>CM075981.1:28964132-29403624 GCA_038087875.1 Malacoraja senta | reverse complement strand
ATGCAGAAAAGATTCAAAACGTGTTACTGTGACTGGAGGGGCTTGAGTTATGAAGGTGAGACTGGATAGGTGGGACTTTTTTTCGCTGGACCATAGGAAGCTGAGGGGTGACTTTATAGAGGTAATACAATTATAAGGGGTATTGATAAGGTGAATGGTCCATCTTTGAATGAAAGTATAATGTTTTTACATTGAAGATGAAATAGGTGCTGTGTAAGTGTTAATAATCTATTTTTACTTCATCTCCGCGTGTAAACCATTCTGCTGTTTTGATCCAAGAGCCATTTTCATTGAACTTTCAAATCTTCCCTTGGAGAGGTTGTGAAGCTGTACTGGATTCTGGAGATTAACTCCATTCACATTTGCAGTGAGCAGACAAATTATTTCTCAGAGGATGGACTATTTTATTTAAAATAATTGAAACTTTGTTTCTTCAGATAAATCAAAGCCTTCTATCAAAAATAGTATAAACAGCAAATTGAATAGCAGCATTACTCAACTATCTCCAACAACAGGGCAGTCCACTAGATTTACAGCTACCACTACAACAAGAAAGGTAAAATGCAGTTCTCGTGCCATTTATTCCTCTGACTGTAATTTGTATAACAGATGGAATAGTTGAGTGATTTCATAATTTTTTCCATGAATGTAATGATTATATAGTAAGTGATTTACTTAGGAATGAAATAGGAAGAAAAACATTAAAGATAGTCTAGGCTTGATGTAACAGGTGTTCGCTTGAGCATTATATGAACTGAAGAAAGATTAAAAGTGGAGAGTGATGCAAGTCAAAAGTAGCCAATTTTGTTTTAAAGATAGGACTTGAAAAAGTTTGAGGTGCAATAGATTATCATTGCACTTGGATAAATTCTATGATTTGATGAAATTCAGCAGATAACAGATTGACAGGGATGAATTCGAGTTTAATTTTAATAAACAAAAACTCAACAGTGTTCACGACCAGGGTAGACACAAAATGCTGGAATAACTCAGCGGGACAGGCAGCATCTCTGGAAAGATGGAATGGGTGACGTTTCGGGTCGAGACCGTTCTTCAGACCATGTTACTATAGATTATATGCGCTGTCAGTCTCGATAGTTCTCTCCAGCTATTATGGTGCAACATTACATTTTGAAGTTGAGTTTAGAATGTCGAAAAGACCTACGTGTATTTTCAGACTTGAAAAAAAAAATCTAGCCTAATTATCTAATGGTTAAATGCATTTCCTTTTTAACAAAATACAGTTTGTATGATGATCACTGTTGTCTTTAAAAATAGGCCTTCCCATGATATTTTTTTTTCAAGCTTGCATATGAAATATTTTTTTGTAACCTTTCCTACTATTAATAAAATTTGAATTTGAGTTTTATCTGATGTGGGGAATATTTTTATGCCAGATTCGCAACTGTCCAGTTACAAAGTCAATCAAAGTGAGTCTAGATTCTCTTGGGTAGGTCCATAATTAGTGAGTGTGAAGCTGGCCACAATTCATTAAATTTTGAAAGAGCTCTTGTTTCCTGCTTGGTGCAGAAGAATGCTTCATATTTAATGTTAGTGTCAGTGTCCTCTCCAGCTCCTCTATCCCGAGCATTGAGGCACCAGTTGCACTTGGGCATCTCCAGTGGATGGTCACATCTTTCCCATGTCTGTGACAGACGTCCAAAACAGGTATTCCGATTTCCGATAGAGCAGTAAATTACAGGACAGAAGGTGCTTGAATGATCTCAAGGATTCTTTAAGGAAGGATAACTATTTAGCAAGCTCATAAGATCTTAAGTAATAGTAGAATTAGGCCATTCGGCCCATCAAGTCTTGTCCACCATTCAAACATGGCTGATTTATCTCTCCCTTCTAACCCCATTCTCCTGCCTTCTCCCCATAGCCTCTGACACCCATACTAATCAAGAAATGATCGATCTCTGCCTTAAATGCATCCACTGAATTTGCCTCCACAGCCTGCTGTAGCAAAGAATGCCACAGATTCTCCACCCTCTGACTAAAGAAATTCCTCCACATTTCCTTCCTAAAAGAACGACCTTTGATTCTGAGGCTAGGACCTCTAGTCCTAGACTCCCCCACTAGTGGAAACATACCCTCCACCCACTCGATCCAAGCCTTTCACTATTCTGTACGTTTCAATGAGTTTCCCCCTCATTCTTCTAAATTCCAGCGAGTACCGGCCCAGTGCCGACAAACGCTCATCATATGTTAATTTACTAATTCCTTGGATCATTCTTGTAAACCTCCTCTGGACCCTCTCCAGAGCCAGCACATCCTTCCTCGTGGGAATCTCTGGAGTATGGAGACATGTGAGACGAGACATGTGAGACGGCACATGCTGAAATCTTGATCCTCCTTCAGATTGATGGCATAGAGAGGGCGAAGGCTGGTAAAGTGCTGGGTGGCAAAAACTGGCAAATGATAGGTGGATACAAGTGAGGAAAGGTGATTAACAAATAGTTGGAGATAATGCCACAGGAAAGGTGAAATAGAGACAAAAGAATGCCAGATAAGGAAGGGGTGACTTGTAAAGCTGGAGGGAGAGATATAGGTGGAAAGGTGCAGGGGGGAGTGAAAAGAGGTAGAGTAAAAGGAAAATGGAGGGCTCTTGAGTAGAGAGGGGTAAGAGATGAATGGAAGGAATAAGGTGACGGTTAGTGGGAGAAAGGTGTGCACAGGGGTGAAAGAGGAAGAGACGGATGCACGAGCAGGGGAATGGTCAGGGGCAGGGAGTCTACTTGAAATTGTTGGTATTCTCCTCCTTATCTCCCCCCCCCCCCCTTCCACCCTGGTGTGCACACACCTTCCTTGCCTATGTGAAGCCCTTTAGTCTCAATTTTTCCTCCAGTATTACCACCTTCACCTTTCTGCCAATTACCCTTCCTCACCTACGTCCACTCATCACTTGCCAGTTTTTGCCCCACCCACACATCCATTTGCCAACTTTCATCCCTCTGCTGCACAGTCTGAAGAAGGGTCCCGATCCAAAATGTTGTCTGTCCACTTCCCCTCCACAAATTTAGCTTGGCCTACTGTGTGCCTGGTCACAGGATGAATGTGCAAACTCCACACAGACAGCATCAGCGGTCAGGATGGAACCCAGGTCTCTGGCTCGGTGAGGCAGCAGCTCCACCAGGTGATCTGTAAAGGGCCTGTCCCACTTGGCCGTCATTTACACGGCAGGCCGGTAGTGACTAACGTGCGACTGTCGCGCGTGTCATCACGCGTCTTCATGCGTCAGCACAGCCGTCTGGAGCTCTTAACGTCATTTGAATACCCAGTTTATGATATTTACACAGTTTATGATGTTTATGGTGATTTTTTTAAATGTTCCAGTTTCTTGAGTGGTGCTAGCAATTGGAAAACTGCAGATGTAATGCCCCTATTCAAAAAAAGAGGTGAATGAAAAGTAGCACGCTGCAGACCAAATTAATCTGTAGGAAGGAACTGCAGATGCTGGTTTAAATTGAAGATAGACACAAAATGCAGGAGTAACTCGGCGGGACAGGCAGCATCTCTGGAGAGAAGGAATGGTTGATGTTTTGGGTCGAGACTCTTCTTCAGTCTGAAGAAGAGTCTTGACCCGAAACGTCACCCATTGCTTCTCTCCAGAGATGCTGCCGGTCCTGCTGAGTTACTCCAGCATTTTGTATCACTTATCTGGTTTGCTCTTCCATTTCTACCAACTGCACCCCTTCTCATGTAATTTGTTCATCCAGCTGTAGGAGATACATTTGTATTTTTAACCTCTTCCTTACCCACAATCCAGGGACCCAAGCAGTCATTGCAAATGAAGCATCAATTCACTTTTGCACTTTCCGGTTTAGTATATTTTGGTGTTCACCACATAGTTTTCTCTAATTTTTCTCTAAATTGTTAAATCGCGCGCGCTTATATCCATGATGCGTAAAAGGCGGGGCGGCGCACGACGCCGCATAGTTACGCACGTGATGTAATCGTGCGTCACCACGCACTACACGTACGAGGTCAGGACGCCTGCGTGCGACAGCAATACGCCCGCGTGTGTATGCGATACGTCACGCCGGAGGCACGCGTAGATTTTGTGCCCTACAAAATCCTGGAGCGCCGCACGTTACTGCGCGCAACTCCATACCCCTCCGCGCTTCTCTATGCGACCGTCCCGCGTGGCCCACACGCTACCCGTGTGTCTCAATGCGACGACGAGGTTGCGTAAATGGCGCGCAAATGACGGCCAAGTGGGACAGGCCCTTAAGACTTAAGTAATTATCTCGTTCGTTTTATTACAGATCATTACTCCTTTTATTAAACCTGCTACCAAAGATGAAGAAGGGAAGGATGAATCTCCAGCTTCTTGGAGATTGGGGTTGAGGAAAACAGGGAGCCACGATGCACTGACTGATATTAGCAGTTCCCAAACATTGAAAGAGAAGGACTCCTTTGGGATCATCCGGTCAGCTTCAAGTCCCCGTCTTTCAACCATTTTTGATAACCGGGAAAAGGTGCATCATTCCTCATCTATTCAATTTATTTGCAGGATGTTGAAAGAATTTGGGTTTATTAGAATATGCAACAAACTACCACAATTAAAGGCCAGGGTCTTTAATATTTAATCTAAAATCATATTGCAATCTCCGCATGTGTAGGGAGGAACTGCAGATACTCGTTAAAACCGGCTAGACACAAAAAGCTGGAGTAACTCAGCGGGTCAGGCAGCATCTCTGGAGAAAAGGAGTCGGTGGCGTTTTGGGTCGAGACCCTTCTTCAGACTGAGACTCGGGAAAGGGGAACGAGAGATGTAGATGGTACTTAGGACAAATGTTTGGCAACTGGCCGATCGCGTAGGCCAAAGCAGATTAAGCAAATGTGTTCATTGAAACGATTGCTGAGTCTCGCCGATGTATACGAGTTCACACCTGGAGCAGCGGATATAGTTTAAGACTGCCTATGTGATCTTCCTGTTGCCAAACACTTCAACTCTCCTTCCCATTTCCACATTGACCTTTCTGTCCTGGTCCGCCTCCATTGTCAGAGTGAGACCAAACGTAAATTGGAGGGACAACACCTCGTATTTCACGAGCAGCTTACAACCCAGCGGTAGGAATACTGATTTCTCTAACTTCAAGGAACCCTCGCATTCTCGCGCTCTCTCTCTCACGCTCTCTCTCTCTCGCGCTCTCCCTCTCGTGCTCTCTCTCTCTCTCTCGCTTTGTCTCTCTCGTTGTCTTACTAGTTTGTCATCCTGGTGAGCTCCACTGTGTATAACTCGTTATTACCTAAGACAGCCAACAATTGACCATTGTGGGCTCCACATTTCTTTGATTATTGATGCATTTTGCATCTTCCAGTCATTTGTCCTAAGTACCGTCTAGATCTCTCCTTTCCCCTGTCTCTCAGTCTGAAGAAAGGTCTCGACCCAAAACGCCACCTACTCCTTTTCTTCAGAGATGCTGCCTGACCTGCTGCGTTACTCAAGTTTTTTGTGAATGTTTGCAATCTCAGCAGATGTAATCTCAGGGCATGTAATTTAGGTAAATAAGTAACTCACAAAACATGACTTATTTCTGATGTGATTTTTGATGGGGGTTCAACTATTTCCAAGCTGAAATTAAGCAAATGTTGAGACATAAATGAGCACTATTTCATATACTTGGCATAGGCTCCCATGTTTTGCGAATAAGATTCATTTTCCATTTTCAAAATATCCTGGTGCTGTACTTTAGCATTTCCAAGGCATCAAGCAGAGGATATGCATTGAACGTTCAGCAGCCAACCAATTTACATTTAACGTTTCTTCGGAAATGGCTAAAATCCATTAAAACTATAGCATTAAAGAGAGCTGCAAATGCAAACATGGTTGCTATTTAAAAATATCAATCTGAATCCCAATATCACCGAACCCTGTTCCCATATGTTGGGTCCTCTTGTCTTTCTTTCTACCTACCTCTAACATTCCTATGGGAGACCTGCTAGGTACAGGTTAAAACTTCACTTTGGATTTCCACAAGATACTTTTTTTTATAAGGATGAGAAACATGAAGTGGTGTGGATTAGGATGGTTGCCTCTGCCTCTGCCTCTGTTGGAGACAAGCCCAAGTACTCCAACATGTTCCCATGACGTATTGTAAGATGAGTTTAAAATATATAGACATAATATGTTCCTTTATTTTACTTTGCACATGAGAACTAAGTTGTCATATAGCAGGGGTAATTAATACACTAAAGGCATGCACCAACTTTGGGGTGCTCACTTCTTATTTTTTGTTCGTATTATTCAGGACAAAGATACTAAAACCAGACTTGTATATGTTGCACCAACAATCCCTAGCAGAAGGTTGCATAGTACATCAGATATTGAGGAAAAAGAAAATAGGTATGTTCTATTTTGTCAAGTTACTTGTGTGTGGTTTGATTTTATTCATGTATTATATGATTTGACTGGATAGCACGTAAACAAAGCTTTTCACTGCATATTTGTACATGTGACAATGATAAAGCAATACCAATATTAATGTACATAATATGCATCAGGCACGTGCCATCAGGGAACGCAAGGTAGGCACTGCCTACCCTGACTAAAATTATAAAATGGTAATTATTAAATATAAACAGTAAAGGCACGGAAAATTGTGCCCATCTAAGAGATCGATCTCTTAGGTAGGCACAATTCTCCGTGCCTTTCATCTGCAGTACATGTAACACGCAAAAGTGTGTGCAGCTGACGTGCCGTCGACGCTGCTTCAAGGCTTCAATGACAAGGAGCTGAAGGCAGCTGAAATTCTGCCTTTGCACCATGGACTGCATACTGCGCATGCGCAGCGCAAGTTTCTTGGCGGGTTTTCAAACATGGATTGTTATTATCTCAAGAGTATCTTAGGAAACATAGAGAGAAGAATGGAGTTTGTGTACAAATAATGTGGTAAGTAGATTTCTTTGAGCTTAAATGTTTTTAAATACCGTTTATGTACGGTAATGTTTATGTTTTTAAATACCGTATTTCCAGGCAATGAAGACGCTCTTTGTTACCCCAAAAATAAGGCACGAAAATTTGCATGCGTCTTGGAGGCCGAAGGTTAGGTTGTTAGCCAAGAAAGATAGACTTGGCTATCCCTCAGTCCAGCAACATCAAGAACGATGTTGCTGTACTGAGGGATAGCCAAGTCTATCCCTCATTGCTGGCAGCTGATGGGAAGCGGCTTTAAAGTGGGAAGCGGCTGTAAAAGAACAACGCCGCTGGGGGGGAAGAGTTCCTTTCACAGCGTGTCGGGAGTCTGGCCAGGGGTAAAGTTGCGGGGAGGGCAGGAGCATTGAGAAGAAGGATCATGCCAGCAACCAGCTCAAGATCAGGTCAAAGGGCGATGGATAACAGGACAGCGGGCGGTGTAGCTTACTCCTGTGTCAGCGCGAGTAACCTCAATTGGTCCCTTGTTCGCGCTGACACAGGAGTAAGCTCCACCGCCCATTGTCCTGTTATCCATCGCCCGCTGACCCGCTCCGCTCTATGATCTTTGCTCTTGAGCTGGTCCCCTCACCTACATTGAAAGACACGGACCGGGCAGTGAATGCCATGCAGTGTCACCCAGCGCAGCAAGTGAGGCCATGTCCTGCTCCCGGCAGCAGTCAGAATTTAAGGATTTGAGGGAAGTGGCTGACATGAGCGAGGCCGGCGAGCGGCAGGAGAGAGGTGTTCAGAAGGAAAGCACTGCCAGAGGTGAGCGGGCCGGCAGAAGGCACTGAGGTCCCGGCGGCCGCTCGCAGCTACCCGAGCTACTTCCCTCCACGGCCACAATGCCGTGGCTCCGCGCCCAGAGTGCCGTGGCAGCGGTGAGTGAGTGGGTTACTGGCATGATCCCCGACCCCCTCCTTCTCAACGCTCCTGCCCTCCCCGCAACTTTACCCCTGGCCAGACTCCCACACGCCGTGAAAGGAACCCTCCCCAATTGGTCCCTTGAACTAGTATTGTCATTCAATAAGATCACAACTGATTCAACTTGTCCCGGTGGGCTCCCGTTTTTCCCACCATCTCTCCACCTGCCGTCACCCTCCACCCATTCAGTAATTCAGAATGAAGGCGACTTGGAAGCCTTGGGCAAATTGAATTGTTACTTTCTTTATTTTTATTTTTTAAGTGTGAGAAATTCTATGTCCCACCAGCCTTCTTTCAAAAATTAGCAACTCAAAATGGGGGTGCGTCTTCGACGCAGGTGCGTCTTCATTGGTGGGAAATACGATAATTTATTAAGAGATATGGCTTTTGAAGACTTTATAAAGGTCAACTGACAGCTTACGGAGAGGAGAACAATCTGCACATGTTTTAAACCGACTGACTGCCTAACCTGAGTAATTACTCATGGCACGTGCCTGATATGCATGAACATAGCATTTCAACTGTTGCTCTCTATTTTACTACTTGGACTAGAGTTCTGCTAGAATATTAAATAACCTAGGACCCGAAGTAGATTTGGCTACTTGTGATGCTTTTTAATTCCTTCTCATTTGGACCCAAGAATGTTTACAAAAATGAGGAAAGTAAGGCTTGCTATGCTGTGACACTTTGCTCTTAACAATAATGCAATGTACTAAGACAATTGTCTATCTGGATAAAGTACTAAGCTTGTTGGTACAGCATATTATGACCTGACCCAAACCAAAAAAGTCATAATGGTATAACAAGAAAACAGGGCCTTTGGGCCAACAAGTCCTAAGGCCACCCCACAACCTGTTATTCCAGGGGGGGAATAAGTCCTAGTACAACCAGACTCTCCTTAGAACTCAAGCCCTCAGGTGCCAGTAACATCCCTGTGAATATTTTTTGCCCCTTTCCAGCTTAATGACATCCTTTCCAAAGCTGCACGGAATACTCCAAGTCTGTCTCACTAATGATGCACAGTTGTAACATGACAACCCAATTCCTGTACTTAAGTCTCTGACTGATGAAAATAAGTGTGCAAATGCCACCTTCACCACCTCGTCTATCTTTGTTACACTTTTCAGGAAACTGTACCGTTACCCCTGGATCCCCTTTTACAACACTCCAGTGCCATACAATTTACTGTGTAAGTTATTAGATAATATAGTGCATTGATAAAGTATTGATTATGGAGACATACAGCATGGAGCGAGCCCTTCGGCCCAACTCATCCATGACTAACATGTCCATCTGAGATAGTACCAGATTACGACCCATATCCCCTTTTCTATCCATGCACCTGTCATATGCCTTTTAAACATTGTCATCATACCACCCTTCTACAGCTTCCCCTGGCAACTCTTTCCATATATCTGTAACACCTTTTGTTTGTAAAAAGTTTCCTATTTGGTTCCTTTTAATCTTTCCCTTCTCGCCTTAAATCTTTGCCCGCTTGTTTTAGACTGCTTTAGACTGAGAGCTAGCATTCTTAACCATGTGTTCTTCATTGGGAAGTAAGAGATGAATTTTAGTAACACTTTTGTTCTTAATTTTTGATAAGTACAAAGTGTTTTTTACTAGTATTTGTCTGGTTTGATTATATTCACCCAGTAGTACTGGTGCATATTGTTACGTCAGTTCACTTTATTGCATTCAAAGGGAATCTGCCGCTAGTTTGGTACGCAGTGGGTCTATACAAGACGGCCTTGGAGGGATGACTTAAAAGATTCAAATCACGTGGGAAGTGAAGGTGGCCTGTCTGTAAATGTATCAACTGCTAATACATCATCTTTATATCAGCGAAGGTAAGCAAGAACAACATGTTATATGCAAATTATGTACAACTTAGGGAATCTATTTTGTACAATTATGACTCCACAATTCAATTGATCAAATTTTTTTGGATTTTTTAAATTGAATTCTTTGAATTCTTTAACATTTCTATTTCCCAAATATATTGAGTGAATGTAGCTGAGATTCAGGATACCAGTTATTTTTCTGTGCTCTTTAAATTGACAGCCTTTTTATATCCTAATATTTAAAAAAAAGTTTAAATAGGATTCAGTCTTAGGTTTTACATTTGGGACGAAAGTTTACAACATATACATCATGTTTGTTAAATGCCAGACATGCTTTAATACAATTTAAAGTCTTACACAGATTACATTATTCCAAAATAAAACTAAATAGAATTTTCCCACATATTTCTCCTATATGTGATAAATGCCTGCATCTAGAGGCCAATTTAACACATACCTTTGCAAATTGTATAAAAATTAAAAATTACTGGACTGATATTTTTCAAATAATCTCTGAAGTTGTTAATACCAAACTAGCTCCAGACTCAAAATTAATAATACTTGGGATATCAGAACAAAGTTTAACACTCACAACAAACCAAAGAAACTTCCTTGACTACAGTATAATAACAGGGAAAAAATTAATATTAAAATTCTGGAAAGGCCCTACAACCCCCACAATTAAAATGTGGATTGTGGAAATGTCGGAGACCCTACATCTAGAAAGAATTAGACTCGTCTTAATGGACCAAGCAAGAACTTTTTGTTAAATATGGGCTCCATTCATTGCCTATTTGAAGGGATAGAGTGGCCCAGCGCGAAAGCCCGACTGAAGCTTGAACTCAGGATTAGATGTAATTATATTTCATAACCTACGAACTTATCTCCTATGACGTATTATAAGTTATTCATTCCACCTTTTTTCTTTTTTGATATTGAAATTCTTCTTTCTTTCTCTTCTTTCTCTCTATTTTTCTTTTTCTATCTATATAAAAAAAACACTAGAAGCAGAATTAACTGACAATTGACAAATTTAATAATGTATGAATGATTGATGTATATGAAAAGTTTTTTCTTCTATTCTATTATAATATGTTACTCTACACTGTAATATGTTTGCTTCTAATAAAAATTTATATCATAAACAGTATACATTCTTGCATTAAATACCAGCAGAGTTTCTGTCAAGATGTAGTGTCTTGAGTTAGTTTCAGGCAATGGAGTATTTTTGTTGTGCTCCTTAGCTCCTTTTGCTGGTGATTATCGAGCTGTTATTTCAGTGAGTCAGTGCCATTATAACACCTGAGTTGGCTAAACACAGGAACAGCAATAATCCCAGATGAATTCGTTATTTGATTTTTTTCTTTCCTTTACCATTTTGGTCCCCACCATCTCCAGAATTCTTTTATAAACAAGTTGCACCATTAATTAGCTGGTTCATGTGCAAATATTGTAGAATAATTGAATCTTACACTTTTTAACTTTCACTAGTTTGAGTTTTATATTAATAAATTCATGTTTTAGGAGCAGATTAAGGCCATTCAGTCCATCAAGTCTACTCCACCATTCAATTGTGGCTGATCTCTCTTTCCTCTCAACCCCATTCTCTTGCCTTCACCCCATAACCCGTGACACCCTTACTAATCAAGGATCTGTCAATCTCTGTCTTCAAAATATCTAGTGACTTGGCCTCTATGGCCGTCTGTGGCCATGAATTCCACAGATTCAGCACACTCTGACTACAGAAATTCCTTCTAATCTCCTTTCTAACAGTATGTCATTTTATTCTGAGGCTATGGCCTCTGGTCCCAAATTCTCCCACATAAGCAATTGATTTTGTACTGTAAAAAAGTCCATATTTTATGCCAAAAAATAATGTTTGAGTAAATCCAGTGTCACGTTTACATTGTTACTGAAGGATAATATTTTGAGTGTTTCTCAGCAGTATTCCAGTTTCTCTGACTGTTTTGAAGAATTGCATTTTTGGGAAGGACAATTCTTATTTGGTGACCCTTTTTGTGAAACCTATTCATAAGGGAGTCCAGCTGGTCAGCATTTTCTTCTGCGATGAAATAATATTTTCAAGACCCAATTATTTTCTCTCATAATTATAAATGTTGTCTGGTCTTATACTTACAACAAGAGGCCAGGTGTTCCACACAAGTTTTTAAGCTAATCTTCAAAGGACAAGTTTCACAATTTGTCATTTCATAAGTGATAATAAGATGGTTGGGATATTCTGTCAAGCTTATTTGCTAGTTTATCCTGTGTGTGTACCTATCTTTCGGTCTGTCTATAATTAAATGGTGTAGTATAGTTTCTATCATTACAACTTTTGTATATCAATTGTTACCAGTGCCTCTCTTGGTAGAAGAAAAGATGACTTGAACAGTTCCTCCATTTCTGTCATTCCCATCACCACCTCAGTCATCCCAGCTGCTACCATAGCAACCGTTACCTCAGCTGCTGGCCAGCAAACCAGCCGAAATACCATCATCTCTCCCTCTTTCTCTTCCTCTTCCATCTTAAATAACATTGATTCCACAGCAATCATCTACCAGGGCAGGTAAGACTAATGTGAAAGGTATGCTTTCTTATGTTTTCTGGCACCCTGCTATTACTTTTTAATAGTTCGTATTTTTGAGGAATAGCTTCTTTATATCCTCTCCCTAATTTCAATAATCTTGGGTTTTTACATGCATATAATAGCTCGGATCATTTGGGGCTCATGGAAATTGATACGATTGGAAATCTGAATTGAGTCCCTTTGAGACTTTCAACAGTTGGTCTTAGTTTAACCTTTGCACGAGGGCAGCAGAAGTCTTCCTGAACACATTTAAAAAATAACTTGCACATTTTGACATTTTTCCTGCAGTAGCTGTTCTCAGTTTGTTCCATACTAATATGATTCCAAGTAAATGAGTATTTTTTATAATAATGACCGACACTTACATATATTCATGTCATTGGAATTTCTGAATCGGAGAAAAGTTCTCTTCATGCATTGGCTTGAAATGCTGATATTTCTTCAACCAATTTGGGTCTGTTTAAAGGACTATTTAAATTCTGCTGCCAGGTTCTCAGTCGTTCGTTGTGGCGAAAATAGTGTTTAAAAAAAACATGGTTGGTTAAAATCCTGCTTTAGAAATTCACTCTTTAATTTGTCTGAGTTAATTCTCAGTTCTGTTTGTTTTCATGTTGTTTTAAACTATTATCGTGACATGAAAACGTCTTTGTCTCCAATTGCCATTACATCATTATCGACAAGCAACATAATCTAATTTTAGCCATTTGGTATTCCATTCCATTTGTCAGTGTAGTGTGTTCATGTGTTTTTGACAGGTCAGTGAGGTCCATGATTAAAATTGACTCGTTATCACACTGTACTTAAATGATATTTGGGTCAAGCTATGCAAACAGACATCATTGGGAGTCCAGCGAATTGCATTTTATAGCTTCAGAGGTAAATTAGTGAATTGCATTCAGTGCTCACGTTGGAAATGTTTTGTTTTCCACGTGGAAATTATATGTAGAGTGGGTGAGCATTTTGCAAAAAGAGGTTCATTCAGTGTTTCAGTATGGATATCTGAAAAATGGTGTTCTGCAAGTATGGGCTTCTTGGTAATAATTGGATTAAAGTGAAAATGATACGATTAATAAGTTTGAGCTGACAGGAACATTAGTGGAGCTGGCGATAGCGAGAAGTGTTGTCAAAGGATACAGTTGGAAATGGATTGGTTGAAAGTTTGGGCAGAGAAATGGCAGATGGAGTTTAACTGGGTAAGTTTGAGGTGATGTGTTTTGGGAAGTCAAAAGCAAGCAGAAAGTATACAGTAAATGGCAGGACCCTGAACCTCAATTTACATAGGGATCTTGGGGTACAACCCTCATAATTCCCTTAAAGAGGGATAGGATAGTAAAGAAAGAGTAAGGCAAGCTTGCCTTTATCAGAGAATTAAATATAAAAGTTGGTAAGTTATGTTACAGCTTTATAAAACGTTGGTTAGGCCATGTGGAGTACTGTGTGCAGATCCATTGGGCACAGTACATGGACAATGTAGAGGCTTTGGAAAGGATGCAGAAGTTGTTCATCAGGATGTTGCAGGGAGCCCCTTCTTTGGAGCTCCAAAGATCTAGCAGTTTCTTGTCGAAATATGATTTTTGGCTTTCTGCTATTATCTTCACATCTTTGGTCTGCACTATCACAGACATTCCTTCAGAAAAGAAGAATGAGCGAGGCAGTCATCATTATAAGGAAAACAAAATGTACCCTCATTTGTTTTCAGCACAAACCTTGAGTAATGTTCACCAAATTCCTGCACATTTTGCTTTACCTATAGATCTAGATATTTAACTACTTTCAGATAAGTAGGAGGAGCATGATCTGTCTCCATTAACCTTATTGGTTGAACTATGTGATTATCTTGTAAGTATGAATCAAGCTAAAAATACTCGTCATCCAGATTTGAGTAACATAAACTATTGATTAGTTCAGGAACAGGAGTGGTGCAGTGTGTTAGTAGTCATTATTTCACACATAGTGTGCATATTTTATTTGCTGTATTTATTTACAATTCATCCCATCACCTTAATTGAATCATGATACCAATATGACCTATATAAATTCCTCCTCCTGGTGCTTTGTATATTTGCAAGTATTTCACATTGCAATCGTGGTTCTTAGTTTGGTCACAGGCAAGGACGTATCTAATAATCCATAAATGGGTTACAGTTCATGCTCCGCATAGACCACATGGTAAAATTTGTATATCTACCTGAAAAGATTATTGTGGAGTGCAAATGACTACCAATGGATGTGTCCATCAAGTACCTTCAAGAATTAACAGATGTTTTTGCTTTATGGCTTCTGCCTAACATTTCACATTCATAAAAAAAGTCAACTGCAGCACTTAAATTCAAGGTTCCAAAGGCAAAATGTAACCCCTACATTGGGAAACCCAGACACAAAGGGGTGACCACTTTGTATCAAATGCCTGTTGAGACCACGAGCATGCTTGAGCTTTTAGTTGCCTGTCATTTTAGTTCTCCTACATCCACCCGTACCACAGCTTTTGACCACTTGCACTTCAACATGTCACCTGTCACTGAAATGTTTGAACATAGGGTGAGAAGGACAGTTTCCAGGCTGAATTCATCCTGTTCCTTTGGGCAGAGCATATGTGAGATTTTCGTGTTTGAGGGTTAACATGTTCAGAATTTTGGTTGAATATTGGGACTCCACGCTGATGTAATTGTAGCATATGAATATGTAAAACCACAGATAAGATGGCCTCATAACACAAGGCAAAACACAAGGCAGATGGGGTCAAAAGGGGGAGATTTTCATTGTCAGAGAGTAGGTATAGTTGTTTGTATATTAGGAGTGCATTTTGTTTTGGGAGTTTATCTTTAAGATTTTAAGAACATTTTTTGCTTTCATTGCTAATTATTTTTAGCTAGTTTTACATGCCCACCAGTTTTTTCTTTGATCTTTAAAATGGTTACTTGGAAAGTGAGCTGCCGATTGCAATGAAATGGTGTGAAAATTCATACACAAACTAGTTTTTCCATCGGATACTAAACTTTCTTTCATGCCCACGTATGTATAAAGCCGGAAACTAGCAAAGACCATAATGTCATCCCTTTCTGTTATTGACGTAAATGTGAAGTCTAGGGTCGCTGCTATAAAAGGCTTTGTGATGCCGAAGCACTAATCTTATTCAGATAAGGCTAGTGTCGGCTTGATCAACTGACAAAGCTTTCACCAGCAATGACCTGTGACTGAAGAACACAGAACTAAAGGAATGTGCACTTGATATAATTACCCTGGCATGTCTATGGAGTGGACACTTGAATGCCAAAATATTTTGTTAGTTGTAAATCTGAGCCAACTTCTCTCGCTAGCAAACGAGGGTTTTGATGCTAATTTCTGTGCTTTGAGAAGAAATTCTGTCTTGTTTCCTTTTTGGAAGTACAGATCTGTTTTCCGTTTTCTGCACCTGCTCTTGGTGATTTAACCTTGTTGACTATAATGGCTTTGATTCTCAGATTTTGTTGTGTTAGATTCAAGAAGGAAAGTCTTACTTGTTCAAATTATTATTTCAAAGTTTTTTGAAGTCCAGGGAAAGTGTATTATATGAACAGATTTTGGTGGATTCCATTTAAGTTTATCCACCATGTTTGTTTGAGTTTTTTAATTATTAAAATTATTGATGGCATGCATTGGAAGTGTAAAAAATAGCAAATCTGCCCAGCTTAATATCAGCACAGCAATGTGTCAAGCTGCCTGAATCAATTTATAGAAAATGTAGTGATATGCTGGCTTCAACAGGGAATGTATTTTAGGTTAAATAGGAATGACTGCTGACGTCAGTGATATCACTTCCAACAGGGCATTATTGTTTATGCAGTAGCTTTTCATTTGCAAGTACTGAGTTATTTAACAATGCAGGGTTTGTCCTCCATTGCCACTATGCTTAGTGGTTGCAGCCTGTTGTGAAGTAGATTGAGGGAAGAATAAATGTTGGCCAGGGCACTTGGTGTGATCCTTTCCGTAATTCTAACTTTTTTGAGCTGACCTTGAAAGCAAAATGCAGCCGTATATTACGAGGTATCTGTCATTTTGATTATTGAACAGTTAATGTTGTATGGCTGAGAAGAGACACTTGAGAAATTAGATTTGTTACATTCCAGTTTTACTTTCTATTTTTCACTCTTTGATTAATAAAGCAATGAAATTGCACCAGAAATATATGCAAATGAATACAATGCCTAATGCAGGGACTATTTGCTGGTTCTTGATGATGCTGCAAAGATTTTCTTCATGGAGAATACATGAATAACCTTAGTGGAAGTGATTTGATTTGATATGTAGATGTTGTAAATTTGTCTTGTTTTTGTCAATCTTAAATTTACATATGTTATATTGACAGAAGAAATGTATAGCAGTGAAAATGAAATGCATGGTTTCCACTTTGTTCAACCTGCACTTTCCACCTGCAAATATTCAACAGCATCTGATGTTGCTGCATTTTGGATGAAAGTAGTTATTTCATGATTCGAACCTAAAACAAATAGTCATCATTGCTGACCTCATAAAATCACTTGCCTGGAAGTCCATATCCAAAAAAACCTTATCTCTGTGCTGACATGTTTCAGGTCCTATCTCACCCCTGTCCGAGATGAAGAAGCCGAATCGCAGAGAAAAGCTCGATCCAGGCAGGCCCGGCAGACAAGGAGATCAACGCAGGTCAGTGAAATTGTCAAACTTTCATATGTAACAAGTTTAAAATTGCCTCTGCTTAAGTATTGAAATCCACAAATTTGGGTTCATTTTGATGCTTACCTGTGTTGCTTAACACTAAATATCATGTGGTCAGATTAATTGCTTTCCAGCATACGGTTCTGACCATTCCTGACAAATAAAGGGTTGAGGCTTTTTTTCCTTTCGGATAAATGATCATTCCAATTGATTTCTACGATCAATGTACTATTCCCACTGCTAAATCTGTTAACAGACATGATTTGGAAACTTGTTGTTGAAGTTTTAATAATTAGTAATGTGATGATATGAGGTTTAAACATTTAAGCATTTAACAGGCCAATGATAACAAAAAGGGAAGAAAATTTACACAAGCAATTTTATAAGGGCAAATTACAAACTTTATTCCTTTGAGTTAATTGTCGTTGATTTACATCAGGTGTTTAAAATGACTACAGTACAAACAAAGGCCTTTTTTATCTAAACTAAGAGAGTTTGGGAAGCCCTATTTTAAACATGGGATATTGAAAATCTGAAACTTTTTCAAAATAACATTAGTTTCACTTAATTTTCACTTGTGGAGTGGTCATTTTTGGTTGTTGTTTTATGGATCAAGAAATAAACATTGAGATCCAGATTGGTGCAGATTGGTGATGATCTAATCGAGCGGCTGCAAAGGCTTTGTGCCCCCCTTTTGTCCATTTATTCCTCAAAGATAATCTGCATGGTGCAAATTAAAAAAAAACATGTATTCGACGTACAATTTCATAATTAATTAGATTAGTCATATGTTCACATGATGTTAATTTTAAGTGTTAATTGTATAAAATCTTAGCAACAGGATGCAATGATTCCAGAAAAAAAAAGAATATTGTAGAGGTGGAGTACATTCTTCTGAGAAAGGGAAAATCTTTGCAGAGCCAGAACCATAATGTCGGAGTGTTATTTAAAAAGGACAAGAACTAGACATACTAGATGCATGTGTGCCAATCTGGAAAGCTGCTAATGCTGGCAAACAGCTTCAAAATAGAAATTGCCGTAGTGCCATAAATTTGGATTTGTGGCCCATTGATATTTTGAATATATGACAAGGCTGGATTATTACCTCTTTTCACTTTTGCATTCTACAATTTGGCCTGCTGGCCTGTCAAAATCAAAAGCTAGTACATATCTTCAATGTAATAGAAAATAAGTTATTTTCAAAATGCAAGGAAATGTGGTTTTGTCTTTAATTAAACGATTATTGCATTACACAAAATCTTATATTATGTATCAGTTTGCTTTGGTCTACTTGGAAAGATGCCCCCAGGACACACATAATTACTAAACATGCAGCTTTTGTTTCTCATATTAGTAACCCTTCATAAAAGGGGGAATATGCTTTTGCTCGCCTATTCGTGCTGCTGTTTTGCTCAATTACTTGCACATCCAGTTTAATTTAAAAACCTATTAGCTTTGCCATGACCTTACTCGTTAAAAAAAGTGATGTCTTACTTCGTAAACATGATATAATGGTTCTCTTAATAATATACTAAATGCCAACTGTTCAACATGTCATCCTTTAAAGGGCATTAGAAAAAAAAATATGCCTGCAATAAATCCGCCTTAATACACAAATTGATCCTGATCACAAATTGGAAAGTATTTGTGCTATGCCAAGTGTAATATATTCAAGTTTTTGATGATTCAAAGCTGGGTGGCTGTCCAAGTTAAGGGAAGAGGCTCAAAGGAAATAAGGGCAGGCTGACTGACTGGGTATGTATATGGTAAAGTGGAAACATTTGGTCATCCCCTGGTGAAAAAAATAGAATAGCAGAATTTTTTTTAATTTTGCGATTGAAGAGTATTAGTTTTGATGGACATGGGTGGCTTTCTACATGAATCACTAAAGTGCAGATACAATAACCAATTTACGAAGGCAAATAATAGATTGTCTTTAATTAAAAGCGAATTTGAGCATGAAGGTAAAGTTGTTCTTCAGTGGAGGACAGTAGTGACACTATCACTATATCTTGGGCTATGGTATCCTGATCAGATTTGCAACGCCCCCCCCCCCCAATAAGAGTTTTCATAAGATACCAAATGCTTCCAGAAACTTGGTGGATATGGTGCATTAAAGATAAAAAAGTGAGCCATGTGCCTCAGTAGTGTCCATTGATGCTCAGCTTTTGAGCTTAACTGCACCATACCCATCAAGGTATTGGAAGGAGAACTGTGCACTCAATAATATCTTGAGCAAATGGATATGAAGTTGTTTCCACAATGCATGTGAGGTTTTCTTCTGTATAAACTAGAGGACATGCCTCTACTGTTATGTCACCAATGAATTACTCATTTGGCGATTCTCCTTTAAGATTTCAACTTGCAACTACATTTCCTCACCATTTCTGGTGTTCTTCGAGTCCCCTACCACCTGTCTCTTATATCCCAAGGCAATCCTCAAATTTGCAATGTTGTTTTGAACTCAGTGCCTAAATACAGTTCCAGGCCTCATTGTCCTCCATGATGACCTGCTATATGACAATTTTTGTGCAAGCTTGGATCTGAGATTGGCTGGGTTGGAATATTGCAATGGAATATTACATGCATTGGCACATATGCCTTTCTGTTAATGCGTCTTTTCAAGTTCTGTGATGGTTTCCTGCACTGCCACCAGTGTCTTAGACAGGAACCAGCATATCTTGCTTAAGCTAAGACAAACAATGTTGGACCTTCATCCTGTTCTTATAGTGATAAACATCTATCACAAAGCACTAATCAAAATGTTCACTATGGTGTAACCAGTAAATATTTTCATTGTTAAATGGACTTTCTAATGCCAAATCACATTGTCACCCGCAAACAGATAAGTGATTGAAGGAATGGTGGAAGGAAAGTTTGACATCAACTTTAAAAAAATCTGTTTTAATTTAGGATCTTTCCTAATTTTATCACCCTTGTATCATTTCCCAGACCCTCTTTGCAAAAATCCACACACTCCGGAGGTAGGCAGTCATCTTGAGGGCAGTGTATATTGCTAGTAATACCGTGGTAAAATATGGATCTGACTAGGAGGGCTCATCACTACCAAACAAGGTCGAAATGATGTGCTCTGGTGTGTTCTGACAATGAGGCATGTTGCCAGACAAACTGATCAGTCTCTCAGAACCACTCCATAGGATCCATTGAGTCCTTGTGCTGCAGTGCCATAGAATGTTCCATGCTGACCGATGGACTTGTGGTCAAATTTAGTGGTCTGGAAGAACGTTTCCATAAAGGACAGGTGGTACGGCAATGTCCAGCTGACTAACTTTCGCAAGACCAAAGTTAGGTAGAACCTCAGCAGGTAATGACACTTGGTGTCCACATGCTTTGGCTGCAGGCACAGCCAGAATGCAGCCACACACGTAGGTGGCCATCAGGATAAGGACAACATTGGGCGCGCTTTTGGCCCCTTTGTCCACGTACTTGTGCATCATGACCCTTCAGACCTGCTCCATCTTTGATCCCTAGATCAGCTGGAAGACGGGCCGGGTGATCGCCAAGGCAGAGGAGCAAGGGATGAACCATACCTGCACTAAATACAGCAGCCCTGAGAACACCTCACTCCTGATGACCAAAGTTTTTCCAGTTATCGAGAGGGAGCACTGATTCCACTGTCCCAATTATGTTTGGCCTTGGCTGTCTGCTCCAAACGGAACCCCAGCATCTTCAGTAAGTCAGACCTGTTGGTGCAGGGAAGGGAAGATTGAAGAGCTCTTGCTGGGTGATTCTGGCTCTCGATGCAAACTTAAACTGGTCACAGATGCTGATCAATCTGTGGACTGACCTTGGATCTGAGCAAAAGACAGCGACATCATCCATGCACAGGGAGGCATTGATCTGAGTGCCCTCACAGCCTGGCAATGTCACCGTCTTATGCTTCCGTCCCTCTTGACGGATTCAGCAAAGGGTTCTATACAGCACACCAACAAGATGGATGAGTGGGCAACCCTGCCCGACTCCAGACCTGACGGGGAAGCTATATGTTTCCCACCCATTATTTTTGTCTGCACTTGCAGACATCTGTGTAGAGCAGTTGGATGGTGCCTCCTTTATCATCCACCCTTCAGCTTGACCTTGATCTTGCACTTTCTGGTTTAGATCCAAAAGATCCTATGTCACTCCTGCTCCCTCGATATAACAAGCTAGGAAGGTGAGGACACCCACGACTGATGCATGTGGGTTAAACATTGCATTGGAATCAATCATTCCTTCTGTGTGAGAAGCGTGAAGAATGGCTGCACCTTCAGCAGCAACAGCGGAGCTTTGCTCCCCTTCTCCCGGAAGTCCTGTTGCAGTTTCTCCAATCTTGCTGGGTGCTTGAATGTAATGTCAAAGTACCCCTTACTGGGTAGTCGTGGTGGCAGTAGATGTTCTTGCCTCAGACCTGCAGTTTCCACTAGGGCCTTCTTGATGCCGAGGTCCCTGGTGAAGGGGTTCTCCTCACTGAGTCCTTCACTGTCACTTCAGCTTGTTCTGAATCCTTTGTGCTCCTGAGGCACTCAAAGCCACAGCACAAGCAGGTTGTAGAGAATATTTAAGCTGGAAGAGTGTTAGATTGGTCCCCCAAATAACTTGTCTCTTGTGTAGGAAGGAACTGCAGATGCTGGTTTAAATCGAAGTAGACACAAAATGCTGGAGTAACTCAGGGGGTGAGGCAGCATCTCTGGAGAGAAGGAATGGGTGACATTTCAAATGTCGCCCATTCCTTCTCTCCAGAGATGCTGCCTCACCCGCTGAGTTACTCCAGCATTTTGTGTCTACCTTCCAAAGAGACCTTGTTGTCCTTCCTCTCCTCTCACAGATGTATGTCCAACTCACAGTTGATCTTAGCCAAAAGGCTGAGAAGCAAACTCTGTCAAGGTTGGTCCTTGCACCAGATAAGCTTCCTGTCTCTTTCCTACTCCATCACCATTCTATTGGTTTTCTCTCTCCTGTCTTGGTTTAGCTGCTGTGGTGACCCTCATGCATTTTATCTCTCCTCTAAATTATCACATACTGTAGGTATGACTTTTCCCTTCGGATAGCACTTATTCTTCTAACCCAGATCTTGGATTTTTTCCTTATTGATTAGGAGCTTACTAATTCCTCTGTTATGCGTTATAATAATATTTGCCCATTTGCATATTTTGAATCCGGTTTTCATCTTTTTTTATGTTGCTCTAATCTCCCAAACAAAATGTACCTGGACGTCCCATAAAGCCAGTATTCTTCTGCAATCTTGCCTTAATAACAGTTACTGTGATTTATTTATTCTTTGCACCATGCATACCTCATTACTTTGCCAATGGGAAACCCCCCCCCATCTTTTGTCTCTTGCTGTGAACAAAACGTCTTTATGGCCAGGGCTGAGATGTGACATAAAAATATTAATTTTGCAAAGAGTTAATGTTTGAAAATGTTTGCCATCGTTTTAAAATAATGAAGGTTTGCATTTTTGGCCATCCATTTTAACACTGAAGGATTGTGATCTAAATAAATATTCCTACACTACTTCCCAAGCAAAGTGTTGCTGTCTTTAAACATTCTATCGATTTACTAATGTACAGCAGTTTTGAATGGATTATGCTGGTAACTTTTTAAAATAACCCTTAATTATCCACATTATTCAATGACCAACAAGGTAACAAGAAATAAACTGTAATCCACACTAACACTTTGTCCATTGATCCTCGGCTTTCTGCTCCACTGGCTCGTAACCAATCTAAATCTCTCTTGAAAAATTCTTATCTTTGTTTTTAAATGTCTTACTAGTCTTAAAAACACAAAATGCTGAAGATGAGCAGGAATTCACACTGCATCTGTAGAAAGAGAAACTCGTTTCTCCAGCTGCTGTTTTATTGAGTTTCGTCTAAACCTGTCTGGGTGGGGGAAATCAGATAAAGCTCTCGTGAGCAGTACAGCTCGGAACTCTTAAACAGTTTATTAAAACCCACCCAATTAAATGGCTCAAATATAATGCAAATATAAAGAACACAAAAATGCTGCATGAAATCATAAAACCTATATAAAATATTGTAAGCTATTGCATTCTAATGGGATGTCTGTATGCTGTGCCTTACACTTATTAACTCTTATTTGCAGCTGCTAGCCCCTCTACATGAAATAAGCCATTTAATTGAGAGAGTTTTTGCATTGTAAGCTTGTCCCCATCAGAAGTGCATTTGGACCCTTTCCCAAGCTGAAGGGGAATTTCACTTCCATCAGTCTAGACTTAGTCAGATTTGAATCCCAAAGTGTTTTAAACCATTATGCATTATTAATTTACGCAATTGCTCACTTTTTAAAACTGTGCTTCTACTATTTGTATGCTGATATGAAGATGTGCTTTGTTAAATCAGGGTGTAACGCTAACAGATCTGCAAGAAGCCGAGAAGACATTCAGCCGTTCTCGTGCTGAAAGACGAGCTCGGGACCAACAAGAGAAGGATGAAAAGGAAAAACAAGATGTAGAAAAGCAGGATGAAAAGGAAAAGCCATTAATATCACAAGATGCAGAAGACTACAGACAAAGATGGAGTAGAACTCAAGAGAAAGAGGTATCCTCAACATTCCAGAATGTTCTAATAGGGCAAAAACGAAAGGGAAGTGACACAATGTGCACTTTTATTGGTCTGCGCCTTAAACACTAAGTTCATAAATCATGTGAGCAGAGGTAGGACATTCGGCCCATCGAGTCTACTCTGCCATTCAATCATGGCTGATCTATCTTTCTCTCTCAACACGCCTCCTGCCTTCTCCCCATAACCCCTGACACCCTTACCAATCATGTATCTGCCAATCTCTGTCATAGAAATACCCAATGACTTGGCCTCCACAGCCGCCTGTGGCAATGAATTCCACAGATTCACGATCCTCTGACTAAAATTCCTCCTCATCTCCGTTTTATTCTGAGGCTGTGCCCTCTAGTCCTAGACTCTCCCAGTAATGGAAACATCCACTCTATCCTGCCCTATCACTATTCGGTAAGTTTCAATGAGGCCCCCCTCATTCTTCCAGCAAAATACAGGCCCATTGCCGACAAACACTCATCATGCGTTAACCTCCTTTGAACCCTCTCCAACGCCAGCACATTCCTCCTCAGATATGGTGCCCAAAACTGCTGACAATACTAAACGTGATCTAAAGAATGGATCAACTGGGCATGTATTAAAAGAATGGATTGACTGGGCTTATATTAAAAGAATGGAGCGACTGGGCTTATATTCACTGGAATTTAGAAGGATGAGAGGGCATCTTATAGAAACATGTAACATTCTTAAGGGATTGCACAGGCTAGATGTAGGAAAATTGTTCCTGATGTTGGGATCCAGAACAAGGGGTTACAGTATTAAGAATAAGGGGTAGACCATTAGGACTGAGATGAGGAAAAGCTTTTTCATCCAGAGAGTTGTAAACCTGTGGAATTATCTGCCACAGAAGGCAGCAGAGGCCAATTCACTGGATGTTTTCAAGAGCGAGTTAGATATAGTTCTTAGGGCTAACGGAATCAAGGGATATGGGGGGAAAAGCAGGAACTGGGTACTGATTCTGGATGATCTGCCATGATCATATTGAATGGCGGTGCCAGCTCGAAGGGCTGAATGGCCTACTCCTGCACCTACTTTTTATGTTTCTATGATCAATGCCTTATAAAACCTCAGCATTACATCCCTGTTTTCATACTCTAGTCCTCCCAAAATAAATGCTAACATTGCATTTGCCTTCCTTACTACTGATTGGAAATTAAACTTTTGGGAATCCTGCACCATCATCCCAAGTCCCTTCGTACCTCCGACTTCTGAATGCTCTCCCCATTTAGAAATAGGCCTTTTTTCCTACTACCAAAATACATGTCTGCACACTTTGCTACATTGCATTCCAATGGCCACTTCTTTGCCCACTCGCCCAACCTGTCCAAGTCCTTCTGTATATTCCCTGCTTTCTCTACACTAACATTCCACAGTCAATGATTTATGATACTATGAGACTCAGCCACATTTAGTCATCCAATTTTTAATGGATAGGAAAGGTTCCTATGGATAGGAAGGATTTAAAGGGATAAGAACCAAATGTGGGCAGATGGTACTAGTATAAATGGAGCATCTTGGTCAGCATGGACATGTTGGGCTGAAGGACCTATTTCCATGCTGTGTGACTAATTCAGCACCTACCCAGACTTAAGCTATCATTATTTCCGTGATCTTTTATTTTTTATATATCTCGAGATAATTATTAAATTATATAGTACAGTAGGAATAAAAGTAGTTCTTTATACTTGTACTACTTATAGCTGATGATCTGTAATGCAGTGCCCAAAATGGCAGCAGAAACAGATTCAATACCAATTTTTAAAAGATCTTTCATAAATCTCAAGCCTATAGCTTTGAGCGACACCTTAGTTTTTTCCCTACAAGGCTTGTTCTAACCCATAACAAGATTCACGAATGATCTTTTAAAAATTGATATTGAATCTGCTTCTGCTGCCCCTTTGGGGATTGCATTACAAATCATAACATGCTTTTCATTCTTTTTCCAATTACTTTGCATCTCTTTTCAATATCTGCCAGTCTTTTTGAAATATGGCCAAAAATCGACTCCTTTCTTAAGGTGCACATACCCAGTCATGAGTAGTAAAATTTTAATTTTTATATGGCACTTTGCATGTTGTTTTAAAATGTGGCAAAACATTTAACAGCCAGCAAAGTACTTTGGAAGTTTATTCTCCATCATAACAACAAATGTAGCACCGAATATAAGTATATAGAAAGTGCCTTTGAACAGTATCATGATAACAAACACGATTTGTTTGATTTTTTTTGTTGGAAATACTGATCAAGACCCATGAATAACCCTTACTGTCATTCGTAAATTTGTATACATTTTTATAATCATTTCTTGAATACTTCAATATTAGAAGAATAATCCTAGCTCCAGTTATTTTTCTCAGTTGTTTCTTTAGATTAATAAATGTTTTAGCTGAGTTGGGATTCTGAAGAAAAAAATCTTCTACATTTGGTTTAGCAATGCAATAGCAACCGAATCCACTGTGTGGCACTGTTATTCTACTTCCATTTCACTGCTATGCCAGATTTAAGAGGATGGTTGCTTATTCTGATAGCTTGGCAATGATGGACATTCGTTTTATTTGTTCTCACTGCTGCTGATTTTATTGTAACAAGCAGAAAATTGTCTCAATAGTCATAAACCATGACTTTAAAAACCTAATCTAGCTGGATCCAAACTTTGGATGCAATCATGACAGCAGACAATGCATTGAGGACTAAAATATCTAAGCTGACAAGTACAGCTGTAAATTCAGGGTGACTAGATATTGCGCAAATTGAAATTAATTTCCGAGAGAATAAGGATTGGTGCAAAAGATCAAATGCCATGGAAATTGCAAAAAAGATAGAGCTGTTATTGAATTATTTATATTCTGCTTGCATTACTTGTAGATTAAAACTTAGTTTGAAGAAACTGTTCCTGTGCTGTATTGTTCTGTGTTTTAATGAGTTTTGCACCTGAACATATTCTGCTAGTTTGTGGCTCTTTGTACCAATTTAAACGAGCATTGTGCCAAAATTCAGACCTGCCGCCAAAACTGCCGATATACCTGGATGAATTGATCATTATTTCACTTTTCCACAAAGTAAGCTGATTTGTGACCTTTGAAGAAAATTAAAATTAAAATTTTGGCTGCAAAGACACATTTTAAAACATTACGCACAAACATTCATTATCTCCATCCTTATAAGCAAATAGTTATTTGTAATACTTCAGCATTTCCAGTATTTTAAAATTGAAATACTCAGCTGGTGAATTGACGTGATTTTATTGAATTTTGTGACAAACTCATTTTGGTTAGATTAATCAAACTGCACCAAATCATCCCTCTCAAACATCATTTGTGTTTTTAATTATGTTTTAAAATACCATTTGAATGCATTGGTGCAAGATAGATTATTTTGTTTAGCATGTAGTAGATTGTTGATGTAGGAAAAATTGAAATTCTATCCAATTGTATAGCTGAAGTATTTTCATCAAATTACAATTTATTAAATGGATTGAAATTTCAATTACCTTTAAAAGGGGATGTGCAAGGTAGATTGTCTTTGAATCAGTTTGTATTTGCTACATTTTATCCACCATTTCAAGACTTTTCTTTTCTCCTTGTAACCAGTCTGGATATCGCCAGTCCCGGAGTACGTCACAGTCAGATAGTCCAACTGTACCTCTTTTGTCACCTTCTACATCAGACAGTTTGCTGTATGCAAGTATCCAACAAAACCAGCTGAATGGAATCTTAGATCAAACCCCACCTTACCTTCCGCACTCGAGGATTTTATCGAAAGAAATGGAGAGCAATGGTAATGTTTAGATTTCTCTCAAGCAAGGAATTGTATTTTTCTCCTTCTAACATTGCTTTGAAGAACTTTTGGGTGGGAGGGAAAGGTTGTAATATTGTGTAATAACCCAAGTGCACTACTTTTGCCTTTTGTTGTAGTGTGCAGCAGGAATGTTCCACTAAAAAGTTGTAGTTTAAAATTGAAATGTAATTTTTTTATTTACTTAATGAAATCAACAGAGTTTACAGCCAGTTCCTCGCTCATTTATGAAGATTTGCCCTTAACATACCTTTTTGCCTCAATTTCAACTGAAATGGGTTAAATCTTTAATCAATCAATCAATCAATTTTATTTGTATAGCACATTTAAAAACAACTCACGTTGACCAAAGTGCTGTATATCAGAGCAGATACTAATGTGCTACATACAATGGTACACAGACCTAACAATACATACATAAACTGTTTACAGCGCCCCCTCAGAAGGCCTCAAAAAACGCTAGGGAATTGAAATAGGTTTTGAGCCTCGATTTAAAGGAGTCGATGGAGGGGGCAGTTCTGATGAGGAGAGGGATGCTGTTCCACAGTTTAGGTGCTGCAACCGCAAAAGCACGGTCACCCCTGAGCTTAAACCTAGACCGGGGGTTAGTCAGTAGCCCCAAGTCGGTCAAAAAACGTTTTTTTCTTTTTCTTTTAATGAACATAATCATGGTGACGTGATGATCTGTTTAACATTAAAATACAGAGTGATCTCGATCATCGCAGGGAAGTGGTATTGCTGGAGGAATAAAACAACATTACACGAGCAAGCAAATTTGGCACGTGAAATTTGGAAAGATTGAAAACGGGGCGTTTTTTTTTAAAGTGCAGGGAATCAGAACAACATTCAAATGAAAGGCCAAGAGGAAATGTGAAAATGTTGGTAGCTTCATCACAAGTGTACAATGCAAGATATCATCACAAACTGGATAAATAGAAATAGTGACAAAAATTAGATGGTGTAAAAGTTAAGCAAAATCATGTGAAAACATGTAAAGTCGAATGCAATGCATAATCTAAGACATTTTTTGTTTACAAAAACATAACAGGCTATGAGATGAAAATTTCAATGCAGAAAAAGCCATGAGATTGAAGTATATTTAAAACAAAGGCTCTGTAAATGAGAAAGATATTGATAAATTATAGATCATTTCACCCCTTCCATAAAAGATAATCTCCAGTGCAGAATGCTTGTCTCCAGTTCATTGCCATTGCTGTTCTAAGCTTTTTTTAATTCCTGTTTTGTTATTAATTGTAAATCCCTCTTCCACTTTCTATTTCAGAGTATACACTAACAAAAAATAATAATAATCTGCCTCCATCTGCCACTTTTATCCATTTGGTCCCACCCTCTTTGTCCTGTCTAACGCTCCCCCTCTTTCTCTGCAACTTAAAACTGATTTTCTCTCTTCCTCAGTTCCAGTGTGTCCAGCATTTTCTGTCTTTATTTGAGAAAAAATGTAATTTAAAAAATATGTATATTGGGATATTGAGTGCAGGAAGCTGTATTGCCAAGATGCATTGAAATATTTAGTTTCTTACACCAAGGATACTTCACCCAGCTCTGGAGGTTCTTTCAAACCCTGCTTTCCAACAACATTTGCACCACCAATTTATTTTGTTCTTATTTTTCTCGTGAATGCCTTCTCCATTTTCCTTTGCACGGTCATCATCGTTGTGACATTAATTGTATAAGAGAAGTTGCAATAGCATTAGTCACAATACATAATCACGTGAAATAGCATCATTTAAATTGGCATGTTTGGCAGGTTCTGTATTATGAGGAATTATAGACGTATGTTAGATTTTTTTTGTAATACTTGATTTGTTATGCATTTTAAAAAGGTGGTTCTGAAAAAGTAAATGAAGATGACAGAGACTCTAATGAAAAACAGCTGTCAATAAGGGAAAGACGACGACCCAGGGAGAAACGGCGATCCACTGGAGTATCGTACTGGAATCAAGATGTCAGTATTTCTTCTTGATTTTTTTCCTATTAGGAATGTGTTAAAATGAGCATTTGGCTTCGGAGAAACATCTTCACTTGGTTGCAGCGAGACTTTCAGTAAAGTGAGATTGGTTTATTTATTCTTAACATTGTGCTTTAAACATTTCCATCAAAAATAACCAACAGTAATAGAAGCATTAAATCATTTCAGAAACTTCAAAGCATAAAGAAATATTACTACTTCAATGATTATGGTTTAATCGTGTCATTTTGCTTCATAAATTTTGTTTATTTTTTTAAGTGAAGAACCTGAAATTGAAAAAAAATCTGATTTTCATGATGCTTTATCAGTTTATCAGTTTGAAGAGCAAGATAGGCAATTTGAAATGTAAAGATGAAGTGGCGGATGGCAAAACTAATTTAAAGGATGTACACTAGTTGGAAAGGAAGGAGCGTTGTTTGCACTTTTGGTTGTTGCCTTTTGCTGGGATCTTACCCATTTTGGATAGATGTAACTAATCAATTCTGTCAGCTCTAATATTAAATACAGTAGATCTGGGAAATCCAATTACTGAGCACAAAACTGCAGCACAAGAATGTCTTTCTGCATTAATGTAGGAACTTGAAAAAGATAAATAGATAGACAATGGAAAGTACATTCTTGTATAAAAAGATAAATGTCTTCACTTTGAGCTAAATATTGTTACCCCCACCGCACCAAAAAAGGAAAATAACAGGAGCTCTTGAAATTAATATCTGACTGTGAAATTAGGATGTTCTAAAATGGAGGAAATTTGAAATGTAAGTAGCCAAGAATGCTCTTGAACATGGATTAGATTTTTGCAGGTTACTTCTAAATGCTTACAAATAGATCTACAACATGAAAACAATAACCAATGCCAATTTTTGCACTCCACGCCTGGCTCTGATAACATTTTACCTACTACATTGCAAATCCCCTTGTACCTGACCAATCTAATATCTTATAATGAAGAAACATTTCAGCTCCAACCACTTATGCATGGTCTTATAACTTACCTTGTACAGTTCTTTACTTGCCCATGTATTTATATAATAGCTGAATCAATATAGCCGTCACCTGATGAAGGGTCTTGACCCGAAATATCGACTGCCCCTTTGCTTCCACAGATGCTGCTTGACCCGCTGAGTTCATCCAGCAGCTTGTTTCTTGGTTCAACTTCCTGCATTTTCATTCTCTTATGTCTCCAAGAATAACACTGCTAATTCAATCCGTATTAATATAACCCGCTGAATTTGCTTCTGTCTTTTGCCCAAAATTCATTTAATATAAATGCCTGTGTATTGTTGATGGTTTGGAAATAGAGGAATTGGAAGTTTTTCTTTCCCTGCTCCTGAGCTTGATGGCAAGTGGCAGAGGCATTCACTGGAGGAAATGGCCTGTGATTGGAGAGGGATAATACTTGCAGCAAAGAATCGGGGGGCTGTGGTGTATGGGCCAACTCATCAGTGCTCCTCGTTTGATTAATGTGAAGAACATGTGAAATATTGGTTAAACCTGAGCCATAGGAATAAATTAAACTAAGTAATGTATTTGTATTGACTTTATTTGAGGAAATAGGACACATTTTTATATAAGAGGATATAAATGAGCCATGTTTATTTTAAACGTTGCACAATTTTCTGTACACTTCAAGATATTGGTCCATAAAAGACTCCTAAGTAGCACCTAAGTAGCACCTTATTTGTGTTCCTTTATATTGATATGGTTTGAATTTGTGATGTTATGCTTTTCCTTTAGGGTGAAAGTGAAAAAGAGGAGAAAGATACCCAGGTAAGCTTGTTCAAAAAGACAGTGCCAGCAGGCATGGATCAAAACTTACCAATTCATCATTTTGCTTTTTTGTCTCACAATGTATGCAAAAGTGTTTGGACCTCCATTGTAAAAAAAAATTGTCTGTGTGCATCGTGTTAACATTCATCTCTTGATTTATCGATCATTTGACTTGCTGTAAACAGGAGCAGAATAATCAATTACCTGCATGGTATATTTAACATGCAAGGTTGGTGTATTCAGGGGACCATGTGCAGTGACAAAAATGCTGCATAAGGACATTGCCAGGGCAGAGATTTGTGTTATTTTCTCAAGAAAAGTTAAGTTTGAATGGAGATAATGGAAATCTAGGGTAATGAAAGGGTTCAACAATGTTGCTTTTGACAAAATGTTTCCACTTGTGCGGAGTAATGACCAGACATCAGAAAGGCAAGAAAGAATGATACTTTCTTTTTGGACATTGGCGGACCTCACTCAAAGAGCATTGAAGATGTGGAACACTAATACAAAGAGTGGTTGAGATATATTTAAGTGTAATCTAGATTTGAAGGAAACCGGAATGGAAGACTTCACTGAAAATTAGAAGAGGTATGCTTGGAAAAACTGCTCACTAGCAACCATTTGGATGCTTAGCCTGTTTGATGTGTTAAACTTGCATTGCGTCAGCTTAAATGTAATCTTCAGATGTGCAGCAAAAAGAAAACCGTACACTTAGAAAATATACTGTTTAAAAACAAGTGTAACAGATTTTATCAACTTGAAATTAAAACTTAAATAACAAGTCAAGTCAAGAGAGTTTATTGTCATGTGTCCAAGATAGGACAATGAAATTTTACTTCGGAGTCACGTGAGTGACTACGTGAAGAACCCCGCCAGTGCGCCTGCGCGTCATTACGTCAGTAGCCTTGACGCAAACGGACGTGTACTCCTCTAATGGATTTGTAGTTTTTTAACTACAAGGTAAGTAAAAACTTTTTTCAGTATTTTCAGGTCCGTTTACTGTGGGTCTGTGGGGATTTTTTCCACAGACGCCATGGAAAAAACGGGCAGGGGGAAGAGGCGAGCGACTCAGCCGACAGAAAGTCGGGAGGCTGCGGTTAGCGACCAACCCCGGTACAGTCGCCAGCGGTGAGCATAGCGACTGTGGACCTGGGGCAGTCAGCGCCTGTCGGGCGCAAGGCCAAGTTCAAATCGAAACGGGCCACGGAGGAGGAGTCCCAGGAAATGGAAATGGAAGAAGCTCCAGGGCTAGATACTGCTTTTAAGCGTATTGCCCAAATGGAAAGCCTGCTACATAGGCTGTTGGAGTGAAGCACACTCAGGTAAGAGTGTACTGAAATCCAAGCTGCTGAAAGCAGCTCAACAGCTCCTGGTACAGGGCTGATAGAATGCACCCTCAGGGATGAGGAGCGTGCCACGGGTCATGAGATTTCAGACCCCGACTCTGACGGTGAGGCTGTACAAGGCGAAGAACGGCAGCTGCCAGATGTTCCATCCCTGGCAGTACGATTCGCTGCCCCGTCAGGGTCAGGAGAGCCATTAGGAGAAGAATTGGCCTCCCTAATAAATTACTTGGTTTCCCATCAGCTTGAACAGCAGGAGATGGATGAGAATGCATGAAAATATGAGTTGAGTATGAGAACTCAAAAATTGAAATTGCAGAGAATATTAAAGCTGCTGGGTTCTGGAATAACTGCTTTTGCCAGAATAGCGGATAAAAGCCAAGAGATGACGGAGTTGCATCAGGAAGCACTGGGGTTGCTATGCAGCACCCACTTCGAGATCAATTGTCTGAGGAAAGGTGCTATACGGCCTAATATGAATCCGAAATTCGCAGCACTCTGCAAACCAAGTAATATACAATTACCCAACTTACTCTTTGGAGAGGATCTCGGGAGACGTATTAAAGAGTTGGAAGATTAAGCGAAAACAGGATTGATGAAAACATCAATGGTTGTAAAGTCTGTAAAGAGGAAGTATCCTTTCAGACGTCATACGGATCCTGGACCAGGACCAAGTCGCTCATTAACGCAGGGACGTAGCTGGCGGCCTGCAGCGGGAGCAAGAACCAGTGGTGGTGCTTCCGCGAGAATCCAGGGATCTCCGAGTACTCAAATGACTCAAGAGGTAGGTGGACCTGGTTCTCATGGGAACATACTAATCGGATTAAGTCCAAAAGTTGGAGGCAGATTACGTCTCTTCTATAACAATTGGAAGAAGATTACTTCAGATGTGGTAATTCTGAATAATATACAAGGATTTCAAATTGAATTCAATCCAAATTATGATTTGCCTGTCCAGCATGTTCCTAGCAGAACTCTCCACTTTGCACAAAAATAAGTGATGGAGGTTCAAGCTGCGCTTCAAACCCTATATATAAAAGGTGTTATTGAAGAATCAGTCTACCAAATTCACCAATTTGTGTCAAATATATTCCCTCGATCAAAAAAGGATGGAGGATGGAGGATTATTATAGACTTGACAAGTCTGAATCCTTTTGTTCAAGTTATACATTTTAAAATGGAGACATTTGTACTGCCAAACAACTTATCTCAGAAGCATATTTTATGGCAACTATAGATTTAAAAGATGTATATTATTCAGTGTCTGTTCACTTGGAAGATCTGAAGTATCTTAAATTTACATGGATGAACCAGTTAGGGCAGTTCAAAGCTCTGCCTAATGGGTTAACGTCCGCTCCCAGAATATTCACAAAATTGTTAAAATCAATTCTGGGGTTGCTGAGAAGCCAGGGGCATGTACTAATGGCATACTTGGATGATGTCCTGATTATAGGAAGGACAAAACAGTCAACAGAAGCATCTGTTGCAGTTGTGAAATCAACTTTTGAAAGTTTGGGGTTTTCTAAATTCATCCAAAGAAATCAAGGTTAACAACATGTACCTCGATTGATTATTTGGGGTTCACAATTGATTCAGCCCAAATGAAAATTACTTTGCCCAGTGAAAAAAGGGTGGAGTTGATTAAAGATTGCAGTAATCTGTTAAACGAGCAAAAACCCATAATCAGACAGGTGGCTCGAGTACTGGGAAAATTAGTAGATTCCCAGCAGTCCAGTACGGACCATTACATTATCAACAGCTGCAGAGAGTTAAACAACGCACTGAGAATGAATGCTGGTCATTTTGATAGAAACATGCAACTAACAACAAATGCTGTTTCTGATCTGCAGTGGTGGATTCTACATGTCTCAAGCAGTTCCGGCAAAGTGCTGATTGAACAACCTTCCATGATATTACAAACTGATGCCAGTGCACTAGGATGGGGTGCGACTGACTTAACATCTAGCTGCGGAGGCAGATGGAATCAGGAAGAGTCATTGTTACTGCAGACATGGGGAACTAACTATTTGGAGCTTTTAGGATGTTTCTATGGACTCCAAGCTTATTGTTCTAACACAACTAAAAGGCATGTTCAAGTTCAAATTGATAAACACAACAGCAGTTGCCTATATTAATGATATGGGTGGAATTAAGTCGGTGTCATGTGACAAAATGGCTAATCAACTTTGGTCTTGGTGTATTGAAAAGAACATTTGGATTTCAGCTATCTATCTACCAGGTAGAATGAACACGATAGCAGACACCAGGTCACGAAAGTTCCATGATAATAAAGAATGGATGTTGAATCGAGAGGTATTCAATGATATAGTAATCAGATTTGGAATGCCCGACTTCGACTTGAATCATCAGCTATCGAGATATGTCTCATGGGAACCAGATCCAGGAGCAGTGGCGATGGATGCTTTCTCGCTACATTGGGGTGGTATGTTTTCATATATATTTCCACCTTTCTGTCTCATAAGCCAATGTTTGCTTAAAATCAGGCAAGATGCTGCTTCAGGGGTATTGGTAGTACCAGATTGGCCTACACAGCCATGGTATCCGTTGATATTAGAATTAAACAACACAAATGTTGATGAAAGTCCCAAAAAGGAGTAATTTATTGCTGCACCCTGTAACAGGGGAACAACATCCATTATATGATCGTTTGGATTTGTTGATTTGCAGGTTTTAAGGCCTTTTCTGGGGCGAGGACTGTCTGAGCGTACTGTGGACATGCTTACGGCAGCCTGGAGGAAGAGCACTAAAAAACAGTACCTTATATTAAGAAATGGGAAGAGTTCTGTGTACAAAAGAATGTGCAATATAGTACTGCAGATATTTCAAATGTTTAGAATTTCTGTCAAAACTTTATTATGATGAAGGTCTGAGTTGTAGTGCAATTAATTCAGCAAGAAGTGCATTGTCCTCATATTTGGTTCTGGATTCAGAAAGAAACCCAATTGGGTCACACCCAATTGTTTCCAGACTAATGAAAGGAATCTTTAATTCCAAACCACCGAAACCTAGGTACATGACAATCTGGGATTTAAGTGTGGTACTGAAACTACTTTGTGAATGGTCACCAAGTGTGTCTTTACCTTTGGCCAAGCTCAGTATGAAAGTATTCATGCTTCTGGCATGAGTGACAGCACAACGAGTGCAAACACTTGGAAAATTACAAATAGAGAGTATGGAAGTAACTGAAGACAAGGTTACATTCTATATCTATGACCTACTAAAGCAAATTAGGCCAGGTGTGACAGGATTTAAAATTATGCTAGCAGCATATCCAAATGATCCTTGTCTCTGTGTTACGACATATTTGTTACAATACATTGAGGTCACAAAGAATTTGAGAAATACGGAAACTGGGTTGTTGATCACACACAAGAAACCACACTAGAGAGTTTCAATACAGACTATTTCCAGATGGATAAAAGAAGCCTTAACAGCTGCTGGTATTAACACTTATGTTTTTACGTCTCACTCGACTAGGGCAGCAGAAACGTCGGCGGCCAGGGCAAAAGACGTCCCCGTCGACCATATCCTCGCAGCTGCCGGGTGATCCAATGAGTTGATGTTTCAACATTTTTACCATCGGCCTATTGTTAATGCGGGATTGTTTACAGAAACTATTCTAAGTTCTGTGTAAATTCTTCTGGTTTAAAGGGGATCTGATTAATTTCATTATTGAAATGAATTACTGCATTTGTGGTACAAATGTTATTATGAATGCATGATTGATTATTCTCGTTCCGAGTCAATCAATGCAGTGAGAAGCCGGGATTGATCTACGGCATGAAATCACAAAGCTTTAAAATCTTCACGTAGTCACTCACGTGACTCCGAAGTAAAATAGTAAGATTAAACGAGAACTTACCTAAGTTTGAAGTTTGATCTTTATTTTATGAGGAGTTACGTAGGTGATTACGTGCCCGCCACGACCCTACCCTCTATCATAAAGGTCAGATGGAAGTTCTTGTATTACTCGTTTTATTATGAGACTATATTACTTCGGTTGTTGTTTTTTGTGATTTCACACCGCTGCTTTGAAGATTGACGCGCAGGCGCACTGGCGGGGTTCTTCACGTAATCACCTACGTAACTCCTCATAAAATAAAGATCAAACTTCAAACTTAGGTAAGTTCTTGTTTAATCTTACTATTCTTGCTTGCTGCAGCACAACAGAATATTGTAGGCATAAATACAGATCAGACCAGTGTGTCCATATACCATAGAATATATATATATATATAATACACATAAATAAACAGATAAAGTGCAATAGTTCAGAGTTTGTTTGAAGTTGTGTTTAATAGTCTGATGGCTGTAGGGAAGAAGCTGTTCCTGAACCTGGATGTTGCAGATTTCAGGCTCCTGGACCTTCTACCTGATGGCAGTGGAGAGATGAGTGTGTGGCCAGGATTATGTGGGTCCTTGATGATGCTGGCAGCCTTTTTGAGGCAGTGGCACAAAAGAAAATAACCAGCGGCACAACAGAAAATAACTTGCAGCATAAACTAATTAATAATAGACTAGTTAGTAAACTGTTCTTTTGATTGCCAATGATAATAACTAGTCACAACATTCTAGATCTTTGTTTATTTGTCTGCTGCTTTGCTCACTTATGGGAGTTAAAACATGAAACTATGGATGCAAGAGAACAAAATATGGTTCTCCCCTGAGAACCAAATATAGAATTGGAATTTTTTTTTTGTATGAACTGTCAACACTGAGTGGTCCATAAATGATTCCGCCCATAAATGATTCCGCTTTGGTGTAAAGGAGGTAAATATTCTGGAGTGAATAAAAACCTATTAAGTTAAATATTGTAATATAGACTAGAGCAGTTGTGTAACTTGATTTGGATTAAAACAATTTAACCAAATGACATTAACGAGTGACTTTCAGAGAACATGAAATACTGTATTTAAAAACAAAAGGTAATGGTAAAAATTTAATTTTAGATCTTGCTGAAAATCCTTTTACACAATGATGGTGTATTTGGTAAATGAGAATGAAGAAATTATTGCCCTGTGTTAGTGAATGCACATACATAATGCCAATGTGGTTTATATTTTAACAATGTTGGTAAAAAAGTGACAATCTAGGAATAGTTTAAAGCACAAATGCTTAGGTCATTATCACTTATCTGATGTATTCCAGACCAATTCAATCTCTAACCGAATAAACAGAACACCAGAGTTTGATTTTCCTTTGTCTACTTTCAGTAACTTTTAATGTTTCTGACAATTGAGCTATACCCTCCTGTTTCAGAAGCAAGATGAGCTTGTGAAAGTTAGAAATCATTTGAGTGCCTGACAGGTTGCATGCTGAGAAACTGTTCATCTTGGTTCAGGATCTAAAACCAAGCTTAAATTTTCAAGATGTAGTTTGGTCGTTTCAAGGCTGAGATGAGAAATTTCTTCAAGTTTTTGAATCCATTAAATCTTTGTTCCCCAGAGCAATGTGCGGTCTGTTAAGCATATTCAGGATTGAGTGCAATAGCGTGTTGAATACAAATTGAATCGAGGGATAAAATGATTGAGTTGTTGTACAGGTTTGACCATAATTTTGAATGGAGTGGATTGAACTAACTAAAGAAGGAGAGGTGATGTTGGAGACAAGCAACTAGATTGTACAACATTATGTCATTTCAAAAGCATTCCCGTTCCAACAAAAAATGCATTTGTATCTCCTATTAAGAAGAAATAGTGGCATAACCAAAATTATCTGATCAATAAATTTATAAAGCTCTTAGAACCCACAAGATAAAAGAGGACCTAAACAAGGGAGACAACAGATGTAAAAGAGTGCAAATTCGGGAAATCTAAAATAAAATCCGAACATGCTGGCAATAGTTGGAAGGTTGTTGATCTCCAATGGTTCTCTCTCCACAGATGACTTGCTCAGCAATTTTCATTTCAACAGTAGTGGTCTTATAAGAGGTATATTTGGGAAGTTGTTTTTGTAAAAAACAATATCGCTGACAATTACAGTGGGAATACAATTTTTTAAATACTTAAACTGCTAAACTTGACTTTAATGAGTTACATTTGTTCATCCAAAAAATCACATTTAAAGGCTTGACTGAACACTTTCATGGGGAAAAAAATCTTTCCCATGAGAAAATAAACTGCTATAATTGTTTTAGAGGGTTATTCTTTGCTAAATCTGAAAGTTATTTCTTCTACTAGAGTTAGTCCAGAGAAATGACCAGAGGGGAGTTTTCTTTTTCTATAAAGAGGCAAGCATTAAAGAAGTGCAAGCTTTGACTTTTTTTTAACCATTATGGGCAAATGGTTTCTGTCCATGAGCAATGGACAAGATTAGCAGAAATTAATGAGGTTATTTTACAGTTTAAGGCACGATAAATTAGATACAGGTAATAAAGAAATGGAAGAGAACTTAAATATGGTGTAAAAATAAAACACAATTTGCTGGAGTAACTCAGCAGGTCAGGCATCATCTCTGGAGAACATGGATAGTGACATTTTGGGTTGGAACCCTTCTGCAGACTAAATATTGTGTACTTCTCCAACCTGTCTTCACGAGGATAGAAGAAGGGTTTCGACCCGAAACGTTGCCTATTTCCTTCGCTCCATGGATGCTGCCTCACCCGCTGAGTTTCTCCAGCATTTTTGTCTACCTTAGATGCACTTTTAGTTCAGTTTAGAGATACAGCTCGGGAACAGGCCCTTCGGCCCACTGAGCCCGCGCCGACCAGCGATCCCGCACACTTACACTACACACATTAGGGACAATTTTTACAATTATACAATGCCAATTAACCTACAAACTATGTCTTTGGAGTGTGGGAGGAAACCAGAGATCCTGGAGAAATCGCAGGCAGCTCATGAGGAGAACGTACAAACTCTGTACAGACAGCACCCATAGTCAGGATCAAACCCAGGTCTCTGGCGCTGTAAGACAGTTACTCTACCGCTGCACCTACATGCTGCCCTCCTCAACCCGAATCTATGACAACCACGGCTATGGTGGGAGGTGCAAACCGAGGAACTGCAGATGCTGGTTTACAAAACAAAAAGACACAAGCATAATGCTGGAGTAATCGTTTGGTGCGTTTTTGAAGTGTGGGGGGGAGGGGAGCGCGGAGTGGCTGCTCCCACACAACTCCCCCCCCCCCCCACCTCATTCGTAGAACATCTTATCCCCTGGGGAATGGTTGGGATGGCAGGACAATTATTGTCTGAGATGGGAAAGTGGGGAGGGGGTGGGATAAAGCCGTTTTAGTTCCGCTGGTTCGCCGTAGAGGGAGGGAGGCGTTATAAAAATGAATCGCCAGCGCTCAGAAAGGAATCTCTTCTCCGCACCCCCTCATCCCCTCCCCTTGTGATGATGATTCATGGGACTCCTGCGATAGGCTCTGATGTTTTATGAGCAGAGATCAATAAAATGGCTCCATATGCCCTATAGTCTGACCAAATGAGGAGTAATCTCATTAAAATGTACAGTGTTCACGGAATTGGCAGAGTAGATGAAAGGATGACACCTGTCTCAGCAGGTGTGTCTAGATCTTGGGGTTTAAGTGTCTCAAAATATCGGAAGTCAAGAGGAAATTTCTTCACGCTGAGGATAGTGAATCTTTGGAATTTCCTAACCTAGAGAGCTGTGAAAGCTCAATCATTGCATACTGTATACTTAAGACAGGCTGATATATTTTTGGATTTTATGGAAACAAAGTGATTTGTACGTGAAAGCACCATTCAGGTTAAAGGTCAGCCCTGATTCTATTTCCTGTGTTCAGACCAAAATAAAGTTCCTTAAGGATACTTGCAGAAATCAGTAATTTCCTCATCAATAAACCTTTGTGCTGGTAATAAATGTAAACCATGCAGAATTTGCATTTGTTTTCACAAAGCTATATACGGATGTCAAAATATGTGCTGTATCTGAGCAACTGACTATTTGCAACAGTTCTTGCTAAGTATTATTTTATTAGCCCTTTGAAAAGGTCCTCTCATTTCTGAATGAAACTGAATTTTGCTTCTGGTAACGTAATTGGTCTTTTTCTTGGTGTGAAAGAGTCTAAAACTAGAGGGCATATGTTTAAAGTGAGGGGAGAAACTTTAAATAGATCTGAGGAGCAATGTTTTTCCACAGTGAGTGTAGTGGCTATTTAGGGCTAGCCGGAGAAAGTGATATAAGCAGCTACAACATTCAGAAAGGCACATGGACAGTTACGTGAATAGGAAAGGAGTAACGTAGATGGTCATAAGAACAGCATGGATGAGTTGGCCTGAAGGATCCAATTCCAAGCTGAACAACTCTGATTGTACAGTCAGAATTTTGATTATGCTGGATTGGCTAATTGTCTGGACTGAAGGATGTTATTCCAACTAATTACTCCAACTTTTTCTCAGATTAGTTGAGTTCAGAGATGCAGCATGGAAACATGTCCTTTGGCCCACTGAGTCTGCACCAATCACCCATTCACACTAAATCTATGCCATTCCACTTCTGCATCTACTCCCTATACACGGGGCAATTTACAGAGGGCAGTTAATCTAACAAACCCACACATCTTTGGGATGTAGGAGGAAACTGGAGTCCCTGGTGCAAACCCATGCGGTCGCATGGAGAACGTGCAAACAACACACAGACAGCACCTGAGTACAGGATCAAACCTGGGTCTCTGGCACTGAGGCAGCAGCTCTACCAGCTATGCCACTGTGCCGCACACACAGTATGGTAATATAAACTGTGCTGTAATATAGATGTTACTGTACTGTTACATAGTACTGTTACAACACTGTCATGTAGGTGTTATATAGTACCCTAATATACATTTCCCTGTGGATCCACAAGGGAATGCACAAGGCCAGACCAGGTTAGTTTCAAGGAAGTGTGGGCACTGGGTCATAAATTGTAGGGGCAGTATTAGGCCATTTGGCCCATCAAGTCTACTCTGCCATTCAATCATGGCTGATCTACCTTCCCCCTCAGCCCTATTCTCCTGCCTTCTCCACTAACCCCTTTACACCCTTAGTAATCAAGAACCTATCAATCTCCACCTTAAAAATATCCATTGACTTGGCCTTCACACCCTTCAATGGCAGTGAATTCCACAGATTCACCACCCTCTGACTAAAGAGATTCCTCCTCATCTTTCTTGGTATTCCGAGGCAATGCCCTCCAGTCCTAAACTCACTAGTGGAAACATCCTCCCCACATCCACTCTATCCAGGCCTTTCACTATTTGGTAAGTTTCAATGAAGTCACCCCTCATCATTCTAAACTCCAGTGAGTGGGTCCTCGGTTAATTCAAAGAGAGTATGGGAACGGGGGGCCACTGTTAGAGGAGATGTGGAAATCTACACCCAGTGAACCAGGTCCCCAGGATTTCGAAACAATTCTTGTTTAGCACGATGGCGCAGCGGTAAAGTTGCTGCCTTGCAGCACTTGCAGTGCCAGAGACCCGGGTTTGATCTCGACTACAGGTGCTGCTTGTACGTAGTTTGTACATTCTCCCCGTGACCGCGTGGGGTTTTTCCGGGATCTTTGGTTTCCTTCCAACACTCCAATAGCGTGTAAGTTGTAGGCTAATTGACTTGGAGTCCTTCTAAAAGTGCGAGGAATACCTTGCCTATTTTAGAATTTACCAGTATCGCTCCAGTGTTAAGATTTACAGAAGTGAATTGAAATTCACTGAACTTTTGTTTCTCAAGAGAATAGTGAAAATTCTGAGGTATACATTGGTACCTGAGCTATAAAACTGGAGATAGACAAAAATGCAGGAGAAACTCAGCAGGTGAGGCAGCATCTATGGAGGGAAGGAAATAGGCAATGTTTTGGGTCGAAACCCTTCTTCAGTCTGGAGGTTCAGGCACCAAAATTCCTACGTGAATGGAATGAGCATATCAGACAGAAAGTAAAGAATTTTGATGCATCTCCACCATAAAGCTCAGTTCCAATTCATCATGCTTAAATATCAGATTTTATGCATAGATTGTGTATTTGGATTGTGTCCACCACGATGCAGAGAATTCTGCCTTCACACGTGTGTGTCATCAATCTAACCTGTCTTCCAACAGTGACAGTAAGTTGTATAATTCCAGTCAGAGGTTATGGCCTTGAACTGGCTCAAAGCCAAGTAAAATATGTAATTAATGGAAAATAATCTGCTACAGTGTTTTGAACTTTTTTTCCTCCAGCTTTCCTTGGGTTAGTTGATAGCTATACGACGCTGTCTCTGTATAGAATTTCAAAGTCCCATATTCCCTGCAAAAATATTTATTCCAGGAAAGCATGATTTGCAGAATTCAGTTAAACCATTATGAAGGTTCTATAATACATGTGAGAGCTCCCAGACTGCAGTCATAGTTTAGTTTAGTTTAGAGATACAACATAGAAACAAGCCGTCTGGTCCACTGAGACCATGCCAACTATCATTCACACAAGTCTGTTAAATAAATTTGGACGAAAAAAACCCCATAAACAAAAAAAATACTATTGGTTTGTTGTTAAAATCCACTTGTTCTATACTGTTGTGTGCAAGAAACCTTTGTGACCCAACCTGGTAAATAGCTACGACTTTACATTGCTCAAGCTACGACTTTACATTGCTTAAGAATAGGCAGTAAGTATTGAGTAGGCCGTGATGTCTACATCCAATAATGAAAATCTAAATTCTCTCGGTCATGATGTGTTGAAATTGTAATGGTATGAATGAGGATGTGTTCTAGATATTTTTAAACATATTGCATGTTCTTACAATTTTTCAAAGGGTTAAAATGTTCTGTTTTATTTTTCGTTCTAACACTGAATGGATTCTTGGATTGTGCTTATTGCTCCTTCCTTGACGGATTAGGTTTGTTAGGCCATCAGAAGGACATTTAAGTAACTATTACATTTATATGGGATTGGAGTCACATTTCATCATGATGAGAAAGACAATTAGTTCCCTTTTCTTAAAAAAAGAACAAGTCTAACATTCAGGATTTTGATGACAACACAATTTCATGAGCACTATATGCATAGGGCCTTTTTTTTTACCAGCATAGGGGGGTCAAGAACCAGGACATTGGTTTAAGGTGAGATGGGAAAGTTTTAATAGGAAACTGAAGGGCAATTTTTTCACTCGGGGTGGTTGGTAAAATGAACGAGCTGCCAGAAGGGATAGTTGCGGCAGGTACTATGAGATTTGAAAGACATTTGGACAGGTATATGGATAGGAAAGGTTTAGAGGGATATGGGCCAAATGGGGACTGGTGGGACTGGTGTAGATGATGCATCTTGTTTAGCATGGGCAAGTTGGGCTGAGGGCCAGTTTCCATACTGTATGACTCTTAGTTTATACTAATTTTTAAAATGGCCAAATCTTTTGAACTAGGGTACCTTCCAAATGCAGTGATGGAGCTAATCATGATTCAAGAGTAAATGATGGAGGCATATGTACAGTGCATTCAGAAAGTATTCAGACCCCTTCACTTTTTCCACATTTTGTTACGTTACAGCCTTATTTTATAATGGATTAAATTCTATTTTTTTATCATCAATCTATGCACAATACCCCCAGAATGAAGAAACGAAAACAGGTGTTTAGAGATGTTTGCAAAGTAATTAAAAATAAATAACTGAAATATCACATTTACATTATTATTCAGACCCTTTGCTATGACACTCAAAATTGAGCTTGGGTTCATCCTGTTTCCATTGATTATAGATACATAGAAAATAGGTGCAGGAGTAGGCCATTCGGCCCTTCGAGCCTGCACCGCCATTCAATATGATCATGGCTGATCATCCAACTCAGTATCCCGTACCTGCCTTCTCTCCATACCCCCTGATCCCTTTAGCCACAAGGGCCACATCTAACTCCCTCTTAAATATAGCCAATGAACTGGCCTCAACTACCCTCTGTGGCAGAGAGTTCCAGAGATTCACCACTCTCTGTGTGAAAACGTTTTTTCTCATCTCGGTCTTAAAGGATTTCCCCCTTATCCTTAAGCTGTGACCCCTTGTCCTGGACTTCCCCAACATCGGGAACAATCTTCCTGCATCTAGCCTGTCCAACCCCATAAGAATTTTGTAAGTTTCTATAAGATCCCCTCTCAATCTCCTAAATTCTAGCGAGTATAAGCCAAGTCTATCCAGTCTTTCTTCATATGAAAGTCCTGACATCCCAGGAATCAGTCTGGTGAACCTTCTCTGCACTCCCTCTATGGCTATAATGTCCTTCCTCAGATTTGGAGACCAAAACTGTACACAATACTCCAGGTGTGGTCTCACCAAGACCCTGTACAACTGCAGTAGAACCTCCCTGCTCCTATACTCAAATCCTTTTGCTATGAAAGCTAACATACCATTCGCTTTCTTCACTGCCTGCTGCACCTGCATGCCTACTTTCAATGACTGGTGTACCATGACACCCAGGTCTCGCTGCATCTCCCCTTTTGATAATCGGCCACCATTTAGATAATAGTCTGCTTTCCTGTTTTTGCCACCAAAGTGGATAACCTCACATTTATCCACATTATACTGCATCTGCCAAACATTTTCCCACTCACCCAGCCTATCCAAGTCACCTTGCAGTCTCCTAGCATCCTCCTCACAGCTAACACTGCCCCCCAACTTAGTGTCATCCGCAAACTTGGAGATGTTGCCTTCAATTCCCTCATCCAGTTCATTAATATAAATTGTAAATAGCTGGGGTCCCAGCACTGAGCCTTACGGTACCCCACTAGTCACTGCCTGCCATTGTGAAAAGGACCCGTTTACTCCTACTCTTTGCTTCCTGTTTGCCAGCCAGTTCTCTATCCACATCAATACTGAACCCCCAATACCGTGTGCTTTAAGTTTGTCTATTAATCTCTTATGTGGGACCTTGTCGAAAGCCTTCTGAAAGTCCAGATACAACACATCCACTGGTTCTCCCCTATCCACTCTACTAGTTACATCCTCAAAAAATTCTATAAGATTCGTCAGACATGATTTACCTTTCGTAAATCCATGCTGACTTTGTCCAATGATTTCACCACTTTCCAAATGTGCTGCTATCCCATCTTTAATAACTGACTCTAGCAGTTTCCCCACTACCGATGTTAGACTAACTGGTCTGTAATTCCCCGTTTTCTCTCTCCCTCCCTTCTTAAAAAGTGGGGTTACGTTTGCTACCCTCCAATCCTCAGGAACTACTCCAGAATCTAAAGAGTTTTGAAAAATTATCACTAATGCATCCATTATTTCTGGAGCTACTTCCTTAAGTACTCTGGGATGCTGCCTATCTGGCCCTGGTGATTTATCGGCCTTAATCCATTCAATTTACCCAACACCACTTCCCGACTAACCTGGATTTCACTCAGTTCCTCCATCTCCTTTGACCCGCGGTCCCCTGCTATTTCCGGCAGATTATTTATGTCTTCCTTAGTGAAGACGGAACCAAAGTAGTTATTCAATTGGTCCGCCATATCCTTGTTCCCCATGATCAATTCACATGTTTCTGACTGCAAGGGACCTACATTTGTTTTAACTAATCTCTTTCTCTTCACATATCTATAAAAACTTTTGCAGTCAGTTTTTATGTTCCCTGCCAGTTTTCTTTCATAATCTATTTTCCCTTTCCTAATTAAGCCCTTTGTCCTCCTCTGCTGGTCTCTGAATTTCTCCCAGTCCTCTGGTATGCTGCTTTTTCTGGCTAATTTGTACGCATGATCTTTTGCTTTGATACTATCCCTGATTTCCCTTGTTATCCACGGATGCACTACCTTCCCTGATTTATTGTTTTGCCAAACTGGGATGAACAATTTTTGTAGTTCATCCATGCAGTCTTTAAATGCCTTCCATTGCATATCCACCGTCAACCCATTTAGAACTAATTGCCAGTCAATCTTGGCCAATTCACGTCTCATACCCTCAAAGTTACCTTTCTTTAAGTTCAGAACCATTGTTTCTGAATTAACAATGTCACTCTCCATCCTAATGAAGAACTCAACCATATTATGGTCACTCTTGCCCAAGGGGGCACGCACAACAAGACTGCTAACTAACCCTTCCTCATTGAGATGTTTCTACAACTTGATTGGAGTCCACCAGTGGTAAATTAAATTGATTGTACATGATTTGGAAAGGTACACACCTGTGTATATAAGGTCCCACGGTTGACAGTGCAGGTCAGAGCAAAAACCAAGCCATGAAGACGAAGGAATTGTCTGTAAACCTCCGAGCAGGATTGTGTCGAGACACAGATCTGGGGAAGGGTATAAAACAATTTCTTCAGCATTGCAGGTCCCGAAGAGCACAGTGGCCTCCGTCATTCTTAAATGGAAGAACTTTGGAACCACCAAGACTCTTCATGGAGCTGGCCGCCGGCCAATCTGAGCAATCGGGTGAGAAGGGCCTTGGTCAGGGACGTGACCAAGAACCCGATGGTCACTCTGACAGAGCTCCAGAGCTCGTCTGTGGAGATAGGAGAACCTTCCAGAAGGACAACTATATCTGCAGCACTCCACCAATCGTAGCGTGGCCAGACGGAAGCCAAAGGCACATGTAAACCCGCTTGGAGTTTGCCAAAAGGCACCTAAAGGACTCTCAGACCATGAGAAACAAGATTCTATGGTCTGATGAAACCAAGATCGAACTATTTGGCCTGAATGCTAAGCTTCACGTCTGGAGGAAACCAGGCACAGCTCATCACCTGGCCCATACCATACCTAAGGTGAAGCATGATGGTGGCAGCATCATGCTGTGGGGAAGTTTTTTAGTGGCAGGAACTAGGAGACTAGTCAGGATTGAGGGAAAGATGAACAGAGCAAAGTACAGAGAGATCCTTAATGAAAATCTGCTCCAGAGCGTTCTGGACCTCAGACTGGGGCGGAGGTACACCTTCCAACAGGACAACGACCCTAAGCGCATAGCCAAGACAACGCAGGAGTGGCTTCGTGACAAGTCTGTGAATGTCCTTGAGTGGCCCAGCCAGAGACCAGACTTGAACCCGATCGAACATCTCTGGAGGGACCTGAAAATAGCTGTGCATCGATGCTCCCCATCCAACCTGACAGAGCTTGAGAGGATCTGCAGAGAAGAATGGGCGAAATTACCCAAATAATAATAATAATAATGAATTTTATTTATGGGCGCTCAAGGACACCTTACAGAGATTTATGGTTAACATATAATCAGAATAATCAGAATTAAAAAAATAAGTTATAAAGGCCAATACACAAATCAGGGACAGAATTCCTTCCAAAAACACAAAAAAGAAAATCAGAAACACAATTTGAGGAGAGAGCAGCGGCAGCGAAACCGCGCCAGCGTCCACTCTCCCCTCCGACTGCCATCTTGAACACAGACTAACAAATACAATTACAAACAATTACAAACAAAAATCATCCCCCCACAATGATTTCCACTGTGGGGGAAGGCACAATGTCCAGTCCCCAGCCCCAGTTCAACCAAAAAGTCAGGCCAAATGAAGCCCCCGCTATTGCCTCTACGGAGGCCCGATGATCCTGGCCGTTCTCGCCGGGTGATGTAGCCCCGGCGTCGGGAGAGTCCTCCAGCAGCTGGGCCACCTGGAACGGCCACATTCCTCACCGGAGGCCGCAACTACGGCTGGAACGGCAGATTTCCCGCAGGCGTCCGCAGCACCTGAAGCCGACAGGGCCGCGCCAATTTGGAGCCACGAGGCTCCCGATGTTGGAGTCGGCGCCGCCGCCCGCGGCTGGTCGCTCCACAGTCCCGCCGCCCGGAGGTGTTGAGCTCGGCGGTCCAGCTCACCGGAGCTCCAGCGCGTCGGTCCACCGCGGCGACCCAGGCAAGGCATCGCCCGCTCCGCTGCGCAATAGCGTTCCAGCGCCGTGCCGCCACCGAAGCTGAGGGTGCTGTGCGGTCCCCGCCAGGAAACGCCGCTCCACGCCCGCTGGTAGGCCGCAAGGACGGGTCGACTGGGCAGCCGGAGAGAAGGCTGCCTCACCGACCAGGTAGGGACCAGGAAGTGGTTCCCCCTTGATTCCCCCCACATCGAAATGCAAAATAAAGAAAAACAGAGACTTAAATAAAAACAAAAACTAGAAAAATAAGTACAATTAACGCACGGCTGCTGTTTGGCAGCCGTTCCTCAAGATGGCTCCTCGAGCCATCTTGGTGTGCCAAGGTGTGCCAAGCTTGTAGCATCATACCCAAGAAGACTTGAGGCTGTAATCGCTGCCAAAGGTGCCTCAACAAAGTACTGAGTAAAGGGTCTGAATACATATGTAAATGTGATATTTTAGTTATTTCTTTTTAATTACTTTGCAAAAATTTCTAAACCTGTTTTCGGGTATTATGGGGTATTGTGTGTAGATTGATGATTTAAAAAAAAGAATTTAATCCATTTTAGAGTAAGGCTGTAATGTAACAAAATATGGAAAAAGTGAAGGGGTCTGAATGCACTATGTTCGATTGTCAACAATTGGGTGTGCTCTAGTAAACGCTGACTTCATTTAAGCAAACTCGTCATCCAAGCAGATTCCTCGTCTGAGACATGCACAAGTGATTCTTATTTGAGTGGACCAAGTTGAGTTGGATACGAGATATATTCATTGCTGAGGAAAAGTGATTGACATACATTGTGATTGTAACCTTCTGTGGGAGCTGGAGCTTGAATTTTATTTCCCGATTGCTTTAATGTATCCCTTATTTCAGAGACAATAATTGCCACCGATTTACTCGAGACCTGAGCAGATTCAGAAATCCAATATCGGAGCAATAAACTTGCATTTCCTCATCAATCAATACTGCTGGCAGTACATTCTTTCCCTTTCCTTCCTGTTCTCATCTCATCATGCAGAGCTTGTCCATTTTCCAGCACAGGTGCGGCCTTGATCCAGTATTTTGTCTTTCACTTTTTCTAAAATCATGCAGTGCCTTCTGTCTAAGCCGGCCACTGCTTGATGGAGGATGTGGCAGCATTTACAGCCAATTGATAGCCTGCTACCACCATCTGTCGACATGAATACATCTTTGATGCATTTCTTCCAACTGCCATGGGTGAGCTAAGATTAAAGGAATTTTTGAGAGAGAGATGCAAACCTGAATGCAGTTTCTAATCCAAAGGAGGTGGTGCATGAGATTAATTCAGTAAGGATGCTGACATTAGTGCAGCAGTCTTCCCACACGATGCATATGGTTTCCACTAACAACATTGGCAGTACCTGTTCAGATGTTTGCGTGCATCTTCACACACTAAAATGATTGTGAAATAGTTAATTTGCAGCCTTAAGATTATTCTGAGTGAATAATTGAGCTCATGAATTATTTAGGAATGCTGCACTTATGAACTTGTATCACACAATGAAAAGGTCAAAGTATATTTATTATAATTTGAAGCGTGTAATGCTTGACAACACATGGAGTTCAATTAGAGTGATTTCTTTTCTTTGAGAGATTTTCAGTTATACTGCTTCTGAAAAGTTATTTGGGTGAGAGAAAGTTTACAGTGTATTGTTTTATAACATTGTAATGTGCAGCTTGTGAAATGAAGTAGGTATCAATTAGGTAGAATAACTCAAATGCATCAGTTTTCAACTTTCAAGAAAACATTGTTCATCTCTGATGATAAAATCAGGGAAATATTGGCCAGTCTCTTTCTATTATGATTTTCATTTCACATTGCTTTGATTTGACCGTAATTTAAGGCTCACGCATTTGAACCTCTGATTGTGAGACCTCAAAGGGTGCAGTTTTCACCCAGAGTGAATAGCTTGCTCAAAGCTTAAGGAATTATGAAATGAACTGCTTCCAGATACTTTATTTTCTGGACAAGTAAGGATCAGCTGTGTTCTTTGTCATTTGTTAACCGTTTTTTGATTGCATCTAAAGAACTGTCTTGATTTCTAGTACCAAAGTTTAGTTTGGAGATACAGCACGGAAACAGGCCCTTCAGCCCACCGGGTCTGCGCCGACCAGCGATCCCCATATATTAACACTTCCTACACACACTTTTTACATTTACCAAGCTAATTGACCTACATACCTGTACGAGTGTGGGAGGAATCCGAAGATCTCTGAGAAAACCCAGAGATCGTACAAACTATGCACAGACAGCACCCGTAGTCGGGATCGAACCTGGGTCTCCAGCGCTGCATTCGTTGTAAGGCAGCAACTCTACCGCTGTGCCACCGTGCAGTTGTGTTAGTATCTAGATTAATTGCATATGTATGTGATTTCAGTAACATATTCTAAGTGATACAATTCTTATTTACTTGCTGCTTCATGAACCCTTACATGACAATTAGCCTTGTTTTCCTGAACGCCAAATTTTTGGGTTTACAGTTTTGCATCTGGTTTCACTGGGGTGGGGAAAGCAAGCTTCCTGCATTGTAAAGTTATTGCAACATTGCTAGTAACTTTTACTGTGAAATCTTAACAAATTGAAGTAAATGTACGGAATATAATTTCACAATCCTTGTAAACGCCACGGGGGTTAAATTGCATGCATTTAAAAGCCATTGTCTGTGGCTTCACATCTTTCAAACTGCAGTTTATTCCAATGATTTCAGCCTTTAACCATCACTAATTGCATTCTTGCAACAATGAGGGGCTCAATTTCATGAATGGCCAGCATCAGTTCATGTTAGATGGCACTGCTTCAAATCAGTTTTCATAACTTACTGGTGTATTGTGGCCATCATATATATTGTAAATCTACTTGGTATATCCCCAGAGAGAGTGAGCGAGTGCTACATCCTTTCGGGTGCTAGCTCTTTTAGTGCTCTGGCTAGCAGGTTATCGTGCCCTGGGGATTTGAGGGTTCAGTCCAATTAATATCACCTGCATTTCTCTTAATTTCCCTCAATTCCTGCTTTTCGTTGAACTCTGGTTGCCTAGCAATTCTGGAAAATTATTTGGGTCTTCTGCCATGAATATGTTAGAATATGGTTTTTTTTAATGTAATTTCTTATATTGCGCTGTTCTGTATGCTAAATGGCCCTGTTATTGACTGTAGGTGACCTACATTTGTTTACTAATCTTTTTTAACACACTTGTGGAAACATATGTAAGACCATAATACATATAAGCAGAATCAGGCCATTCAGCCCATTGAGTCTACTATGACATTCTATCGGAGTTTATCTATTTTTTACTCTCAACCACATTCTGCTGCCTTCTCCGCGTAACCTTTGACACCCTTACTAGTCAAGAGCATATCAATCTCTGTTTTAAAAATACCCAATGACGGCTTTCAGAGCCATCCGTGGCAATGAGTTCCACAGATTTGCCACCCTCTGGCAAAATAAAATCCTCCTTATCTCCATTCTGAAAGTACTTCCTTTTATTCTGAGGTTGTGCCCTCTGGTTCTAGACTCTCTCATTACTGGAAACATCCTTTCCACATTCACTCTATCTAGGAACTAGATAGTGTCCGTCTACAGAGCACAGGTATGTTCCTTACAAGCGTTAGGTTGTACTCTATGCTTAAAAATATAACATTTTCATTTGAATCCCTTCATTGTAAAGGCCCTTCTTTCTCTGTAGCTTCATTAAACACGTAAGAAAACTAAAATAACTTTATTTGGCCAGGTCATCTGCAGAATGCATTTTCAAAACATCTTAATGTTGTTGCAATTTAAATTCGACTGTCCCTCTAACCTTCAGTAAGTTTTAGCATCACTTCAAAAAATGAACTTATTGATTAAACAATTTTGAGCTGTGTAGTGTATGAATTTTAATGTATCCAGTAAGATTTTAATATTGAAAATTAGATGCTTCCGTCCAAGATTTGAGTGCATAATAGCCTTTCCCAACCACTCTCCCACCCCCCCTCCCCCACCCACGCTCACACTCGTACTATTGTCATGAATGTTATGTAATGGAAAATAATCTTATCCCAGATTGAAAAGTGTTTCCAGGTTGTTTTGATGAGGCACTTCTGCAGGCGAGTCATTGTTCTGATCTCCACATCAGGAGGTGAACAAGCTGACGTTGTGACTTGTACAATAGTCCTTTTGGGACATGGGGGTGTACTTGGACCAAAAGTGTGCAGTTTTCCTCAGCGGTCCAACAACTGAAATGGTAGTTGGTGTCTTGCTGCTGCATTGATCCTGCACTTCCATTAGGGTGCACTAGAATGCCTAGAAAAATAAAATTTGAAAGTTGTTATCAAACACTCATATTAACCAAATGCATATCTCATGCACTTGTTGTTCTCCACATAGAATACAGTTACAATGTATCTAAATATTAAAAACATATTTTTAAATGTAATGAAGTTGGGTTCTCAACAGCCACATGAATTTTGAAACCTATCAGAGCAGGTTAGAAACTGAGTATTCTACACTGTGATTCCTCTCCTGAATCCCATAAGCCTTTCTAGCATTTGCCAGATGTGCAAGAAATGTGATTAACCTTTCTGTGTTTGTCCAGATGATTACAGTTCCAGTCATAAATCCGTGGCTGTATCCTGAACAGAACATCCCATATGAGAAAATAGTTCATCCACCAGTTGAAAATTGTATTTGCTGCAGTATGTTCTGCCTGCCATATGCACTGCAGCAATTCAACAAGGCTGCATCAATAGCATCTCTAAAACCTGCAACTTTACCTCCTGAAGGAAAAGAGCAGAAACCTGAAAGGGATGGCACTACCTGAGAATCAGCATGTTAAATTATCACTATTACTTCAAACTCACTGGGTCAAAGCCTTGTATTTTCCTAAGTAAAATAGCTGTGGGCATATGTTTACTGCAATAATTCAAAACGGTAGCTTGCCATTAGCTTCTCCAGGGCAGTTAGTAGTGATCTATAGCCATGGTGCCAAGACCAGCATCTGTGGATGAATTAAAAGAAATTGCAGAATTTGACCTCACTAATTCTACAAATATTCATCCTTGTTGGGCACGCTTCTATCATTCCTCATTAATGCAGGTTCTATTTCAGCTAATGTTTCTAAAAATGCTCATAGAAATGTTTATCAGCAGTACCGAACACTATGTACGTTGACCTGTTTCCATCTGCTACATGTAACAGCTATTTCCTAAATAATTTGGAAAGCTTGTGTTGCCTTTGTCTCGTGCTCATTGTATATTCTGAAGTTTTCAAGTAGTGTTTTGTTAAAATGTGAAGGGTTAGAATATTGCTCAGTTGTGCCCTTTCTAGGTATAGACAAGTGCCGTCTTGGATAAACTGGCTACCCTGCTGATTTCCAAATATGGTAAGGTATGCCTGGGCAGAGTTTGGAGCTTGCTGCTAGGATGTAGGTCATGGAATAGGTGAAACAGTAAGTAAAATTAAATACACTATCAAACCATTGATTTTCAATTCATCAAAGACTTGAGGGAGCTGGAAAAACAAGTTATTCTTGAGCAATATAATCTAGATCAGTTTGATGTAAAATATAAAATTCACCATTTGCACTGCTTTTATCTGATTGGAATATTTAACTGATGATATAATTAAAGTCTTCTTGTACATGAAAAATGTCGTCAAAATTTAGCTCTTGAACAAATGTATTCTATAAACAAATGTTAAAAGCCTCAAGGCATGTTTTAAAAAATGCAATAAAAACATAATTCCTATTTATTTAATGTATTTAAAGTAGCAAAATTGTTTCAAGGGCTTTATATGAGCACAGTTAGATAAACATTTGATCTGATAAAGTGACATTAGAGCAGATGACCAAACACATTGCCTGTTAGGTTTTAAGGAATATTTTAAAGGCAGGTGTTATGGAGAAATTTAGAGAAAATTCAAAAGTTTTAAAGAATCAGTAGCTTGTGGAACAGTTACGTTAGGGATGTTGAAGAGGTTCGAATTAGAGGAATCTAATTTCAAGATTATAAGAGTTAAGAACAGTGAGACCACATAGAATCAGAATTTCTACATGAGAAATGAAAATCACATTTATACCACCCACTACTCCTGAACCTCCCTAATTATATTTGTTAACTGATTTTTCAAATGTCTGAAATATTTTCAAGACTACACAAGTTAATAATTTGATTTGTTTTCTATGGATATACCATTTCATAACTGAGTCACACGGACTAAAACTGCAAATCAATAAATTGACCAGAAATGAAGTCGACTAATAATCTAAAACCTCACCAGTCTTTTGAAGCTCCGGTAGTGATGCATATGCTCTGTAAGATGAGTTTCAGTTGATCTAAATAAATGTGCAGAGAGGAAATCAATTGCTGGTAGAAAAGCCAACTTGGCTATCTTTTTGAATTTGCTGTATAGGTCCATAGAATATACCGTACTGATTGTTTGACTCCAGCATTTTTCATGGCTCTGCTCAATATTTGACTTAAATGTACATAGTCGACAGATTGAAACTTGTAATTGAACAAACAATTTTTACACTCAATGCAATATTGCATTGAGATAGATAAACAACAATACATTTTGGCAACCATAATTTTGTCGTTCATTTATATTTTTTCCTCAAAAAAAACTGCCGTGAGCCATGATTACATTTTGGCCGTGATGGCTTTCAGCTTTCAGAAGAACATTCAATAAAATAGTAATTGCTGGAATTAGCTGCAAAATAATGGCAAGAGACTGCAGATGCTGTAAGTATGTCCTGCATCATGACAAGCAGAATAAATCCAACAAAAAGCTTTTCACTGTACCTCTGTATACGTGACAATAAACTAAACCGAACTGAACTAAATCCAATCCAATTATCGCCCAACAAGTCTATTTTCAGTCATTAACAAAGTGACGGAAGGTCTTCTGACGGTGCTATCAAGCAACGTATTCCACAATAAATTGTTCGTCAGTGTTATATTGGGTTTATCAGGACCTCTTGTCTCCTTACTTTGCTGCAGTTGGAAATTTCAACCAATGTTACCCTGGGATTGACCGGACACTTACTTGGACCAGCTTCAATAGCTGGGTATCCTGTACCAAGTGACTCATCAGCTGACATACAAAAGGTTTCCCATCAACAACAAAGCTTCATTTTCGGCAAGCTACTTGCTCCTTGTAACATACTAACTCGAAAATATGTCATCAGTCCTTCATTGTCCTGAAACTTGCTCTCCAACAACACAGAGTTTCAGTAGTATGCAGTAGTTTGAAATGGCTCACTATCTCAATGGCAATTCACGATGGGTAGTTAATGTTGACTGTAAAATTAAAGTCAATATCAGAAATAATTATATTTCTATCCACAGCATAATTGTTTATTGACATTTTAGTGATAATAAGTACTCCTGTTTGAGCACTGTTGGGGACAGCCTACCTGGGGGTAGCGACAGCGGCCGGGCCTCCGGTATAGAGACCGGCCCTGTTGCTCAGAAGGGTAAGGAAAAGAAGAGGAGGGCAATACTAATAGGGGACTCTATAGTTAGGGGGTCAGACAGGCGATTCTGTGGACGCAGTCGGGAGACCCGGATGGTAGTTTGCCTCCCTGGTGCCAGGGTCTGTGATGTGTCTCAACGTGTCCAAGATATCCTGAAAGGGCAGGGAGAGGAGCCCGAGGTCGTGGTACATATAGGTACCAATGACATAGGTAAAAAAAGAGGTCCTGAAAGGAGAATTTAGGGAGTTAGGAGGGGAGTTAAAGAGAAGGACAGCAAAGGTAACAATCTCGGGATTACTGCCTGTGCCACGCGACAGTGAGAGTAGGAATGGAGCGAGGTGGAGGATAAATGCGTGGCTGAAGGACTGGTGCAGAAGGCAGGGATTCAAATTTCTGGATCATTGGGACCTCTTTTGTGGAAGGTGCGACCTGTACAAAAAGGATGGGATGCACTTGAACCTGAGGGGGACCGATATCCTGGCGGGGAGATCTGCAAAGGCTACTGGGGAGACTTTAAACTAGAATGGTTGGGGGGAGGGACTCAAATAGAGAAAGCTATTTGACAGTGTGTGAGGCAGGAGGCAGAGAAGGAAAGCACTCGGACCCAACATGTAGGGGGGGAAGAAGAAAACAATAATAAACAGAGAATAAGAGGTGGTGGGGTTCTTAAATGGGTGAGCAGAGAAACAGAGGTGTAAAATGCGGGCGGAAGCAATAGGTAGCAAGGTGAAAAGTAAAAGTGGCAGGCAGACAAATCCAGGGCAAAAATCAAAAAGGGCCACTTTTCAACATAATTGTATAAGGGGTAAGAGCGTTGTAAAAACAAGCCTGAAGGCTTTGTGTCTCAATGCAAGGAGCATTCGTAATAAGGTGGATGAGTTGAACGTGCAGATAGCTATTAATGATTATGATATAGTTGGGATCACGGAGACATGGCTCCAGGGTGACCAAGGCTGGGAGCTGAACATCCAGGGATATTCAATATTCAGGAGGGATAGAGAGAAAGGAAAAGGAGGTGGGGTAGCGTTGCTGGTTAGAGAGGAGATTAACGCAGTGGAAAGGAAGGACATTAGCTTGGAGCATGTGGAATCGGTATGGGTAGAGCTGCGAAACACTAAGGGGCAGAAAACGCTGGTGGGTGTTGTGTACAGGCCACCTAGCAGTAGCAGTGAAGTTGGGGATGGCATCAAACAGGAAATTAGAAATGCGTGTAACAAAGGCAAAACAGTTATAATGGGTGACTTCAATCTACATATAGATTGGGTGAATCAAATTGGCAGGGGTGCTGAGGAAGAGGATTTCTTGGAATGTATGCGGGATAGTTATCTAAACCAACATGTAGAGGAACCAACGAGAGAGCAGGCTATTCTAGACTGGGTATTGAGTAATGAGGAAGGGTTAGTTAGCAGTCTTGTTGTGCGTGCCCCCTTGGGCAAGAGTGACCATAATATGGTTGAGTTCTTCATTAGGATGGAGAGTGACATTGTTAATTCAGAAACAACGGTTCTGAACTTATAGAAAGGTAACTTTGAGGGTATGAAACGTGAATTGGCCAAGATTGACTGGCAATTAGTTCTAAAAGGGTTGACGGTGGATATGCAATGGAAGGCATTTAAAGACTGCATGGATGAACTACAAAAATTGTTCATCCCAGTTTGGCAAAAGAATAAATCAGGGAAAGTAGTGCATCCGTGGATAACAAGGGAAATCAGGGATAGTATCAAAGCAAAAGATGATGCGTACAAATTAGCCAGAAAAAGCAGCATACCAGAGGACTGGGAGAAATTCGGAGACCAGCAGAGGAGGACAAAGGGCTTAATTAGGAAAGGGAAAATAGATTATGAAAGAAAACTGGCAGGGAACATAAAAACTGACTGCAAAAGTTTTTATAGATATGTGAAGAGAAAGAGATTAGTTAAAACAAATGTAGGTCCCTTGCAGTCAGAAACAGGTGAATTGATCATGGGGAACAAGGATATGTCGGACCAATTGAATAACTACTTTGGTTCCGTCTTCACTAAGGAAGACATAAATAATCTGCCGGAAATAGCAGGGGGGCCAAAGGAGATGGAGGAACTGAGTGAAATCCAGGTTAGTCGGGAAGTGGTGTTGGGTAAATTGAATGGATTAAAGGCCGATAAATCACCAGGGCCAGATAGGCTGCATCCCAGAGTACTTAAGGAAGTAGCTCCAGAAATAGTGGATGCATTAGTGATAATTTTTCAAAACTCTTTAGATTCTGTAGTAGCTCCTGAGGATTGGAGGGTAGCAAACGTAACCCCACTTTTTAAGAAGGGAGGGAGAGAGAAAACGGGGAATTACAGACCAGTTAGTCTAACATCGGTAGTGGGAAAACTGCCAGAGTCAGTTATTAAAGATGGGATAGCAGCACATTTGGAAAGTGGTGAAATCATTGGACAAAGTCAGCATGGATTTACGAAAGGTAAATCGTGTCTGACGAATCTTATAGAATTTTTCGAGGATGTAACTAGTAGAGTGGATAGGGGAGAACCAGTGGATGTGTTGTATCTGGACTTTCAGAAGGCTTTCGACAAGGTACCACATAAGAGATTAGTATACAAACTTAAAGCACACGGTATTGGGGGTTCAGTATTGATGTGGATAGAGAACTGGTTGGCAAACAGGAAGCAAAGAGTAGGAGTAAATGGGTCCTTTTCACAATGGCAGGCAGTGACTAGTGGGGTACCGCAAAGCTCAGTGCTGGGACCCCAGCTATTTACAATTTATATTAATGAACTGGATGAGGGAATTGAAGGCAACATCTCCAAGTTTGCGGATGACACTAAGCTGGGGGGCAGTGTTAGCTGTGAGGAGGATGCTAGGAGACTGCAAGGTGACTTGGATAGGCTGGGTGAGTGGGCAAATGTTTGGCAGATGCAGTATAATGTGGATAAATGTGAGGTTATGTAGTATTCGTTTTTACCTGATACATTAGCGGAATCAACGATTACATTAATACCTAAGAAAAATAAGGATTTAGAAGAACCTGGCTCATATAGAGCTATAGCATTGTTAAACACAGATCAAAAAATATTAGCGAAAACATTAGCCAGAAGATTAAGTAAATACATTAGTAAATTAATAAACCCAGATCAGACAGGGTTTATCCCTAAGAGATACTCTTCTAATAATATGAGACGTCTACTCAACATAATGCACTCACACAAATCTGAAGATCAAGAATTATCAATTATTTCGCTGGATGCTGAAAAAGCATTTGATCAAGTAGAATGGAATTATATGGATAAAGTATTACAAAAATTTCAACTGGGAGAGAATTTTATTTTATGGATTAAGTTACTATATAACAAACCTACAGCTAGAATACTTACTAATAACATATTATCCTCGAAATTTCAACTATCAAGGGGAAATAGACAAGGATGCTCATTATCACCACAGCTGTTTGCTCTCATTATTGAACCGCTAGCAGAAAAAATTAGAATACACCCTGATATTCATGGATATAATACTAAAGACTCATATAATAAAATATCTTTATACGCGGATGATATATTATTGTATATTACAAAACCTCAAATCACTATACCAAATATATTAAATTTAATTGAAGACTTCGGATCTTTTTCTGGATATAGAATAAATTGGAATAAAAGTGAAATTATGTCAATAAAACCGAAAGATTCAACACATCTTTTAAAATTCCCTTTTAAAATAGCTACAGAAAAATTTAAATATTTGGGAATCGAAATTACCAGAGCATATCAAGGTATGCTCAGGGCAAATTTTGACCCCCTACTTAATAAACTGAATACATTAATTAAATTCTGGAAAACGCTTCCGATGTCTTTAATAGGCCGAATAAACGCAATAAAAATGATCTTTTTACCACAAATTTTATACCTATTTCAATCAATTCCTATATACTTACCTAAGAAGTTTTTTAAAAAACTCGACTCAGATATCACTAATTTTATATGGGACTATAAATCACATAGAATACAAAAAACCCATCTGAATAAATCTAAAGTATTGGGGGGTCTAGCACTACCCAATTTTATGTATTATTATTGGTCAGTAAATATTAAAAACATGATTCAACTGATGGATAACTCCGCCCAGCAAGTAGACTGGATTGTAATGGAGAAAGAGGATTGCTCCTCTAGAAACATTGGAGCGATCCTCCTCTCTCCAATGAAATTGAATAACATAAACTATAATAAGAACCCAATTATTCATAGTACAATCCGTATTTGGAAACAAATAAAACAAAATTTAAAATTAAGAAACTTATCACTTTTATTACCTATAGTCAATAACCCTTCGTTTAGTCCTTCTATTATAGATAAAGCTTATACACAATGGGATAGACTAGGAATTAAAACGCTTGGTGACTTGTATGAAACTGGAAAATTACTTTCATTTCAACAATTACAAATAAAATATAAACTCGGAAATAATCAATATTTTAAATACTTTCAAATATGCGACTATTTGAAAAAATATATAAAAGATCATCATAATAACCCAGCAGATGTACTGGACGAGGCAATGCAGATAAAAGCGGAATCAGCAAACTTAATATCATATTTGTACAATATTATCTTAAATGTACAAATACCATCTACGGAGGGTATCAGAAGAGACTGGGAACAAGAGTTAGCTATTAAAATTTCAAAGGAAAGTTGGAATGAATACTTATTAAAAGTACATAAATGCTCGATTAATGTAAGACACACTTTAATACAATTTAAAATTTTACATAGATTATATTATTCGAAAACTAAAATTCATAAAATTTTCCCAAACGTATCATCTATTTGTGATAAATGTCAATCCCAAGAAGCAACTATAGCGCACTCATTTGTCTTCTGTACAAAAATTCAAAAATTTTGGAATGAAATTTTTGAAATCTTTACAAAGTTATTTAAAACAAGACTGATACCCAAAGCAGAATGGATTATCTTCGGAATAACGGAAGATGATCCAGAACTAAATGTGTTTCAAAAGAAATTAATGGATTATGGGTTAATAACTGGAAAAAAGCTAATTCTAAAATTTTGGAAGAAGGCTCCAATACCAACTATAAATATGTGGATTTCAAATATGTTTGAAACATTACACCTTGAAGAGATAAGACTCCTCCTAGCAGGTAAACCAGATCACTTCCACCTGACGTGGTCTGCATTTATAGAATTATTACAAACATAGGGTGCAAAAGTACTTTAAAAAAATAAAAAATTGAGGTCGGGTAAGGGGGGATGATAGTTGAAGAGTTGGTATGTCCTATTTACGTGATGCTCAAAAAAAAACATTTGTTTTTCTTTTTTTCTCTTTCTCTTTTCTTTTCTTAGGGCCTATTTCTTAACTCTTTTTCTTTTTGTTTTTAATTTCGCTCTCATAGGGTCTTCGTCCTTTTTTGTTGTTACATTTTCTACACTTTTCTACACTTGCACTTTTTCCTTCACTTTCTTCTCTCTTTCAATCTTTTCTTTCTCTAGTGTAAAAAAATAAATAAAGGGAGTACATTAATTGTAAGAAGATATAAATGACGAGTATTAATGTATGTGGCTGTGATGTAATGTACTTCTAATAAATAAAAAATTTTAAAAAAAAATAAAAAAAAATGTGAGGTTATCCACTTTGGTGGCAAAAACAGGAAAGCAGACTATTATCTAAATGGTGGCCGATTAGGAAATGGGGAGATGCAGCGAGATGTACCTGGGTGTCATGGTACACCAGTCATTGAAAGTAGGCATGCAGGTGCAGCAGGCAGTGAAGAAAGCAAATGGTATGTTAGCTTTCAAAGCAAAAGGATTTGAGTATAGGAGCAGGGAGGTTCTACTGCAGTTGTACAGGGTCTTGGTGAGACCACATCTGGAGTATTGCGTACAGTTTTGGTCTCCAAATCTGAGGAAGGACATTATAGCCATAGAGGGAGTGCAGAGAAGGTTCACCAGACTGATTCCTGGGATGTCAGGACTTTCATATGAAGAAAGACTGGATAGACTTGGCTTATACTCGTTAGAATTTAGGAGATTGAGAGGGGATCTTATAGAAACGTACAAAATTATTATGGGGTTGGACAGGCTAGATGCAGGAAGATTGTTCCCGATCTTGGGGAAGTCCAGGACAAGGGGTCACAGCTTAAGGATAAGGGGGAAATCCTTTAAGATTGAGATGAGGAAAAACGTTTTCACACAGAGAGTGGTGAATCTCTGGAACTCTCTGCCACAGAGGGTAGTTGAGGCCAGTTCATTGGCTATATTTAAGAGGGAGTTAGATGTGGCCCTTGTGGCTAAAGGGATCAGGGTGTATGGAGAGAAGGCAGGTACGGGATACTGAGTTGGATGATCAGCCATGATCATATTGAATGGCGGTACAGGCTCGAAGGGCCGAATGGCCTACTCCTGCACCTGTTTTCTATGTATCTATGTAAATAACAAGTTAAACTTGAAATGATTATTTATGTTTTACTGGGGAAGTATCTAATCATAGCAATATGGTCCTTTGAAAGTAATAATTCACATGTGATTCACTATTTGATTTCACCCATTCTACCACCGCAGTCTTGCATAAATGTAATAGGCATAGTCTCAGTTCAGCTTGCACTCCCCATACATGATCTGGCACTAATGTTGTTTTCTGTCACCTTTAACATTTCCTTCTGATTGTGCTTATACTCTACTGCCAATCTTTCATTTGGCGGTGTAGTGGCATAGCTCATAGAGCCACTGCATTGCTGCTCCAGTGACTTGGGTTCAATCTTGACCTCTGGTGCAGCTTTTGGGATGTTTGCACATTGTGGGGTTTTCCAGGGTGCTCCAGGTTCTTCCCACATCCTAAAGACGTGCGGTTGCTAGCTTATTTGGGCAATGTAATGTTCTCCCCTACTGTGCGAGGTGATTGCTAGAATCTGAGTGGAGTTTGTGGGAAAGTGGAGAGTAAATTGGGATTACTGTAGGATTGGTATGAATGGGTACTGGAAGGATGAATGTATGGTGTGTAGATGATGGGTTGAGGGGCCTGCTTCTGGCTGTTATTGCTGCCACCCTTCATAAACAAGGCAATTAATTAGAGTTAGACAAAAGTGCTGGAGAAACTCAGCGGGTGAGGCAGCATCTATGGAGCGAAGGAAATAGGCAATGTTTCGGGCCGAAACCCTTCTTCAGACTGTTCTCTTCCAGCCCAGCTGAGGCTTGTATCACCACCATTTCCATCCATGTGTCCAGTTTCCCTAACCTCAAATTGTCACGTGCATTGAGTACGTTTCCCCTCCCTTCCATATTGTCACATTTTCATTGTTCCTTTTTTTATTTATCTGTTATTCACTCATGACTTCTCCCCAATATTATTCGTGTTCTCCATTCATTAACAACTATCAATATTTTTCATTATATACTTGAACACTATGGTGATGTCAATTGACATGTAATTAGTTTGTGTTCAAATTCTATTTACCAAAACTAATTTGTATTAGGTGTATTGGATATATTGATTTGTTTGCTGGTCTGCTATAATGCCATGTACAACTGTTCACTGACTGGCATTTTAAACAGCTAATTAATAAGCCTCTCACCCTCAGTCTCCATTTTAGAGCCAGCCCGGCACCTCTCTGCCATGAGCAATTTGAGTATTCTAAAGGTATAAACAGTATTGCAAGTGCGGAATTGACTATATTATTCAGTTTGTTATCATTTGTTTGAACTACTGGACATATTGGATCATAAAGTGTCACCTTCTGTGGTGTTTAATATGATATGAGTAGACTTTGTATTCAGTCCACAAAGGAGCTCTGTGTTGTAATTGCTTCCGCTATCCATTAAGCTTTACATTTTGTCAAAGAAGGTAATTTCATTTTGTAATTGCAGAAGTTGTACCAAGTATAATTTGAGATTCGTGTGTTGCATAGATACGAAAGCTGCTATGGTTGAAACAAGTTCAGTTCTTAGCAACCCTGCCAAATGTTTAAAGACGTGGAGAATACAATACCTAGAATCCAAACTACTAAAACATTTAAATAAGGCTACTGACAGATTTTAAGAGTTAAGGATTTGCATGGGTCTGCCTTATTATTTAAACTCCCCTTGTCATCACACTGAATTAACAAAACTATTTGATTATATAAAAGTGTCTTCTCCACGTCTACCTAGAGTTTTATCATTAATGACATTGGTCTTTGTCAAGCCCCTGTCCCACTTTCACGTCCTAATTGGCGATCTCTGCCAAGTTTGCCCTTGACTCGTACTCGAAGTAAGGTCGCCACGAGGTCGTAGGAGGTCTTCGTAGTCTTCCTCATGCTCGTGAGTGGTCTCCGCGTACTCGTGGCCTCAAGTAGGTCGCGGCGTTTTTTCCAGCCTGATAAAAAATGTCCACAAGTAAAAGATAGGTCGTGATGGTAGTCGTAGATAGTCGTAGGTAGTCGTAGGTTGGTAACTGACCAGAGAAAAACAATGTAAACATGACACCATTTTATCATGTGATCATTTCCACTCGTAGCTGGTCGTAGTTGGTCTTGGGTGTGGAAGACTGAGGTCGAGGGGGGTCGTAGGAGGTCTTATACTTCGGCGAGTCAACACCACCTTGACATTTTTTTCAACTCGTCTAGGGTCTTCTAAACTCGTGGATTAAGTCGTCCAAGTGGGACAGGCCCTTCATTGTAATATTAGGGATGAAAAATCCTATATCTAGAATTTCTACTCCAAGTTTTTGTAATTATAAAGAAAGAATCTTTACAGCAAAAGATTGTTTTTGTGCGTTTGCATCGTGTTGAACATTAATTATTCCTGATTATCCAAAAGCACCAGTAACCAGTAGGAAAAAGTTGTGCGACATTCAGATTATTACAAATATTCAGTCGGCACCAGCAGTAAAAGATAAATGTTCAGGCATGGGTAGGTAATTTTCCAAAATTTACCCGCAATTTGTTTAACATCTGTATTCAATCTTAAAGCTGCCGCTTTCACCTACAACAGAAGTGAATATCTTTAAATTGTGCATGACCACCAAATTGGACATGCTCCAGTGAATCAATATAGTGTCCAGTCTTACAAGCCAACGTGTTGTTCATGGAGTACATAGAACATACATAGAAAAGTACGCAAGAACATGCCCTGTGACTCACGATGTCTGTGCTGAACATAATGTAAAATTAAATTAATCCTTTCTGCCATATCCATCCATTCATCCATTTGCCTATCTCAAAGCATTAAAAAAGCCACTATCACATCTGCAGCCACTTTGTGGTGTCATTGTAATATATCCTATCTTTAATCCTCTTCAATAGCTTCCCTACTGCTGATGAGGTTCGACTGTATAATTTCTTGAATTTTCGCTATTTCTCTTAAACAAAGGAACAACAATGGCTAATCTCCAGCACTCCGGGACTGTGCCTGTGGCTGAAGCAAATTCAAAGATCTTCGTCAAGATGGAACGATCTCCATTTTTGCCCCTCTCAATAATGAAGGATAGAGCCCATCAAACCCTGGGGACTTATCCACCTAATGCTCTTCAAGAGATTAACACCACCATGTTCTTGATCTGAAAATACCTTGGCACATGTCCATATTCTTCTAGGTGAATACCGATGCAAAGTACAACATTCAACCCCTGGAACTTGGAATTGTCAATCATGTTCACTGTGAAACCAAGTCTCTGCAATGGCCACAACATCATAGTTCAGTGCCCTGATCCAGACTCAGTCCATATGCTTTAACCATAATGCTCCTTGCGTTGAAATAAACACACTGCAGCCCACCATTCTCATCTTGCTCAATAACCTGTCCCTGCTTGTCTTTCCTTTAAGACTGACTTGTCATAACCTCTATATTCCCATTAATCCCTGCAAGGATATTGATTTCTCTGCATTTCAGGTGGAAACCCATCCCTCGTGCAGGTACATCCTGCCCTTGAAGAGAGCCTAATAATCCATTTGCCTGAAGCCCTCCTTCCTGCATCAATTTCTTGGCCACGTATTGAATTACATAGCTTTCTATTTCTTGCATTGTTAGCATGTGGCACAGGTAGTATTCCTGAGATTACAACCCTGATGTCCTGTTTTTTAACCAACTGACTGACTCCCTATAATCTCTTTGCAGGACCTTGATTCCCATCCTATCTTTGTCATTGGTACCAAAGAGGACGGTGACATCTGGTTGCTTACCCTGCCCTCTCAGAAATTTTTCATAAAATTTAAAAGCCATCTCTTTTTGAGAGTCTTTTTTTGCCAGTTTCAACTTAATTGTTGTATTCATCTATTGTTCCTTACTAGACAAAAATGCTGGAGAAACTCAGCGGGTGCAGCAGCATCTATGGAGCGAAGGAAATAGTCAACGTTTTTCGGGCCGAAACCCTTCTTCAGACTGATGCAGAGTGGGGGGCAGGAAGAAGAAAGGAGGAGGAGGAGCCAGAGGGCTGAGGGAGAGCCGAGAAGGGGAGGAGACAGCCAGGGCTACCGGAAATTGGAGAAGTCAATGTTCAGGCCACTGGGGTGCAGACTGCCCAAGCGGAATATGAGGTGCTGCTGCTCCAATTTCCGGTGGTGCTCACTCTGGCAAAGGAGGAGGCTCAGGACAGAAAGGTTGATTCGGAATGGGAGGGGGAGTTGAAGTGCTGAGCCACAGGGAGATCAGGTTGGTTAATGCGGACTGAGCGGAGGTGTTCGGCGAAACGATCGCCAAGCCTACGCTTGGTCTCACCGATGTAGATCAGCTCGGTGAGACCAAGCGTAGGCTTGGCGATCGTTTCGCCGAACACCTCTGCTCGGTCCGCATTAACCAACCTGATCTCCCTGTGGCTCAGCACTTCAACTCCCCCTCCCATTCCGAATCCGACCTTTCTGTCCTGGGCCTCCTCCATTGCCAGAGTGAGCACCACCGAAAATTGGAGGAGCAGCACCTCATATTCCACTTGGGCAGTCTGCACCCCAGTGGCCTGAACATTGACCTCCAATTTCCGGTAGCCCTTGCTGTCTCTCCTCCCCTTCTTGGCTCTCCCTCAGCCCTCTGGCACCTCCTCTTCCTTTCTTCTTCCCGCCCCCCCCCCCCCCCCCCACCCTGCATCAGTCTGAAGAAGGGTTTCGGCCCGAAACATTGCCTATTTCCTTCTCTCCATAGATGCTGCCGCACCCGCTGAGTTTCTCCAGCATTTTTGTCTACCTTCGATTTTCCAGCATCTGCATTTCCTTCTTGAACATATTGTTCCTGACATAATCTAATTTAATTTAAAATTTTACATAGATTGTATTACTCAAAAATAAGATTAAATACATTTTACCCAAATATATCCCCCACTTGCGATAAATGTTTAACCCAAGATGCAACTATAACACACTCTTTTGTTTCCTGTATAAAACTTCATAGATTTTGGAGTGATATTTTTGAAATATTCACAAAATGATTTAAGATAAAAATGGAACCTAATAATGAATTGATTATATTTGAGGTAATGGAAGATGAGAATAAACTGAATCCATCTCAAAAATTATTTTTTAATTATGGTTTAATAATCGCTAAAAAATTAATATTGAAATTTTGGAAAAATACACCAATACCAACGCTTAAAATGTGGATTGTAAGTATGTTGGACACCGCACATCTTGAGGAAATGCGATTCCGCCTAATAGATAAATTTGACCAATTCACAACGAGTTGGTCTCCATTTGTCGTCTTTTTGGAATCATGTGGTGCAACACAATTGTAAAAGTTAACTTGTGACTGGGCGAGGGATGGTCAAGATTACAAATAAGATCTCCTTACTTCTTTTTTTCTTTCTCTTTCTTTTTCTTCTTTTATTTTCTTTTTTCTATTTTCTATTTCTTAACTTTCTTCTTTCACTCTCTATTTTCCTTTTTCACACACTATATATCTCACATTTTTCTATTTTTCATTATCTAACTTCTTTTTCTTTTTCTCCTTTATTATAAAAATAAGAAGCTGTACATAATATGCATTATGAAAATATGATTGTATACAATTGTACTTCTAATTTAAAAAAAAAAAATTAAAAAAAGAACATATTGTTCCTTACTTTTGGGGAAGTGGAGAGCAATAAGACAAAAGTATTGATGTTATTTTATACTATAATCGAAACCTAGTTAAAAGTTGAGAAGTAGTCCTAAGGAGTTAAAATTTACCAAAATAAATCATTCCAATTAAAAAGTCATATATGAAAGATCAAGCTGTAATTTTGATCTCCTGGGTGTATTACAAACCTTATAATACTTACTGAACTGATTGCTATAATTGCAGATGATTCTTTGTAGAAAATTTGACAGCAAAATGGCCAATTTTCTCTCCAGAATTTAATCAAAAATTAAGCTTTACTGCTTCATGTAAGAGATTGTAAGGAAGTATGCTTTGAAACATACACGCATTCAGAAGATGTTTTAACCTAACACATTGTAAAACCTCATTCCCTATAATGAATCATATCTGCACATTGCAGAACCATTTTATTACTTAACTAATTGCTTTTGTGCATTCCAGCACACAATGGAATACTCGAGGAATATTCCTTTGACATTCAAGGAAGATATTTGACCCATTGTTCTTGTCAGGTTTTTTAAATAACTATATTGTCAACATCCCTACTCGTTTTCCATTGTCTTCCAACTTTCTGTTGCAGATTTATGTCATTACAAATCACAAATAATTCTGATTTGTAACAGCTACCAGTAACTATCCAAACCATCACCATGTTGCAATTTTATTCACATTTCCCTATCAAAGTTTTTGCTAATTACCTTAAAACCATTCTCAAAGTACTGACACTTCTGGCAGTGGAAACAGTTTCTCCCTGCAAAAAGTACTTTAAGCACCTTTAATAAATCTCCCAACGTCAGAGACACTAATCCCAGTTTATTACATGTGGAGAATCTCAAAATCGTTGATACCATTCTGGTAAAATTTCTTGCACAATGCCTTTATAAAGCGCTGATGTCATTCCTAAATTGTGATACCCAGAATTAGAAATCTAAACGGTAATTTGGAACTGCTTATCTTCCTTTTTCTTTTATTCCATCGCTGTTTCTGAAACGATATTCACTTTGCTATATTTTTCTAGATGCTAATCATGGTGGAAATGTCTGTTTGGGGGCAGGTTATTGGTCAGAGTAATTTTAGAATTATTCAGATTCTGTTTAGTGGAAAATTGATTAAATAATTAATTTTAATGGTCAGTAGTAATTTGTCTCAGCTGCAAAGCAGATATGATAGTGTTGTGAAAGAAATGGTCTGAATTGCGTTCATGTGTAAAAAAAAATCTCACTTTTTAAACATGTTTCTATTAACGTGGACAAAGGGATGGACTACAATGAAAGGATAATTTTAGTCATTGTGAGAAAATGCATACAATTTATACATAAAATACACAGCTGCAATAAATACTCACCAAATTTCACCAAACAACAGCAAAGAGTTAATTGTTGACTATGGCAGCTTATTCCACTGAATGGATGAAGCTGTTCAAAAGTAATTGATATTGTTCTATCTTCTTTTAAATCTGAGAACGTCTACCTTCTGAACTAGTGACTTCCTTGTTAAAACTAATGATCCTATATGTATGTAAGGAACTTTTAAGGAGTTTCTTCCTCAGAGGAAAAAAAACTTAAATCCCAGCTGAAACCAAATGGTGCCTTTGGCTTAACTCCAGCATTCCTATTCAAGTCAGAAAAAAAAATTGGAATGTCAAAAGAAAGCAGTGCTTGAAGCAGTCCAGCTAAGGCAATAAGTACAAAACAGAAGTTGCTGTGTTCGTACATCATCGAGAGTTGCTGCAGTCATTGATGTGTGCAGAGTCTCAAAATGAAAAATTGTGCTTTGATATTTATCTCAATTTAGTCTTCATGTGATACAGTTCAGGTAAATTGAAATCATTTTCCTGCAGCTGCAATATTTTGAAAGACAGTCCTTTAGGATTTTGTTTGTCGCTTTCATCTTTCTTTTTCAAATGCGCTGAACTCGTGGTGAAACTGAAGAAGAACAAAATTTGACTTGAGGACCAACAATTTTCATCTAACGGTCTTATTTTCATTTTGCCTGTCAGCTTGCAATGTTGTAAAGAAAAACTTATGCATTTACGTTTTGGATACAGTACCAACCACTTCTGAAGGCAGCGTGTTAGAGCACAGAGGAGACTTGCTCAGCAAAGTGAACACTATCACTGTACTGATCAGAAGCGGATATCTTGGATTTGGTTAACTATGTCAGCGCTATATTCTAGGAGTAAGGACCTGACGAGAAGCAGAAAAACACAGCCAGAGACACCACCTTGCTCACCTTCACCCACCAGCAAGACATTTCGAGTAAGCAAACCATTGTCTTTCACTGGAGTGCTCTGGTACAGTAAGAAAGTGACAGTGAATGTGCAACAGATAAACCATTGGTTGGTAAAAGAACCTTGAAATATTTGTCACACTTGGTCTTTAAGCAAACTGTGTTCTATTTATGTTTATGGAGAATTAAATAGTTGCATATTATTAGTATATTTGGATGTTTCAGGATAATTTAGACAGTGGTTATGTTCTCGTAAAGATCCACGTTGAAATAAAAACATGCTGCCGGCTTTTCCCCACTATCTTAAACAATGATTGTTTACAGCCTGCTCACGACTTGATTTTGACAAACGGACTGAATTGTTGGATGGAGTTAAATAATATAACAATCAAATGCAGGGATTTTGTCTGCTATCCTGTGTTTTGTAAGTCCGATTTTTATATGGTTCTGTTTACTTTCATTCGGATGAGTCTGAGCTCATGTTTTCCTTTCCAGTAATTGGCACTGACACGTATATGCATCCCCAAAGGTTTCACCTCGGTAATGGTTATTAATCGGCATTTTAAATACAGCAGGGTGGCTAATAGGTGAACAATCCAAAGGAAAATAATGAAGTTTATTGCAAACAGATTTATTTAATGTCAGTTCTAATTGGGTGGCCTCCTTAAGCATATACAGGGACAGTTTCTGGGAGGTTTTTGTGGAACACTGATGTCATAATTAGAAACAGCTGTAGTGCAATAGGCACAGTGCTGGTTAACTTTTTGAGTAGGTTGGAAATGAGGGGAAAACTTGCTGGAGATACTTGGCTTGACATAATTGCAAATCTTAACGAATTTTTGATCAAAAGACCACTTCGAAACCATTGGATTTGTTGGTTGCACGCTTGAACGCTTTTTGCTTTTAAAATGAATCCATAAAAAAATATACTTGGTGAAATTCAGTGACTCTTTTGCAGAATCACAATTCTTAATTTCCTTTCATGCATATACTCAGTAACACATCAGTAAATGTGCTTGAACAGTTCTTTATTCGTAGCAGATTTAAATATCATGTTTTATCAGTTTGGGCAAGAATATATTTGGTGTTCAATGAAACTTACATTTAATCTACAAAAGTAATATCTGTTTTAAAAGCACCTAGATAATTAAAAATTGAATTTCAGATTGAACTAAAATGTTTGCTATCAGCCACACAAAATGAAGAAAATTAAGTAGCTAAGGAGGGTACATTGTAATATCTTAAGTGTTTAAATTTTTATGTATTATAATAACCGTACTTTTAAAATTCTGCTGTGAAGCAATCTTTCATCCGTGGGTAGTACTTTAGCTTGCACTCGCATTTCCTAATTGTTTTCTTCCTTTAACACTTGCTTGGGTTTATCTTGGTCACCTTGTGCTTTACGACATGACATTTGCAGTGGCAGTTCCTCATTTCATTCAGGAATAAGGATGCTGAAGGACTACCTAGCCATGATGGTTATTGCTACCAGTCCTGGATGTCTTTGTCCAATATGCAGAGATACTCTTCCAGTTTCTAACTTGCCAGTAGTAAACATTCAGTTTATATTTGAGGGTGTGTACAATTGTGGTGCAGTACAAAAAAAAAATAATTCTGTGACTTCCTTTTCCCCTTTCGCTTTCCTCTTTCACTTTCCTTTTCATCTCCCCTACTCATTACCTAATTCACATTTTGTCTTTCATTTTTGTGGTCTGTTTTAATATTTTAATTTGAAATTTATTTTTCATAACATAGAATTATGGATACATTGGGGTGATTAAAATTATTGTGCTTGGTGAGTTTGGATTTTATTAAAAAAACATATCCAATGTGAACAGTCCTTCCGACCTAAAAAATTCACACTTAAATAAAACTGGCCAATAGGGTTTGATTTTCGTGTGGTTACTGCCTCTTAACCTGCTGCTGTGAATTTGAGAATTTTAAATATTAATTCAGATTTATTAGGTTCTACTATCTAAGCAACAAAAAAAACACCTGTAGTCAGAAATAAAATTTAAATATTAAAATTAATTTGCGCAAGTCTATTTCAGTTTACAGGTGACTTATGGGCCTGTCCCACTGAGGCGACTTTTTAGGCGAGTACAGGAGACTCTGCGCTCGCCACATGTTCGCTGGTGGTCTCTGGTGAATCTCCTTCATGGTCTCGAGGAGTTCTCGCATTCTGAGAACTAGTCGCGGCCTCAGTATGGTTGCTGAAAATTTTTCAACATGTTGAAAATTTTTCTGCGACCAAAAATTGGTCGCCATGGAGATAATCAATAATCCTGTAGTCGTTGATGCAGTTGTAGTGGGGTCACAATGTAGTTGTAGGTAGTCGAGGTAGTCGTAAGTAGTTTAAAGGGCCTGTCCCACTTGGGCGTGATTTGCGCGTCATTTACGCGACATCATTTACGCGTCACGGCACGCGCATCGTGAGGTGCATGTGATGTGCGCATTACGCACGCATGGTGCGCATTATGCGTGCGTGGTGACGTAGGCAGTGATGTGGGGTCGCGCGCGACGCCCCGGGATTTTGGGATGTACAAAATCTTCGAGCGCCATCTGCGTGACGTGCAAATGATGCCCAAGTGGGACAAGCCCTTTAGTTAATCGCCTTTGTTGACCGTTCATTTTCATTGGCTCATTGGGGGGAAAAAACGTAAGCAGGAGTTTTCAGAACCAAGGATAACCGACCGGTAATGTTAAATGTCCCCCGAACTTCACAGCTGTGTATCTCTGGCTTATTAAAAGTTGTCTGGTTGTTAAAAGTTGTCTACCCCCTTTCTCCCCCCTTCTCCCCTCTCCCCTCCTCTTTTAAAGGACTTACCGTACACTGTGCTAGCCATCTTAATTACAGCGCCAACCATCCTGTTCATCGCGGTGTGTGTCTGTATCACCTTGGCTTTGCCCTGTTTGCCCTGGCTCCTGCCTTTGCGATGTGTTTGTGTGTGTGTTCCATGCTGACAGTCGGCGTTCCTGTTCCCGTTTTTTGTGTGTGTGTTCCATGCTTGACAATCGCTGGCAGTACGCTGAAAAATCACCTGTGGGACAGGCCCATTAGTCGGAAGTACTCTTGCCTCTAAAACAAATGCGTAAGTTCAACTCCAGAGACCCGAATGCAAAATTCTCAGCTGGCACATTGGGGTGGGAGATTGCAACCTTCACGTGGTCCGCCCTGTTTCGACGAATGCAATCAACCTGGCGCGCACAATCAAATAAGATCAAATAGAACAAGTTGTCATACAACTTTAGGCTGTGCACGCCATACGCAAGAAGAAGAAGCTGGCACATTCCAGCGCACTACTGAGGGAGTGCTCTACTGTCAGAGATGCCACCTTCCAGGCACTTGACTGAAGTTTTCAGGTGACTGCAAATGAAATTATTTCAAAGAGCATGGGAGCTATCCGTATTAGCCAAACAAACTATTACCTCAATGGACTACTTTTTTTTTAATCAATCTTTCTGGCCATTATCGCCATAGTACAGAATATGCTTCCAACACTGCATTAGTAACTACATTTCAAAATACTTGATTGCCTATAAAGTGCTTTTGAGATGGCCTGAGGACACTCAGCACATCAATGTGCTGGTAATTTATCGGACTGGGAAAAAAGGAGCAATGTCTCTTTTGAAACCTCGAACTTGGCTGTTGACTTTTTTTTTCTTTGAGAAACTCTAAACTTAGAAATATGAATTAAAGGTTATTAAATTATGCAATGACAATGGCAAAAGTATTCTTTGAACTAAGATAATTTGTTGTGGCATGACTTCTTCAAGCTATTTGGTAGAATTATGTTTTCTGAAGTTATCATTCACAATCGGCATACAGTATTTATAAAAGCGGAGGTTTTATTGGTGATGTTATTTCATATTCTATTCTGCATATAGAAAGATTTTAACCTAAACATACTCCCCTCTTACACAATTATGTTTCCTCCTTTTGCCACTGATGAATTGACAGGCAGGGCAGTGTGATGGCTTTCGCAAGTATTGAAGGTGTTAAAGATATTTAAAAAAGCAGAGTTTGGAATAGCCCTCACATTTTTTAGGATAAATCGCCATAAGATTTTGGAAGCAATTTACATTGGTTCACTTGATATTTGGTATTTCGATACCATAATCAATATTTTGATACCATACTGACCAGTTGTATTTTAGAGTAGGTTACCAGGATGAGCTTCACTGTTCTGTTTCAGTACAGATACAGTTATACCCTCTTGACTCTTGAGCAAGAAACCAACGGATTGTTATTTTAAGTACAGGTCCACCACCGATTTTCTGACAAGTGGTGATCCGATACCTTCTTTCATCCAGACAAATGTATGAGAGCGCACTTGAAATCCTCCCGGATGTTCACCCAGAAATGTGGTACCTAGGCCGGGTGAGACGGCCGATCTCAACCTCATTGGGTCTTCCGTGCCGATCTCAAACTCATCGGGTCTTCCGCGTTCGATCTCAACCTCATCGGGTCTTCTGCGCCGATCGGCGCATCAAATTTTGCCCTCTGCAGCCAGGGCTCTGGAACTTCAGCCCAGCCAGAGTCTGTTCCCATAGACTATTTTCGAGGCCGACTTTGCAGGCCAGTATCTTGGCTCCCTGGCAGCCTAGGTGGACTGTTCTGGTACCGTTGGACTCTTCCCGGATGTAGTGACATCTGCTGGTCTGGCAAAACAGACAATCCAGAAAGGCTATGGAACCAAGGGTGCTGGAAAATCGGTGGTGGACCTATAATTCAGGAATCTTGGTAGTAGATAATGTTTTGAAGCTGATTGCATTTAGATGTGAAATTACACAATTTGTATTCCATTAAATAAATTAATAAGCCCATCTAAAAGAAATGTAGTTTGGCTCAATTGAAATTACAGACTAAATAGCTGTATTTATTCTGAACATCCATTGAATCATAGATATTTATGGCACAGGGAGATTATTTGGCATATCGCATCCACGTTGGCAAAAATGGATCTTGTTTTAATCTCAATGAACCAGTATGCTAGAGTGCCTGGGAAGCGCTTGAGAAAATGCCTTTTGCTTCTTAATCTAACCAATCAAAATGAGCAGACCCTTTGTCAAGCAGCTACACCGTGCTTTAAGTGATGCCATTAGCAATACAGTATATTTGTTCTGAAAATATAGGAATATTGCATTGGTTTGCAGGCTAGAATAAAGAATTCCAAATTGTTCTTGTGGGTCCTTACACCAGATATTACTGCGGTGGACAAGATGCATCTGTCTTCAGTTACATCGTCTGTGGGGGAAGGGAAGATTGTCCTATTGAAGGAAATGTGCCTTCCTACATCAATCCAAGCTCATCTTAAAATAGCTCTATATTTATAGAGATTTGGCTGGGCTGTTCTAAACATTAATTTAGTTTTAGTGTGAGTTGAAGGAGACTGAGTCAGGAAAAGGAGATTATGATTGGGGGCGATGGGGGGAGGAAAAGGAATATTATTTTGTTGCAAACTCCCAAAATTTTACTTTTACTGAAAAAGGAACTTCACCACTGGTCGCACGGGAAGATTACATTCAGAATGTAAATCAGTTCAGTATTTCACAAAGTATCTTGGACTAAATTTATGAAACAAACAAGAATACTGAAGACGGATCTTGACTCAAAATGTCACCCATTCCATCTCTCCAGAGATGCTGCCTGAGTTACTCCAGCATTTTGTCTATTTTCGATTTAAACCAGCATCTGTAGTTCCTTCCTGTACATATAATGCTTACATTTTCCTTTAACAACATGTCAGTGAAGAAATGTTTTGTGGATCCCTTTAAAAAAAAAACAGGTACTTTTTGAACAATATGCAACTTTGAATGCTACCCTCTAAATGGAAGCACTTTGTACGCCTATATCCTTGGGGCTTATCAAATTAATACTGAACCAAAACAGTAATGTTGGATTGGGCTCCGACATTTTAACTATACATTAGGATCAGTTATGAGACAAGCATGTGATCTTTCTGATCCAGCTGGTCAGCTAGACATTGCATGTGACGGTCAGGATCTTTGACGGTCAGTGGAATTCTTTACCACAGAAGGCTGTGGAGGCCACATCAGTGAATATTTTTAAGGCAGAGATAGATTATTGATTAGTTCAGGTGTCAGAGGTTATGGGGAGAGGGCAGGAGAATGGGGTTAGGAGGGAGAGATAGACAGGCATGATTGAATGGCAGAGTAGACTTGATGGGCCGAATGGCCTAATTCTACTCCTTATGATCTCCAGCATTGCAGGAGCTTCCTGGGTATATTACATGCCCACATCCTGGAGTAAACTTTCTGCGCCAGACTAAACTAACAGTGGCATTCAGTACATATTACCGGCTGTAAAGATTTTTTGAATAGATAAAGGTGTTGTAATCCATTGCTTAACTTAAAACAGCTTGCTGGAAAGAATGATAGGAAACAATAGTAACTAAAATTCTGTTCAACCATTTGCTGTTTTTGAGTCCATATAGTTTTGAACTTAACCTCCTGCGCTGTGTTTTGAATGTTAAAGTTAGATACTGCAATTTGAATTGGATACATATTACGTTAGACAAAGGAACTCAATGTAGGTAAAGCTTGTACAAGTTATGGATGAGACAGGTTTAGAAGGAAATGTGTCTAACGCAGGCAGATGGGACGAGTGTAGATGGGGCATGTTGGTCGGTGTGGGCAAGTTGGACTGAAGGGCCTGTTTCCATGCTGTATGACTGACTCCAAGTATCACATTAATGAGCGGCATTATGAATTTTTACACGTAAGTTCATGTCGCAGAAGCAATTTTGAAGGCTCCTGATTCCACTGTTTGAGATTTCAAAGGCTGTGAAGTCAAGTCACTGGGCAATATATTACGTGCTGATGTAATACTTGAATTTAACCATTGGAATATTTGGAAAGATGGTTATTTTCATTATTAAGCGTGAGTCAGTCAGCTATTGGCAATTTCCGTCCTTCATAAAAATAAATACAAATGCACATATTGGTTCATAAAAGCACCAAATGAAAACTTGATCCCTTTTTTTGTTTTAACTTATTAAACCTGGATAATTCTGGTCTATTTAGCTGATTAAACAAACGCACATTTTGAAATACTGTGAGAAATTCTGATTTTTTTATGATATTAGAGACATTAATGTTGTCATTTCTGCTTTGATCTTTTCACTGACGTCACTTATGCAAGTATTTATCCAGCGAGACATGGATTTCTATTTTCCATTTGCTAACTTTATCTAACTTTCATCCAAACTTCTAAGCTTTGAATAATGTATGGATTTAGAAACATTCTTAAGGTCGGATACAAACTGTTCACTCCACAACTGAATTCAGCATTGCATCCAGTGGTGGAGGAGTGACCTGATGAAGAGCAGTTCTGGATGCACTTCACATCCAACCGATAGATTTATGCCAGAGAGGGCTGGCGCCTGATTAATAACTTTGTTTACATGAGGTCATTGAGCCTGTGGAATATCATACATGTTTATACTTGATTTGAAATGTTTTGTTGGCTAGATCTTAAATGTATTCATATTTAACTTTTTATTTAAATCCAATAATATCCATCTCCGTCTAAGACAGTGGTTCTTAACCTTTTTGGCATACGTAGGCGCATACACGAACAAAGTCCTGTATGTGGTATATACCTTTGTTAAGTTCCTAAAAATGGGCTCAACAAATGGATATGTTATTTATGACCCCTTCATGTCCCCCGGTAAAGCCCTTAACGACCCCCCCCCCCCCCATGGGGATCCCGACCCCCAGGTTAAGAACCACTGGAAGACATCTAAATGGTCAAAAAGCCTTTTTGCAGCCTTTGACAGAAAATAAGCTGCTGTTCAGCCTTCCACAAGAAGTGCAGCTGGCCGAATTTAGGCAGAGGCTTTTTTCCACGATTACTGAGCCTGATAAGAGTCTTATTTTCCACATTAAAAATTGAAATATGAGAACTGTGAAATGAGTTATTTAATGAGATGACTCAACAAAATTAGCAGATTAGCAACTGATTTGTGTTCCTTTTGTTAAAAAAAAATCCCCTGTGAATCTCCTTTTTTTTTAAAAGAAAAGATTCAGCTTAATTTTATGTTTTCTCAGAAGCTTGCATTCTTTTTTGATTTAAACTTAATTTTGCAATCTTTCTTTCAGCCTAAATTATCTTCCCTGCTTTTTTTCAAAGAATCAAGGTGTGATCTTCAGGTGTAGTTTCCTGCTTTCCAAACACCTTGTGTTCAAATTGACTAATTGAAGGGGAAGTTGGGAAGAGACCTTTATTGAGCATAAATACATGGACCAAGTATGATTTTTGTTTTGGTGTTTTAGGAATAGTCATATTCAGAGCACTATAAGAAGTAATAAAAAGCAAAACTACTGACAATGAATACGGAGGTCTCCAACACTATTAAAAAAAAATAAAGATACTAAAGTTTGTGGATATGTTGAATGTGATCTCTTACTTTTCACTGGTGCCTTTTGGTAAACTTTCAAAAGGGCACAAATTGCATGTGATCTTTTTGTGTTTTCTTCCTCTTCGCCTGACCACCACTTTAAACGTCCAACCTCGACCTTATTTCTTATATGCAGCATGTATCCCAACATGTCATTTTTCTAAAACAGAAAGGGCTTCAATAGCGAATTAGTAAAACGGTAACTGTCTGTCTATAATCTGATAATGTGTCAAATTATCCTTCGACTGTAAATATTTTCCTCCTCCGAGGTGCAATTTTTCTGGAGAGGCTTTGCTCCGTAGTAAATTTTAGAGAAGTATATTAACGTTATTCTCATGAAGAAGGGTATATTTAAATTCCAAATAGCAGTTGTTATGAGTATCTTGGTCATCTCTTCCCATTCAAATGCTAATAATGAGAGCATAAAATAAGATACATTTAATAAAAGTACACTTTACAACCTTAAATTGCAAATGAAACATGAAGTTCTTTATAAAACTATATATTCATTGAAAGCATATTTCGGTATTGTGTTTTTGGACTTTGCTTTAATTGATGGGAATGAGCTTTTGTTAAAAACAGGAAACAGATTTTAAGGAGACATTATGATTAGTATGCTATAATGCAAGAAACTGAAGACTGCTTATGACAGTTGTGTAAAATATTTTACAAGAATACTTAACCAATTTTGGATTGGTTAAGTATTTTAAAGGTTATTCAGCAGACAGATACAGGAAATACCAGTACACAGACATTAATTGCAGCATGAAGAATAAGTGATTAGCCTTGGAAGAACTGGCAATATGTATTATATTTCAGAATTCTCATCCCTAATAAAATACCACATATATTTGAATTTACTTTCACATATCTTTACTTGAACTTTACTTAACTGCAGTTGCACATCCTCCTAATTTGGAGAGTAAAGTTTTGTATTTGTTAATTAATTGCATGGTGGTAAAGAATCCTCAATCCTGATCTGTAAAGGTAGCACATAGTGTATTCAGCTGTTTCTCAGCCCGGTTGGATGCAAATCATGGGCTAGCATAGTACGTTTCCTCATCCAGAGGAAAAAAATAGTGTAACATTTTGTTTTGCATATGTCTCTAATCCCAAATAGAACTTGATTTGACCAAGTGTTTCCAGACACATGATGTATTTCTGTGCCAAACTCCGAACATCAATAATCTGGCACATCTGCTAGCAGTTCCTTTGGGCTTAAAGATCCAGCATGATAGGCTTCAAATGAGCTATGTCTCGAACAATCAGATTATGTGTTCTGTTCTTGAGGGGTTCATATTCACTTTCTTTACTTGCAGTATTTGTGGGTTCAGATTGAAAATCTGCTCTATTGTGATGCTGATTTAATTTCATGCCAAAATCCTAATTCATCAGCAAAACTTTAGATTGTCTCATCAATATACTAAGCAATTTTGTTTTAATTTTGCAGCCTGATCGTCTCAGCAGGTAAGAACATTTCCATACCTTGCAAATACTGTAACATTCTGTCCATCCGTTTTTTAGTGTTGTATACGATACTTCTTTCAAAGTTAGCTAACTTTAAAGGAAAAATAGTTAACCTTGGTCTTTGGCATTGCCAAATATTCATTCACCGTTTTGTGGGAGAAACGGCAAAAATATTTGGTCATATTTGGACGTTAACAATTTCATTCATTGCTTTAAGTGTTATGTTAATATTTAGTTCAGGAGAAAGCATGGCAAAATGTCTTAATTTTCTTGACAGTGAATAATTTTTGGATTAACAGAAAACTACCCTGTTAATAATACCATATTTGCTTGCATTTTATGAAGAAATTGTACAGATCTGATAAGTATTTAATTTATCATTAAATAATGGAATAATTATGAAGTGTCAATGTATACTCCATTGACAGCCTCCAAGTAAAAACAATCCTTTTGCAATATGAGTCAGGGGTGTATTGTTTTAGATCATTAACAGGGATTTGATTGGATGTGTTTAATATGGCAGTTATACAGCTTAATTGTGGATTTTGGACTGTAGCATGTGTGTATTGCTTTTGCTTTCAGGTTGGATTCCGGATCATCAAATATCTCGACAGACATTTGCAGTGATCGTTTGTTGAGTCGAACAAGTTCCTATACACGCAGGGAGAATCGATTGGCATCCCTAACTAAACCAGAGCAAGACAATGCTGTAAAGGATTATAAGAAGGTAGCTAGCAGAGATGGCACACTTTGATATGCTATCACCAACAATTAAGATATTTATGAAAAATTACACCAAATTAATTATTTACAATGGGGAAATTATGCTTGACTAATCTTCTGGAATTTTTTGAGGATGTAACTACGAAAATGGACAAGGGAGAGCCAGTGGATGGAGTGTACCTGGACTTTCAGAAAGCATTTGATAAGGTCCCACATAGGAGATTAGTGGGCAAAATTAGGGCACATGGTATTGGTGCTGACATGGATAGAAAATTGGTTGCAGACAGGAAACAAAGACTGGGGATTAACGGGTCCCTTGCAGAATGGCAGGCAATGCCTAGTGGGGTACCGCAAGGCTCGGTGCTGGGACCGCAGCTATTTACTAAATACATCAATGATTTAGATGAAGGGATTCAAAGTAACATGAGCAAATTTGCAGATGACACAAAGCTGGGTGGCAATGTGAACTGTGAGGAGGATGCTATGAGAATGCAGGGTGACTTGGACAGGTTGGGTGAGTGGGCAGATGCATGGCAGATGGTTTTTAATGTGGATAAATATGAGGTTATCCACTTTGGTAGCAAAAACAGGAAGGCAGATTATTATCTAGATGGTGTCTAGTTGGGAAAAGGGGAAGTACAACGGGATCTGGGGGTCCTTGTTCATCAGCCAATGAAAGTAAGCATGCAGGTACAGCAGGCAGTAAAGAAAGCGAGCGGTATGTTGGCCTTCATAACAAGAGGAGTTGAGTATAGGAGCAAAGAGGTCCTTCTGCAGTTGTGCAGGCCCCGAGTGAGACCACACCTGGAGTATTGTGTGCAGTTTTGGTCTACAAATTTGAGGAAGGACATTCTTGCTATTGAGGGAGTGCAGCGTAGGTTCACAAGGTTAATTCCCAGGATGGCGGGACTGTCATATGCTGAGAGAATGGAGCGGCTGGGTTTGTATACTCTGGAATTTAGAAGGATGAGAGGGAATCTTATTGAAGCATATAAGATTATTAAGGGTTTGGACACGCTAGAGGCAGGAAACATGTTCCCGATGTTGGGCGCGTCCAGAACCAGCGGCCACAGTTTAAAAATAAGGGGTAGGCAATTTCACACAGAGAGTTGTGAGTGTGGAATTCTCTGCCTCAGAGGGCAGTGGAGGCCAGTTATCTGGATACTTTCAAGAGAGAGCTAGATAGGGCTCTTAAATATAGCGGAGTCAGGGGATATGGGGAGAAGACGGGAATGGGGTACTGATTGTGAATGAACAGCCATGATCACATTGAATGGTAGTGCTGGCTCAAAGGGCTGAATGGCCTGTTCCTGCACCTATTGTCTGTTAATTAAAGACGTGGCAAAATATTTATTTTGAAAAATACTTTAATCTATTTAATAACTGGCAATTGATTTGGAATCGTAAATGTTTCGTGCGTGTAAATGTTTCTGTGAGCTAATTGAATTGTTTGCTCACAGGAAAGCTAAATTATTTGCAACCCACGAATCAGGATGGGTCGATGCTCAAACTTTTATCCAAAACAATAAATGTGCTATTTGAGGAAATCTGTTTTGCAATAAGTTCATCCAGTACCAATAATAGGTAGGCATTCTACTGTGAAATTAGTTATTTGGGTTGCTTAAAATAAAGCAAGAGCATTATGCTGTTTCTACATATTAGAAACCTTAATTATTATGCTGCTGCATTCCTCTTCTCCTTTGGTTCCTAATTGCTTTCAGACACCTTGACTGTAAATGTTCTTTACAAATATTTCTTTAATATTTTGTAAAAATCTGTTTAGGTTTGGAAGATTGCAAAATTGCAATTAAAATGTGATATAATTTAGCATTTATTTTGTATTGTTAACTATAACTAAATATGATTGTGGTCTAGGATTGGGACAATTTAATACCCTGCCATTCATAAAATGTTCACAATATTTGGAAACCCATCTCTGGATTAGTGGGGGGGGGGGGGGGGGGAGTTACATTTGCAGCATTAAGGTGTTCGTCTTAAGTAAATAGACATTTAGGTTATTGGTCACCAGGCAAGGAAACTTTAAACCTGCGTGGGTATAATTTGGTGTCGAATACTAACACGAAAAGAACAATATTATCCTCTCTGTACATTACATCTGAAGCATTAATTTTGCTACAAAAATTAAGTGGAAATTTTAATAAATTTTTCCATTCTTTAACTATCTTTCTCTTTTGTTTGTTTTTTTTTTTTTTTTTTTTTTTTTTCTCTTTTTCCTCTCTCTCTTTTCTTTCTTTACTTCATCTATCTTTTTAGTTCTATCTAGTTTAAAAAAAAAGGCAAAAGGTATTGGAGACAATGTAATAATAATTGATAATATTATCAATTTAAAAATGTAAGACTGTAATGATGTTAATAGCTTGTTACTTATCTCCAATAAAAAATATTTTCAAAAAAAAAAAAAAAAATTAGTGGAAGCCTTGGTTCAATAAGTAATTAATAACACCCTTCATTAATATTGTGTGCATGATTAAATAGTCAGAATAAAGTGTTCTAAAAATAGGCTAACCATCAAAACCTAGGAGTTTTGAAAATATTTTTTATTGCATGAAGTATATATTTATAACTTCAATGCCTTTTTGGCTTGCTAGTTGTGTTTTAAATGGAAGTGTTCCTTCAACTCCATTTACAGTAACAAAATAGTCAAATCTGTGCTCTACGTCCATAATCGAATATAAATAAATCCCAAGGGCCTGAATGTTTTAAAAAGAGATCAATGGAAAAACTACTGTGAACCCCATGGGCAGTGAACTTGGAATGGGCATGGTTCTTTGTGATTTAAATCATGTATTAGTCAGCTTTTCTCTCTTACAAGATTGCTCAAACTGTTGCTCAATCTCTTACAAGATTGCTCAAACTGTTGCTTCTGATAGCAAAAAGAATTTGTACCAGAATTGAATTATTTTGCAGCACACTTACTTTTAGAATTTGAAGCCATTCTTTCCATCTCACCATACCCGTCCACCCACAGTCCTTGTACATATGAATAGAGTGTATTCAACAGAATACAGTCAATGTTCCAAAGTTGAACATGATCTCAGCTCAAATTACATTTTCCAGGCTGGATGTCATTTTTTAATTTGTCCAGAAACAATAATTCAAATGGTATTACATTCCTGGGCAATATTGGGAGGTTTGTTAAAGAATATCTGTTCGGAAAAATATGGGGATAGTTTTAATGTATACAAGATGATAAGGAACATTCTAAATTGTTCCTAGACGAAGCATGATTACATTCCTGAAGCCTCTCTCACTTCTGGAGTAACCAAGTTTGAATTTAATTGTAGGTACACACAAAATGCTGGAGAAACTCAGCAGGGTGAAGAGAAGGAATTGGTGACGTTTCGGGTTGAGACCCTTCTTCAGACTGATGTCGAGGGAGGGGGTAGGACAAAGAAAGAAAGTGGGCGGAGACAGTAGGACTAGTAGGAGGACTGGGAAGATGGGGGGGGGGGGGCAGGAGAGGGAGACCAAGGGCTACCTGAAGTTATTTGTGCCAGTTGATAAAGCCCTTTTTATCTTTTAGTAACTGCAAAAATTTAATTTAATTGCATTGTTGAGATGATAATTTTTTTTTAAATTATAAATAGTGCACGTGTTTATTTCTGTTTTGAAGTTGTATGAAGAGGCCTCGACAGAAAATGATAAACTTAAGCCAAACTGCAAGTGGCACAACTTGAACTTGCTGACGTGAAAGCCCAGCTGGAGAAAACGACTCAGGTAGTTTTTCTTGCAAAGTTCTTAAAATTAAATGTTGTGGTCGAGAAGGTTGCATTGACAATTCAGTGCAGACTAATGTACATACTTGTGTGTTTCAGAAACAGGAACGGATTTCTGATAAGTCTTCGATGCTGGAGATGGAGAGAAGGGTAAGTTAAGTCCATCTGTACACCATATGTCTTATCAAATAATAGGAACATGCAATTAAAACATATATTCATCTATTGTTACATCACCCTTCAAATATAATTACATTAAGAGCCAGCCAACTTAGCTGTTCCATGGCAAACATTTGAAGCATAAATTAGGTGAAAATACTGGTTGTTCCTTGAGTTCTGAGCAATAAATTGAGATTTGTATAGGAAGGAACTGCAGATGCTGGTTTAAACTGAAGATAGACACAAAAAGCTGGAGTAACTCAGCGGGACAGACTGACATGAATATATTAATAAAAAGGTATCCCTAATTTACTGCATAATTTACTGTTAAAAGTAAATAAGCAATATGGAAGTTTTAGTTTAATTTAATTGTACTGACGCATCATCCAGAATTGATGATGATGAAGGGCTTGTTTCTGTGCTACATCTCTCAATCGATCAGTTGTAAGCGAAACAGAGAGGGGAGTGTTGTATAACCTAGAAACGTTGTTCAGATGTTTAAAGTGGTGATAGTTCAGAGCACGGATGCAGGGGTACAACTCTAGGCTACCCTGCAACTTTTCCCAGTTTGTTTTCTTCAGGATCAGCAGAGTACATATCATCCAAAGTTCAGCCGAATTATGGATTTGAAGAAAGTAAGAACCAAGAGGGATTGATTACCCCAATCTATTTGGCTATAAAAAGGGTGTGATGACTCGAGACTGTCTCTGGTCCTCCACAATGGGGGAGACAGTTAGAACCAATCACACCTTTTTATGTTTTTGATATATTTGTATCTTGAGATACTTGTCTACATTCCTTATTCTAATATTGCACAATGCTTCCATTACAGGAAAAACGTGCTTTGGAGAGGAAAGTTTCTGAAATGGAGGAAGAGCTAAAGGTATGATGTTTCTCTTCAGTATACAAGCATGATTGATTATACCTGAATACATAGATAATGTAATCTCCAAAGTGAGCAAGGTAATTCTTTACCTTGCCAATTGCTATTACATATTTACCCTCCTATTCAGTCATCCGTGCTGGAGATCGAACAAATTCCAGAAATTTGTGCTTTTTTCCCTCCGTTGATCAAGGTTCTCTAGTGATAATCTAGAAGCCTATGGATAACCCCCTTTTTAAAATACTGAACTTGTAGCAAAGATTCTTTCTTAAAAGAAGGTCAAGTATTTCCCTCCTTTATTTCATTAAATGCGGTTATATTCTTAATTCAAAACACAACAAACAAAACACTTCCAAATGAGTAATCGGCTAAAGAGGTATTGCTTCTTCTTCACTTTGTTTGAGGCTCATCATACTGAGCCACTACATTAAAACAAAGGCAATTCAGACCTCTAAAGCCCTATAAACTATCTCATTTGTAATCTTGAAAATGGAAGCTTTGGTTGCAAATCCCTTAATGGAAACATATCTCAAGGCCAAAGTTCCTAATCATTATTTTAACCTTCTGCATTCAGGCTGCCCTCTGGCTATCATTAATTTAGTTGGATAGGTAGCCTTTGTGCTGGGAATGGATACTTCATGTAATATAGTGTGAAGACTTAAGCTTCTTTCCAAGGTATTGCCTGAAGTTACTGTATCAGCTTCAGGCATTTCAGCATAAAATTAACCTCCATCCTATAGAAACTCCATTCAATTGACTGCCCTCCTTGTACCATTTTAATAATCCTTGCAATTACAAAAGTAGAAGTGTTTTGATTTGTAACCGTGCACACTTTCCCACGAGTCTGATTTCCTTTGCTGCATCAGTGTAACACTTAGATACATAGAAAATAGGTGCAGGAGTGGGCCATTCTGCCCTTCGAGCCTGCACCGCCATTCAATATGATCATGGCTGATCATCCAACTCAGTATCCCGTACCTGCCTTCTCTCCATACCCCCTGATCCCTTTAGCCACAAGGGCCACATCTAACGCCCTCTTAAATATAGCCAATGAACTGGCCTCAACTACCCTCTGTGGCAGAGAGTTCCAGAGATTCACCACACTCTGTGTGAAAAAGTTTTTTCTCATCTCGGTCTTAAAGGATTTCCCCCTTATCCTTAAGCTGTGACCCCTTGTCCTGGACTTCCCCAACATCGGGAACAATCTTCCTGCATCTAGCCTGTCCAACCCCATAAGAATATTGTACGTTTCTATAAGATCCCCTCTCAATCTCCTAAATTCTAGCGAGTATAAGCCAAGTCTATCCAGTCTTTCCTCATATGAAAGTCCTGACATCCCAGGAATCAGTCTGGTGAACCTTCTCTGCACTCCCTCTATGGCTATAATGTCCTTCCTCAGATTTGGAGACCAAAACTGTACGCAATACTCCAGGTGTGGTCTCACCAAGACCCTGTACAACTGCAGTAGAACCTCCCTGCTCCTATACTCAAATCCTTTTGCTATGACAGCTAACATACCATTCGCTTTCTTCACTGCCTGCTGCACCTGCATGCCTACTTTCAATGACTGGTGTACCATGACACCCAGGTCTCGCTGCATCTCCCCTTTTCCTAATCGGCCACCATTTAGATAATAGTCTGCTTTCCTGTTTTTGCCACCTCCTGTTTTAACGGGCTCTTCCCTTAAATTTGCTAAACTTGCTGAAGTGCTTCTGGTGCATAATTATTCTAGTGTTGGCAATTGTATGCTTAGCTTGTTTATTTATTTAATGGAAGATAGCAAGGATTGTATTGAAAAATATTAATAAGCTAAGTATGTCAGTTTAAATTAATTGGGAAATTTGCAAATTTCATACCATTATTTTGACTTAATACCTATGTTAAATGTGCTTGTGTATATTACTTAAATCAAATGTGATTTTGTTCTATTTTTGTTCATTCCCATTGTAAGCTTTTAATTTGTAAGCTTTACTACTTTGCCCCTTGGTTTGCTAATTGATGGGCAGCACGGTGGCGCAGCGGTAGGGTTGCTACCTTAAAGCTCTTACAGCGCCAGAGACCCGGGGTCAATCCCGACTACGGGTGCTGTGTGCACAGAGCTTGTACGTTCTCCCCGTGACCCACATGGGTTTTCTCCTAGATCTTCAGTTTCCTTCCACACTCCAAAGACGTACAGGTTTGTAGGCTAATTGGCTTGGTATAAATATAAAATTCAAGATTCAAGAGAGTTTATTGTCATGTGTCCCTGATAGGACAATGACATTTTTGCTTTGCTTTAGCACACCAAAACATAGTAAGCACGAATACCGAACAGATCAGTGTGTCCACTATTGTCCCTAGTGTGTGCAGGATAGTGTTAATGTGTGGGGATCGCTGGTCGGTGCGGACTCAGTGGGCCAAACGGCCTGTTCCCGCGCTGTATCTCTGAATTAAATTAGTGTAGTAGAATCTACTTGTTTTCCTTGGTTAATATCTAAGTATACAAGATTCACTGTACGTGAGAAGTGTCATTCACAGCATTCTAAAATCAGTGAAGTAGCAACAAAATGGACTGAAACCTATGCGGGAAATTCAGACAGCATTGATGGAAAGGGACCTGTTCCTGCACTGTTCTGATCTCTGTTGCAACAGAAATAAAAGAACTTGGAGCCAGAACACGACATTTGGTGGAAATCAGAAAAAAAAAGAGAATGCAGCATTTGTCTTGTTTCTTCCCTCTGCTCAAAGACCCCAGCTGTTGTTCCAGATGAAACAGCAAGTCACTTGCATTCCTTCAGCTCAGAATATTGCATTTGGTGCGCACGATTACACAAAACCACTGCAGCTTAAAGTGTACTTGCTTTTTTATGTCTTCAGTTCATTGACTTAAAATATCAACTCGCTTGCACTCTCCTGCCTGATCTTTAGATTCTTTATTTAGAGATATAAAAACAGAAAACCAGAAGGCTGTTCAGCCCTTTGATCTTACATAGCTCAAATTTAATATAATTATGGTTTATCTTTTGTTTCACTGCCATATTCTTATCGTCTCCTGCCAAAGCACGATGCCTTTATAGTTATCTCCTTCTGAAGTACATTCAGAGACTTGTCATCCACATCCTTCAGTGGTAAAGATTCTGCAACGTTGCCACTGTGTCAGTGAAACAATTCTTCCTCATCCTAGCCCTATATGTCTTGCCTCATATCTAGAGATTGTGACCCCTCATTCTGAACCCGTCTGTCAGGTGTAAGGCCCTTACTCCATCCAGCATATCAAGCTCTGTCAGACTTGCAGATGCTATAAATGCAAATGTATTATTTGATTTGAAAATTATGTTTGGAATAGTTTGTGGAATGTTCTTCAAATTTTTAAGTAGTTCTACATTTTATGGGACATCTATGTTTTGGTTTAATATTAAGATGTAGACATAGAACAATGCAGCAGAGGAACAGACCCTTCTTCAGCCTGCAATATCTGTGGCAAATTAAACAAATCTTCTCTGCCTGCATGCAATCCATATCCCTTTATTCCCTGTTCACCAATTCGCTGACTATCTGAAATGCCATTATCGTACCTGCATTCACCACCACCACCTCTGACAGTGCATTCCAGCCACTCATCCCTCTCTGGGTGTAAAAAGAAATTTGCCCCACGCATCTCCCTTAAACTTTGCCCCTCTAAATTTCAAGTCTTTGACGTTTCTACCCTGGGAAAGACATTGTCTATCTGTGCCTCTCATAGTTGTATATACTTCTATCACATCTCCCCTCAAACTCCAACATTCTGGGGAAAACTTGTCTTGTTACTTTCAAGAAGCAATGGACTTGGATCTGTGTGTATATCAATATTGTTAAGGGTCTCATCAGTAACAGTATACCTTGCCCTTGCATTATGTTTTAAGATGCAGGGAAATCTGAATTTGATGTGTAATATTTGCAAAGTTCTCTCTTAAATCGCTGTCCAAATTTTGTTTATTTTTATATCTCCATTTTCATCCCTATGTGCTGTTCTCAATGGAACATTCCAGATAAAGCTGCTGCTTTCTCTGAGGCAATTAAACTAGTCGCTGGTAGCTGAAAATAAGCCCATGACCCAGCCAATTGAAAATGCCTCTGGGTCTTCAGAGGAGCTTGAGACTGAACTCGCAGACTTTAATTCCCCCTTCCCCCAGGGCCAGCCCTTTCTATATAAAAACAGGTGTTTCCATTTGAATGCTATCCCTGTACTGTTTCAATTTGCAGAGCCGTTTGCAATTCTAGTATAAATGTGCATTTAAAAGAACCATCTGTTAAGAAGTAAAATTACAGTGCAATCTATTGCAAATCATACACTTTGAACTATTTTTCTAACCGTGGTTTAAGAAATTCTACCTCCCATCCCCTTTTTCTGACCACCTCAGATCTATCCTGTCATTAAATCAAAGAAGTTTAAAGAACAGAATGAGGCCCATATACGTGCCAGCCAAGATAACTCATCTGTTGCTAACCCTTCGTCTGTAGTCATTTAGGCTACAGCACATCAAGAGATCGTCCATGTATGTTTTAAATGTGATTTTTTTTCTTTCCACTACCGTTCTCCCCAGTAAGTACCATACTCCAAGCATTTTTACTGTGATATGATATTTTCTCAACCCCCCACTACCCCACCTCAAGGAAAAAATATTATTTCTGTCAATTACCTTACACCTATGCCACCATCTAGCCCTCTTTCCATCCCCTTCCACCCCTTCCTGCAGCTCAGTAATTTGCTTACATATTTCTTCTAATTTGCATTCTTCTAACTCGCTACGAAGTTCTGGGAGGTTTATGATGCACCTCAGAAGTTTGACCTTTTAAATTCCTCATTTTAACTTGAGTGAATTCATTTATTCCGCTTTCTAACACATCATCTGCCTTCAGTCATGAATTGTTTTTGTTTTAATCAATTTGCGACTCACTTTTGTAATCTCCATCTTAATATTGCCTGAGAACTGGCTGTTCTTTTAACTGTGCTTCTATGATAGCAATAAAACTGTCCTTTAATCTTCCTCAGTCTGCAACTCATCAGCCTCATTTCCTAACCTACTTGGATTGAAGAAAATAAAATAATTTCCAACCAGAAGAACTAGTCACTTCTTCCTATTACCAATTCTTTATGAGAATCCAGACCTTAAGATCTTTTAATTTTGGTAATGTAGATTGTAGGTGTCTCTGGCTTGTCTGAAGACAATAGAGGGAATACATCTACTGCGCGTTGTTATTTAAAAGCTGGTGCTGAATGTTTGATATTGATGACGAGGATTTTCTAACCATTGACAAATTAACAACGCTTACCTTTGAACTTGAAAGTTGCCCATATGGATCTTGCACGCTCAGGTGTTAATTCCAGTTTTCCAGCATTAATTACAATCATGCTTTAGTGTTAGAATACCTCTATGATGGTGAAAGTATATTATATTAATACAATTATTACTGTATATTAATATTAAGGGTGGCACGGTGATGCAGTGGTAGAGTTACTGCCTTACAGCGATCCGAGACCCGGGTTCGATCCCGACTACGGGTGCTGTCTGTACGGAGTTTGGACCTTAACCCCGTGACTGCGTGGGTTTTCTCCGAGATCTTTCATCCCACACTCCAAAGATGTACAGATTTGTAGGTTGATTGGCTTGGCAGAAATGTAAATTGTTCTGAGTGTGTGTAAGATAGTGTTAATGTGTGGGGATCGCAGGTCAGTACGGACTCCGTGGGGTGAAGGGCCTGATTCTGCGCTGTATCTCTAAACTAATATTATAGCAACAGTAATTATATCAAGCATTTGGGAGCATTGAAGATTCTCTTGTATATCAAACCAGAGAGTAAAATGTTATAGTTTTTAACAAACAGCGATCCCTAGCAATATCCTACACACTAAGGACAATTTACAATCTTTACCGAAGCCATTTAACCGAATCTATACATCTTTGGAGTGTGGGTAGGAAACCAGAGCACCTGGGGAAAACCCACACGGTCACAGGGAGAACGTACAAACTCTATACAGACTGCACCCATGGTTATGATTGGACCCAGATCGCTGGCATGTAAGGCAGCAACACTGCCACTGTGCAACCATGCCACCCTGAAATATACTGGCTATAAAACAAGATCTCACACAGGTGATTCTAGTTCATGACAGAAGGTGCAACAGGGCATCCTGTCAAGATGCAGTACTTCACAATTTTTGGGTTTCCTTACAGTGATGCAGCTGGTAGAGCCACTGCCTCACCGAGCCAAAGACCTGGGTTCATTCCTGACATTGGGTGCTGTCTGCGTGGAGTTTACGCGTTCCCCCTGTGATCACATGGGTTTCCTCCGGGTGCTCCTGCTTCCTTCCACATTCCAAAGATGTGTGGGGTTTGTAGGTTAATTGGCTTCTGTGAATTGCCCCTAGTGTGTAGACAGTGGATAAGAAAGTTGGATAACATGGAACTATTGTGAATGGGTGATCGATGGTCAGTTTGGACTCGGTGAAAGGGCCTGTTCCATGCACTATCTCTGAATCTAAATCACACAAGATATTTAATTTTTTGGGATCCAGACATTACTGGCTAGTCCAGAATTTATGACCATTCCCCAATTCCTCGTGAACTGTCGTCTTTAACCACTGCAGTTCTGCTGATGAAAGCACCCTACACTGCTGTTGTGGAGGAAGTTTTGGAATTTAAACCTTATACCGATAAAGAACTGGTCAACAACCTCACTTAGCCGCTTGAGAGGAGACTGATTTGGTAGTAATTCGAATGATTAGACCTCTTTCTTTGTGAGCAAGGCATACCTGTGTAATTTCTAACATTATCAAATAAATTTCAGAATTGTAACGGAATGGTACAGTCAGTTCTAGCATGCCTGTCTTCAGCACAACAGTGGGCACCCCTTCCAATACCAGAACTACAGATATTTGCGAGAAGGGTTTTACATTTTTTGACTGGGCTGCAAAATGCTTCACCCTACCTAGATTTGTTGCTTTGATCAATGCCTGGTGATCCATCTGATGTTATTGTTTCTGCAGCAATGTTGTACGTTGAGTGGCTTGTTTAGGCCATTTCAGAGATAAATTAAGAATCAACACCTTGGTTGATCTGGAGTTGCATCTGCAGCAAAGATGACACATTTCCTTCCCTGAAGTTCATAGGGTGTGAGAGATGCATTTGTTTTGTGGGTAATGATGGCGAACGCTGACAGTTTTGCCATTATACCAACTGCAGGTCATGGCCAATAGATTTTCTACATCATGGATATTTAATTCAAAGAAATAACAGTTCTCTAAACATCTGTTAGTCATTATCCAAATCTCCTCTAGGGTAATTCATATGTACTGTCATTCCCAAAAGTTCTTGCAGTTTCAAAAATAGTTTTTGTTTCGAATTTCAATGTAAAATTTGACCATGCAAAATTATCTGTGGCAACAATTTTAAATTCCCTAAATGAAACAGTTTGGCCTAAGGAGTTAGTACACTTTGCTGTACTAGGAACATTTGTAATGAAAAGAACTACCAAATCGTTGAACCAGAAGAAAGTTATTTGTTAAATCCAGAAATGCTTTAATATTCTCTCAAACTGATTTTGAAAGTCTGAGTTCTAGATATAGATAAATATTAAATTAATACTATGATACAAAGTTGCTTTAAAGTCAAATTTCAGAAATAGTCTTCATTCTTCAAAGCCAAATAGACCGAGATGCAGATTGATTTGTTGTTGAGCTGTAAATACTTTAGCTAACCTATTTGACGTTCCTAGATTGTTAAACATAGAAGGCTATTTCGTAATTAATAATTCATCCGACATTTACTTTAGAAATTAGAAATTCACCACTTTTTTCTTTTTTGCTTATTTGAAAAAAAAAATTATCCACAGAACATTTCAGTATTTAATTGTAGAAGTGTTGATGCACCCAGAGAAAGTGTTGCGGATTGATGACTTGTTGGCCTGAACCTTCCATTAAAACATTGTTTGGGGCATTTTATTCGTACTTAATAGCAGTCATTTAAAGATTTAAATGCTACAGAATTCAGAGGTCAGACGACAAAAACAACAAAATAAAATTAAACAAGGTCTAAAGCCTTAATTAGTACACCCGTGTGACTGAACCTCACACGTTGATGTTTATCATGACCTCTGTCAGATCCCTTTCGCAACATGTGATTTTGTTTTTAACAGAAGTCTGTCTTATTAGCAGCTTAAGCTTGCATTCCTTTTTATCTTAGTATACTTTTGAACTACGTTGATTTCAGATATTTTGAGCCGAGAACAAAGCTATTAATGTATATAGAAACCATCTCCTACAAGATCACAAATTCATAAAAATATGATCCATATTTTGTGCTTTTTTTTTTGGTTATCTCAGTATTTACTGATTGCTTTCTCATTTTATTCGTTACATATGTGGTGCTGAGAAATAACCCAATGAGGCCCATCGGTAACTTCAGTTATTATTCAAAATTTAAGAGGAAATAAAGCCAGAATCTGATCAGTGTTCAAGATAATAAGAATTCAATCCAAAAGCATGGTGCAGATTGTGGAACATCTGTATCCATTGTGTGGGTTGGCCATTTTCACTGCTTTGAAGTATGTAGCTAAACATGTGTTCTTTTTGGAATCTTTTAGTATGATGAGGTTACATTTTCTTCTGCGCAATTTATCTGCTGCAAAATTCTGTCATAATAAAGTTGCAAATCTGAACATCATTGGAAACCCTTCCCCTTAGATTAAGAACCCTATTTCCAAAAGAAAATTGTTCTTCAGCTGAGGAATTCCAGTGGTGCAAACACTTTTACCATATTGAATGGCAACAGCTACATATCCAGATCAGGTGTGACAAGGTTGAATGAAAACAGTGATATTCCCACAATATTGACTATAACTTAAACTATACCTTCTGCAATGATCTATGTACAAACATATGTTCCGATTTTGACTCGGTCAAAATGGGATTGATATAATCTAACAGTAAATTGCATTGCTTTTACTTGCTGTTTGCTACCACAGGAGAAATTAAGTTGCTATTTCCATCCAAACATATTTATCTTTGTGTATGATGGGTCTCATTCATATGCCGCTGAGAGAATACATGCCATACAGAAATAAATTACAATATTTGGTCAATGTCAGTGCAAACATTTTCTAGAACTGTAATAAATGGGAGGGCTGTTTGATAGTTATACTCCATGACTGAGCAATGATCCTTCACTCTGTAGCATAGTACTTTGTATAATGCCTCTTTGCATTATGAACAAGGTGTTTTTGTTATTTTGCAAATCAAACACTAATGATCCAGTCAGCAGAATAACTTCTTAGCATAGTTTTTTGAAGATGTGACCAAAAAGGTGGTTGAGGCCTGTAAACATTGTGTGTATATATGGATTTCAGCAAGGCATTCAACAAGGTTCAGCATGGTAGGCTGCTTTGTAAGGTTAGATCACATGGGATCCAAGTGGAGATAGCTGAATGGCTAGAAAATTGGCTTCATCGAATTGGCGTCATTGGTGGGAAGTTGTTTTTTGGATTGGTATGCCTCAGAGATTGGTGCTGGGCCCATTGCTGTTTGTCATCTATATTAATGATTTGGATGTGAATGTACATTGCAAGTTTGCTGACAGCACCAAAGTGGGTGATATTGTAGATAGTGAAGATGATTGTCAGAAATTGAAGCATGATCTTGATCAGGTGGGCTGAGGAATGGTAGATGAATTTAATACAGAGAAATGTAAGGTGTTGCACTTTTGGGAAGTCTAAGAAGGGCAGGACATACATGGTGAATGGTAGGGCTCTGGGGAGTGTTGCAGAGCAGAGGGATCTTGGAGTGCAGGTACATAGTTCCTTGAAAGTGGGGTCACAGATAGATAGGGTGGCCAAAATGGTCACCATGTTATAGGAAAGATGTTAAGCTGGAAAGGGTGCAGAGAAGATTGACGAGGATGTTGCCAGGTCTCGAGGGCCTGAGCTATAGGGAAGGGTTGAGCAGGCTAGGACTTTATACCTTGGAGCTCAGGAGGATGAGGGGTGAACTTATAGAGGTATACAAAATCATGAGATGAATAGACCGGGTAAATTCCCAGAGTATGGGGATTTGAGAACCAGAGTGGTTTAAGGTGAGGTAGAAAAGATTTAATAGAAATCTGAGGAGTAACTTTTTTTACACAAAGGGTGGTGGGTCTGTGGAACAAGCTGCCAGAGGAGGTAGTTGAGGCAGGTACTATCGCAACATTTAAGAAACATTTAGTCAAGTACATGGATAGGGTAGGTTTAGAGTGATATGGGCCAAAACCTGGCAGATGGGACTAGTGTAGATGGGGCATGTTGGTCTATGTGGGCAAATGGGACGAAGGGCCTGTTTCCACTCTGTATTGAACTTGCCCTTCAGCTCTCACTTCACGGTTCCCATTATCATTTTCTTTGCTTATCAGATTCCAGCTCTGTAGATAGCAACTGTCTCCACTTTTATCCCTCCCTCCCCCACCTGCTTCCATATCCCTCTTTAATTCCTCCTTGTCTTTTTCCATCTAACACCCCCTACCTCTGTCTCACATTTACACTTGCCCACCCGGCCTCATCTGCACATTATCACCAGCTCTGTCCACCCATCACCTATTGGCCCCTATCTCATCCCTCCCCCTCTTTATACCAACTATCTTTCCTCTCCACTCTCAGCCCTGATGTAGGATTCCAACCCGAAACATTGAGAATTTTCCCCATCCAGATGCTGCTTGAGCTGCTGAGTTCCTCCAGCGGTTTGTTTTCTGCTCCTGATTCCACCATCTGCAGTCTCTTGTCTCCATAAATGTATCTGTTGTATGTTGCACTTGGATGAATTTTTTTTCCTCAATATCAAAGATGGGGTTATTTTCATTTCAAATCCAAAGTGCTTTCAAATAGTAACTTCATTTTAATGTATTGAAACAGAATGCTGTCATCAGTTAAAAGTTGTGCCCTCCTGCTGCTACTGTATCATCCTGCCCTTTTAGTTTAACGAGTAGTCTTTGTCAACTACGTTAACTTTGCAGTGCTTAAGCAGCAGATTTTCACTTTGAATGGCAACCGAAAGCTTGTATATACACCAAATTTTAAAAATCATAGCATTTTAATAGTTCATGCATATTGTCCAAATTATTTCTTGCCATATTTGAATTTACTGCTTGTTCGAAGGGCAAGGGAAAAGATTTGGTTTGATCGGGCCATAGATATGTTGTTGTGCCTTTGCTCATTGTGATAAAATACCATTCCTAATAAGAACTTAAGGCTCCTACCAAAAGAGCCTCCCCCAATTTTCTCTTTAAATGGCAGTGCTCCAAAATGTCTTATTAGGACAACTACTTCAAATTGTTGAGTCTATAATTGACAAAAATGGAGTTGAAAATTATTGCTGGTCTTAAATTTTTTTTTAACAATATTTGAAATATTGTTAACTTTTTTGTAAATGGCAATTCTGATGTATTTTTATCCCACTTTTGTTTACATGTTATGAGCATCACATGTTGTTTTTGAACCACAAATTGCCCTTCAACTACAGTGGTGTAACGATAGCTCCTTCCTTGCAGCACCAGAGACCTGGGTTCGATCCTGACTGCCTGTGCTGTCCACACGAAGTTTGTACGTTTTCCCTGTGACTGCGTGGGTTTTTGCCGGCTGCTCCGGTTTCCACCCACACTCCAAAGACGTACAAGTTTGTAGGTTAATTGGCTTCGGAAAACTTGTAAATTGTCCCTGGTATGTAGGATATTGCTAGTGTACTGGGTAATCACTGGTCGTCACAGACTCAGTGGGCCGAAGGGCCTGTTTCTGCACTGCATCTCTAAAGTCGAAGTGAGATTGCTCTGCTTGACGACCACTTCCAGTGTTTGCTATTTGTTTCCAATAGACATTGATGTTAATCATCTGGATAATCAGCATTTATTTCAGTCTGGGTTAATGGCTGTTAGTTTCAACACAACTGCATGTGAATATCAACTTGTGGCTTATTGTTTCTAAAGATAGTCAGGCTGGCGTTCTTGTAATTTTACTCATCTTTACATTGGGATTAAATTGAAGACTATACAATATCAAGAGAATGAACAGGTAATCAGTGGAAGGTTGATGCTTGTTTATTATTAATGGAACTTGTATCTACCGACTATGCTTATCTTTCATAATAAAGACAGAAAATGGGGACACCAAATTGTGCAGATGCTGGAATCCAGAGCTTTAAAAACAAAATGCTGGAAATATTCTGCAGGTCAGACCGCATCCCTGGGAAGAGAAGAAGTAAACATTTTGGGTCGAGGTTATGTCTGAATTGGTTGTGTATTGCTCTGCCTCTTTTTAATAGAACCTCTGCCTTCTCTTTGCAGGTTTTGACAGACTTGAAATCCGACAACCAAAGGCTGAAAGATGAGAATGGAGCCCTAATCCGTGTTATAAGTAAATTGTCAAAATGAAGGATGTCCTTCTAAGCAAGAGGCAAGGAAAGTAAAACCAACAATGAGCCTACTTGTTCTACAAAAGAGCCATCACAATAGTTTCCTCCAGAATGGGAAGAGCTTAACTGTTCAAGGCTTTCTCCACTCATTTGATGTCTGAAGGTTCATTCAGGTTCTGATTCAACTCTGCAATTACAAGGTCTTTAGTGATCTATTTAGGGAGAGAAATGCTAACTTTTGAAAGAAAAAAAACACCACAAGTCCATAGTTGTTAAGAGAACACTTGCAGCTTATCACAATTGAGCCACGTCCTGTAGTGTTTCAGAATGATTATGAGAATTGCCTTTCACTCAAGCCCGGTCAATCACATTAACAACGCCCCACAATTAGTCAGCTGTGTGTTGGCAAATATTTGTTTGCAGTATTCACTTTGCACAGCAATTAAAATCACTGCAGAACAAGGCTTGTTCCTTTTAAAGTTTTTTAAAAACCCCATCAGCTAGACTGTATGGTGCAGAAAGTATTAACCCTATGTGCAATATGCTGTTTTATTATTTTAACATGATGCTCGTGTACAATTCAGCTGCCTCCTTTCACTTTATTTTGTTTACCTTTTTTGTCAGCGTGAATACCCTTTTTTAGTTTTGTATTCAAATCTTTAAGATGGTCGTTAGTCTTTGGTTGTCTCTTGCTGAAGTAAAATATGTGAAGCGATGTTGGATGGCTACCAGTCTTTGCCTATTTTTGCCCAGCTAACCCTTCTTGGATCAATGTTTATTCCGTCAGATGATGGAAAAAATATTTGATTCAGATTACGGTTGCTTACTGGGACGACCTCATAGATGCATTAAAACGTGCTTGCTGGTTTTGCAATTTTCTTTTGACACTTGACACTTTCTTGTGCTTCATCTCATGTCACACAAAGCTAGTTTTAGGTCAGACTTTGAGAATTATTTTGCTCTTGCCTAGACACTCAGAATATTACAACTTTATAGGCTCAAATGTTTTTTATCATTTCATTGCATGCCGAGCAATATACTATCTCCGATGTACTACTGCTACAGAAGTGTAAAGCAAAATGGTACTTTTCTAAAGACCACCTCCTTAAATAATGGAGTTCAGGGAAAGGATCCATTCAAAAACCCATGGTATAGTCCTTAAACTGATGGAATTCACAAACAAATCTAGTATTTGTAGAGTGCTTTTCCATGGCTAAAATGTCTAGTTTAGACAATGCCACTAGGGTACTGAAATTGTGTGTGTGCGTGCGTGTGTATATATACATTCTCAATGGTACCAAAAAGGCCGTCAGTTTTGTGTTTTTGTTTACCTTAATCAAGCCTACAGGTCACTAAAAATGCATCGGGTGGTTTTTATTTTTTAAATCCTGTGTAAAATGGACCTTGCAGTAATATGGCTGTTGAATAGAATGCAAAAGGACTAAATTATTAACAGTCCTTTCTACTGCATTAAGATTATGTGCATAAGAGATCTTCACAGGAGGGTTCATCCTGCTGGGATTTTACAATATGCAGCTGTTGGTGGCCTTTTAAACTATGAATATATTATTAGATATCATTTAGTGTTATAATTTGAACATTTTTGTCACATGTTGGGGAATGCACATGTGGGGAAATGTGCACATTATTTAAAGCTTGTAAACACATCTGTATTTTATGGTCAAATAGACCACTGAGTTCAGGTTTGAAATTACATTGTACAGCTATTGTATGTAAATGAAAAGAACTAAACACATTGTCACCTTTGCAGATGCTTCTATTAAATGTGAGTCTCTTACTGCTCTGATAATACAATAAGTGTATTAAATTCTTGTGATGCTTTTGGTTCTAAGGTTGGAAGTACTGTATTATACATAATGTGCAGCTTGCGTAAGATCGAGTTTTATGCAGATACAAGGTCATTCTTCTGATGTGCTTATTATTAGAATCACCTTTTAGATTTATAATTGCCTAAAGTAAAATAAACTCTGGTCTGCTGTGAGATATTGAAATTCACTGTTCACCATACAGTACAATAAAAGGGTTGACTATATCAACCAATGGATCAGGATTTTACCTCCAGTTATATTTGCTGGTCATGGTTGATACCTAGCACCAAAAATAAAATGTATTTCAGAAAAGAAGTGCTTTTTGTGCTTACAAGAAGAGTAATATTTAATGTGCACAAGTGTCATGACTGGGTGATGCGAATGGTGAGAGGGATTGAAAATTGGCTGATTTAATTAATTAACACAAAACCTTTTTTAAATCAAATTGAGGGACAAATTGCATTGAAGGACTGATCTTTTAAGTTGCCCGATTTAAGATAGAATTAATTTTCTGGAGCGAATGGACAGTTTTCAAAATTCATCCTTGGGCACCATCCTTTTTTCTAGTCTTCATTGTTAATTAAATGTGCATTAACCTGTTCCAAATTTTAGTTTCAGTAAAAGTTTATATCAGTTTTAATACTTATGCAGACTATAGTTTACGTTAAAGTTCACTGGAATTGTGTATTTTAAAGTGATCCACATTTTAAGTGGATCACTTTAAAAGTCTTATTCTTTAATGGCTAAATTAGGTCCCATTTGGAGTCCCACAGAGCCTGGGCAACCCATTTAAAAGTTGACAGTGTGGTGGACATCTCGAGATGTTACTGATGATCATTTTACTTTCCAGGATTGCGTGCAAGACAAGACAACGTTATTTTATTTTTAACTGGCTTCAAGTTGTATTTTCCACACTTCATGGTTGTGGATTTCATGACATTAGAGGTTTGAAGCTACTGGAGTTGAAATAGCACTTGATGGTCCAGCCTCATGTTAATCGTGTCTAGATCTGATTGAAACCAGTCAAAAATGGGTTTTTTGATGTATTCAACATCTAAAGCCTTGATATTTAGCCCTTTTAAAGACCGTCCACCCTCAAATTGTTAGCATAATTTGGGTAATTCTGGACCTCATACAGTACTCATCCACAAGTCCTAGACCAGTTGTTCCACAAGTGAAACTATCATAGACACTTCAATGACGTCATCATGCGAAGTTGAATACAAATAAATCATGCAACCTGGAAATTTACTCTGTCCCTATTTGAAGAGCACGTTCAATGTAAATGTATCAGAATCTGTTACAAACCTTATTATATTAATCTGACATAGTGCCCATTACCAAACTTCCCCGTTGTGCAAAGATGTTAACCTGATGTGCTTGTTTCCATAATTGTGTTTTGCTGATATACTTTTTGCTAAAACCAGAAGGATAAGCTGTCGCTATTATTTCTTCCTGGCAAAACATTTATTGCTGATCGTACAGTAAGCATTTAAAAAATGTAAATAACATATCTTTCATTATCAGGAGTATTTTGTATGTGAATGATGACACCAAGGTGGCCATTAAAATATATTTTTCTACTTTATTCCTCCTAGTCTCGGTCCGCACCCTGACACCGGGGAAAACAGCAGGAAGATTTTTAGTCAAGTCAAGTTTATTGTCCTATGCACAAGTATGGTGAAAACCTTGCTTGCAGCAGCATCACAGACTCGGATAACACATACATTTAAAAAATTCTACAAAGTGTGAGGAAAAAGACAGTGTAAAACACAATTAGAAAATCAAGTCCATGGTAGTGCGAGGTAGTCGATAGTGTTCCGTTGCAGAGATGGGATAAGAATTTTGCAAAGTGGTTAAAGAACCTGATGGTTGTAGGAAAGTAGCTGTTTCTGATCCTAATTGTGGGATTTGTGGCTTCTGTACTCCTTGCCCATGGGTAGCAGTGAGAAGAGGGCATGGCCGGGATGGTGGGGATCCTTGATGCTGCCTCCTTGAGGCAGTGCCACATGGAGATGGTGGGGAGGACCATTCCAGGCTGAATACACCACACTCTGCAGCCTCTTAATTTCCTATATGGTGGAATGGCCTTGATGCAACCAATGTTCTACAATGCATCTATAGATGTTTATTAGTGTTTGGTGACACGCCAAAGCTCTTTAAACTTGTAAAAAATATAGAGGCACTGGAGTGCCACTTTCGTGATTGCATTTACGTGTTGGGCCCAGGAGAGGTCATCCAGGGAGTAAATACTCAGGAATTTGAAGCTGCTAACTCTCTTCACTGCTGAAGAACTGTCTGAAGAAGGGTCTAGACCTGAAACATCTATTCCTTTTCTCTAGAGATGCTGCCTGACCCGCTGAGTTACTCCAGGATTTTGTGTCTAAGTTCAATTTAAACCAGCATCTGCAGTTCCTCCCTACACAATGAAAACTGGCATATGTTCTCCTGAGTTCCCCCTCCTGAAATCAACAATCATCTCCTTGGTCTTATTGATGTTGAGTGAGGGTATGTGTTGAGAGATAACTCAACCAAGTCTTCCGTATGCTGACTCATTACCATCCATGATTTAATTTATAGATGGCTTGGAGTTGTTGGTACTGCAGATGTATGTAAGAAGAGTAGAGCAGGAGGAAAAGCACACAGCTATGCTATGCACCTGTGTTTATGGTCAGTGAGGAGGAGATGATGGTATCAATTTGCACTGATGTTTGCTGAATGGGAAATCACGATTCAGTTGCAAAGGGAGGTACAGAGGCTCAGGTCTTGGAGCTTGGCGATGAGTGTGGATGGCATGATTATGTTCTATACTGTGGTCGATGAACAGCAGCCTGATGTATGTATTGCTGTTTTTCAGTTGGTCCAGAATGGAATGGAGAGCACATTCTGTTGATCTACTGTGGCAATAGGCAAATTGATGCAGATCAGTCATTTCTGAGGCAGTTGATTTGCACCATAACCAAGCTCTTGAAGCAGATCATTACGAAGGATGCAAGTGCTACCTGATGATGGTCATTGTGACAGGTCACCTTGATCTTCTTGAGCACAGGTACGAGAGCTCAAATATGTTCTTGAATACTCCAGCTAGTTGGCCTGCATAACTCTTTACTACTCAGCCAGGCACAACATCAAGACCGGATGCTTTGTGTGGATACGCCCTCTTGAAGGATGCTGATATTGACGTTTCAGAGATCAATAGGATTATCGTGGGCTGTGGGAGCTCATGTAGGTGTGACATGTTCTCACATTCAAAGCATGCATGTAAGGCATTGTTCATCCAGAAATGATGCATTGTTGTCACCTATCTATAGAGTTTAGTGTGGTAGGAGGTGACAGCGTGCAGCCTCTTCCACGGCTGTTGATAATTTATGGTACAGTAACAGTTCAAGCGGATTCAATGCTTAATAGCAAGCTTGGTAAGGGGCATAATGTGCCTAGATCTTTGCTCCAGAAGAAGGGTTATTTACATTTTGAAACTTAGTGATCTACAAGTCATAATTTATGGGAGACTATTTTTCCTTTCACCTTTTAAAAGCATGTAACAAAATAATGATTGCGGTATAACAACAATTTTGGGTCAATAATGGCTTGTTCCTAAGATACCTGAGAGTGGGGGGGAGTTGGATGCTAGAAATTGAAAATGCTCACAACAATTTCTTAAAGAAGGAAGACCAGGGTTAATGTTTAACTGTTACCCCTTTGTCAGATATCTCAAGCCTATTCTTGAATTGGATCAGAAAGTGGCTGAAAACTCTCACTGGATCACTAATGCAAGATGTTTATTGCGCAGCCAGACCTGCGGTAAAAGATTTTACTGAGATCGAAAACTCTCAGTGTCAGCTTCTCTATAAGATGCAACCAATCCGTAAAAGTAATTAATGGGACATTGTGTAAATCAGTACAGATGTGTATTAACAACACATGCAAATCTGATTATTCAGAAATCCATTCACCCATTCATGTGTCCTTATTTTGGTTCAATTTTTAAACCAATAATAATGTCCAGTTTTTTGGCATTATAGAATTATGTTAACAATTATAGACAGATATTGGTGCACTGCAAATTGTTGTGTGGTTCATGAGTATGTTTTAAGTGATAAGGGTGTGTATGTAATTTGCATCTGTTCAGATTGTAAGAAGTTTATTTATTTGATCTATGCATAGAGCCGTTAACTGCTTACAGAACTTTTCACATCTTGTATCTGCATGAAACTGGCTTCAATAAACTGCAGAAAAATGTATTTTGTCAAATATAAATAAATAAATTTTAAATATGTTCGTGTAAGTTGATTTTTAAACCATGAGTGTTGTAATACTTAAAATTGGGGTAGTTTATTTTACCATAGTTATCTCATGTTTCAGAATAGAATAGCATGTCTTCAGAATACTCTTAACACATACTGTACCAACTTGTTTAATTGTCGACTGTCATTTGGGATTTTTTTTTTAAACCCCTTCTAATCATCTATTTTAAGCTGCAAGTAATACAAGCAGAGAGGAACAATGGCTCATTAGTGTTTGTGTACAAACTGCAGTTTTGACTGTTGGTTCTTTGACTATTGAGAGGCTAGCCTGGAGTTCATTATAGAGCCATCCGAAACCCAATCAGATGTAACTATGCCTGCCATCCACAACCACAGCCCTAGGCAACATCAGCAAATACAGCACTACTTGGAGATATAATCTAATGATGACTCTGTTATATGCTACTCACCTTGATAGAGTTGCTTGCCATATGCCTGTTTTTGGTGATAAAGATAATTTAAACTCTCAAAATAACATTTAAAGTTGTACAACATGTAAACAGGCCCTTCAGCCCAATTTACCCATGCCGACCAAGATGCCCTATCTCTACTAGTCTCACCTGCCTGTGTTGGCTCATATCCCTAAACCTTTTCTAACCATGTGCCTATCCAAATGTCTATAAAAGTTGTTATAGTAGCTGCCTCGATTACTTCCTCTGGCAGCTTGTTCCGTATACCCATCATCGTCTGTTTGAAAAGGTTGCCCCTCAGATTCCTATTAAACCTTTTCCCCTCTGAACTTAAACCTATATCCTCTTTTTTTGATTCCCCCACTCTGGGTAAAAGGACTGCATGCACCCTATCTATTCCCCTCATGATCTTATACATCTCTGTAAGATCACCCCTCTTCCTCCTGTGCTCCAAGGAATATAGTCTTAGTCCACCCAAGCTATCCCTATAGCTCAGCGCCTTAGGTCCTGGCAACATCCTCAACTTCAATGCACTCTTTCAGCTGAACAACATCCGAGAGCAGGTGACCAAATTTGCATAATACTCCAAATGCAGCCATCCCAATGTCTTGTGGAACTATAACATAAACTCCCAACCTCGATACTCAATACCCTGACTGATGAAGGCTAATGTACCAAAAGCCTTCTACATTTGTCGCCACTTTCAAGGGACCATTACCTGCACCCTTAGATCCCTTTGCTCTAAAACAGTCTACAGGGCCCTGCTGTTCACCGTGAAGATCCTACCTTGATCCGACTTCGCAAAATGCAACAACTCGCATTGAACTGCATTAAACTCCATTAACCATTCCTCAGCCAACTTGCCCAACTGATAATGATATTGCTGTAATTTTTGATAGCCATCTTCACTATCTACGCTACCACCACTTTTGTGTCCTCTGCAAACTTACTAATCATGCCGACTGCGTTCTCGCCCAAATCGTTGATGATAACCGCAAACAGCAAATGACCTGTTATCGATCCCTGAGGCACACCACCAGTCACAGGCCTCTGGTCTGAAAAACAACCTTCCACCATCACCTTCCTTCCAAGAAGCCAATTTTCTTTCCAAATGGCTAGCTCTTCCTGGGTCCCATGCGATTTAACCTTCCAGAGCAGCCTACCATTGGAACCTTATCAAATGCCTTGCTGAAGTCCATATAGGCGTCATCTGCGGCTTTGGCCTCATCAACCTTTGGGCTGTTTATTTGAAATCAAACTCAGATTCTTAAGACACCATCTCTCATGCACAAAACCATGCAACCTCTGTCCAAATGCATATACTGTATCCTATAGAATTAAAACTTCACAGTTGTCAATTAAATTTGACTCACTAGAACTTAAGCACTTAATGAGGCATTTAGGCTTCAAACCTAAGCAATATCTGGGATGGTTTAGTTTAGTGAAACGGCATGGAAACAGAACCTTTCGCCCATGGAGTTCACACTGACCATCAGTTACCATTCGCACTAGTTCTGTTATCCCACTCTACACATTAGTGACAATTTACAGAGACCAATTAACCTTTAAACCTGCACATTTTTTGGATGTGGGGGGAAGCCAGAACACCCGGATGACAGGGAGAACGTGCAAACCTCACTGAGAAAGCACACGTCAGATTGAAACCAGGTCTCTGGCGCTGTGAGGCAGCAACTCTACCAGCAGCTGTGCCATCTATTTAAAATATAAACATTTTTTAAATGAGTAAGTATACTGTAACTGCATGAGATAGTTTAATCTCAGTAATATTGCTTGCTTGATTCCAGTGTCAGGTCTTAGATAAGACTTCGTTATAAAATTCGTTATAGAATGAAAAATCGAAACGGGCGAAAAAATAGGTTGCAACTTGTCTACTCTGTCTCGATATACCAGAGCAACTTATAATTAACGATGTACTGTTGAAATATAGGAAATATAAAATAACTTTGTATGTAATGTTCTCACGCTAACAGCAGTATGGTAGTGACCAGATAGCTTGTTAAATATAAAACACAAAGTGCTGGAGGAACTCAGCAAGCCAGGCAGCATCTGAGGAGGGAATGGACAGACCCACGTTACAAGTTGGGATCTTTCTTCAGACTGATTGCAGTAAGCGGGAGAAAGCTGGAATCAGTCTGAAGAAGGATCCCAACCTGTAACGTCACCTGTCCATTCTCTGTATAGAAGCTGCTGCCTGACCTGCTAAGTTTCTCCAGCATTTTGCTCAAGATTCCAGCATCTGCAGTTCCTATCTCAACCTTTTTTGTTAAATGAATGGGTTGAAGGACAAATTTTGATGAGGATTTAGTGGTAATTCATAAAAATAGCTATCATGGGAATTTTTCCTGCACCCCGGATGCAGATACCTCATCTTAGAATTAGTATTTCCCGTAATCCTCCATTTCCTCATTACCTGCAATGTAGTCGCTCAATTGTGTACTCGAGCATCCACAACAGTGCATGAACCACAATCTTCTGAAAGTAATTTAAATAAATTGCAGTCTGAAGAAGGGTCTCGACCCAAAACATCACCCGCTCCTTCTATCCAGAGATGCTGCCTGTCCCGCTGAGTTACTCCAGCATTTTGTGTATCTTTGATTTAAACCAGCATCTGCAGTTCTTTCCTACACAATAGACTACAGTTGATGCTCATAAGTGATAGGAGTAGAATTAGCCCCTTTGACCCATCAAGTCTACTCTGCCTTTCAATCATGGCTGATCTAACTCCCTCCAAACCCCATTCTCCTGCCTTCTCCCCATAACCTCGGACACCTGTACTATTCAAGAATCTATGCCTTAAAAATATCTACTGACTTTACCACTACAGCCTTCTGTGGCAAAGAATTCCACAGATTCATCATCAACCTCTGACTAAAGAAATTTCTCCTCATCGCCTTGCTAAAAAACGTCCTTTAATTCTGAGGCTATGACCTCTAGTCCTAGACTCTCCCACTAGTGGAAATATTTTCTCCACATCCACTCTATCCAAGCCTTTCACTATTTTGTACATTTCAATTAGGTCCCCCTTCATTCTTCTAAACTCCAGCGAGTATAGGCCCTGTGCAAAATCAATACCATACCAAGGAATCCTTCAATACCTCTTTTTGTTCATATAACGTGGAACTATATGTAATCCAGCAAATGTAATTTGTGCTATGGTATTGATTTTGCTTGAAATTAATGTGTACTGTTTCAACGTTTAAGATCAATTCCGATATTAGTGGTACCAGTAGAACAATTTGGCACGTGCCTAGCAAAGCCTAGTTTTCCAGGGTTCCATACTAAAAATTAATTTAAAATTATATCCTTATTTGGATGCTAGTGCAACATTGTCAACTCAAATCCTTTCAACAGTTCACGATGAAAATGTAGGTAAAGCCATTCAATGAAAATCAGACAAACTGCTGGAGAAGCTCAAAGGGTCAGGCAACATCCCTGGAGAACATGGATAGATGATATAATACGGGTCGGGATCTTTCTTCAGACTGAGGGCAGGGCCAGCCAAAACACGGCAGGTAATCGGTAATTCAATGAAAGTCAGCAATGCTTATTGACAAAATTGTTAGCTAAGTCTTCATTTCAAAACAGGGATTTATAAATATAGAAAGGCAAAGCCTGATGTTTGAGTATTTTCTGAATGGCAGGAGGAAGATCAGAGTAGTTTTGGTGAAGCGAAGGCCAGTTACATTCAAGAATGTTTAAAATAACATGTTCCCTTTATACTCCAGTTATCCAGTAATATTGGTTGTTGTATCACCTACATGAGGTTAATTTCACATCTTCAAAACAACTTCAAACACTGATGGAACAGCAACTTTTAAGCCCATCCTCTGCAACCCAAGCATCAATGGCAACCAGCATCAACAAGGATCCACCCATCCTGCCCAAGCTCTCATTTCACTCCTACCACTGGGAAGAAGGTATATGTGTCTGAAAACCCTGTCCAAGAATGGCTTCTTCCAAACAACCATCGGGCTCTTGAACGCTACACAACATTAACTAAATTATGTCTAGGAAAGAACTGCAGATGCTGGTTTAAATCGAAGATAGACACAAAAAGCTGGAGTAACTCGGTGTGACAGGCAGCATCTCTGGAGAGAAGGAATGGGTGACATTTTGGCTCGAGACCCTTCAGACTAACTAAATTATGAATTATGGACTGTCTTGGTTGTACTAAGGACCTCGGGCATTTTAGCAGTAGTATTGAGGTTATTAATTAATTGACTGTTTATTATATGTTGTCCATGAGTATTGTGTTTACAGGCCTGTTATGCTGCTGCAAGTAGGAATTTGATTATTCTGTTGTCTACATATGACAATTAAGCACACTTGACTATTCTGTTTAAGGATTTGGGTTGGGCCAGCCACATCATGTCACACCCACTCCGTATTTAATCAAAAATTAAAACAAATCTTGGAAACACTCAAGCAGGGCGGGCAATATTGATGGAAAGAAAAACAAATTTAATGTTTCGTCAGGAGTCCCTTCATCAGAACTTCAGCCCGAAAGGTTACCTCTGGAGCCTCTGTCTTGATTTTGGATCCCTTACATGTTTGAGTTCATTTGATTTTTCAATTTTTATTATTGGTTTATCAAAACAATAATCCAAGATCATTTGCTTGGTTTAAGTCCTTGGGAAATTGTCCTTGTTCAATTTTCATCCTAAAATATATCAATAGCATGCTTGCGATTGCTGCATTAGTTGTGTTAGGTATGAAAGAAAATGTAAGGTGCTTCATTCAAATTGGCTGTGGCAGGGTTAGATGGAGGTTGGGTTTTAATTTTGCATCTGACCAGACCACCAGCTGCGATTGAAACATAGGCAAAGGCAGCAGCCATTTGTGGCCAGAGGGCTTCCGTCTGCAGGAAATTAAATACATGTCCGGCTGTTTACTTTTGCAGTAATGACTGAGAAATGAATATGGAACAAGATGCAAAGAAAAGCCTGCCCCTCTACTGAACTCGACACCGTGCAATGTACTTGAATCTACTTTAGGGTTCTGTACTGTAAGTGGAGGGAAAATCCCTGCAAGAAGTTATGTGCCACTGTAACCAAAAGATTTTCTAAACAGAACTAAATACAAGGCATTGATTTCCTTGCTTTGCTCTTTCAACAATACGTCATGGTACTATTCATAAATTCATTTGGAAATGTGAATTTTATTAAAATTCCCATGGGATTGCTGGATGTTTTTACATATAGTCCATCTCAAGTTCTTACTGAAAGGAACATTTGAATTGCACAAAGCACTGCAGATGCTGTAAATATAAAACGGGGACAGAATGCTGCAGGCACTCGGAGCTTCAGGAAGTGTCAGTGGAGACAAAGCAGATGGGATCCAGGACCCTTCATCCAAAGTGGAGGTGAGTGAACAAACCTGTTAGTTGCAGATGAGTGGAGAGAAGATGGGGAACGTCTGTGAGAGAGTGCAGACCAGAACTGCTTTAAAGTGAAATCTAGACTAATTGAATCTAAGGTCCAGACACATCTGTAGGGATGAAAACATTGCTACACTTGAAACTAAGCTACAAGATTGCATCGTACCTAATTAAAAGACGTGGCTGTTTCTTGAGTTTCCACTGGAGCATGTTAGGAGGCAGAAGACAGGTCAGAGTGAGATGGAGAATTAAAGTGACAGACAACTGTAAGCCCACGGCTGCCCATTCATTGCTCGGGTCACTACAGTGTTGGGAAGACCATATCGTGAACACTGAATGCAACACACTAAACTAAACAAAGTGCAAATGTGCCAATGAATTAATGCTTCTATTGGAAGGACTATTTGTATTCCTGAACAACGGGAAGAGGGTGAGGTGAAAAGATGGATGTTGCATCTCCTGTTCTAACATGGAGAAAGTGCTGTGAAATGAGGAGTAGTTGGTGATAGAAGTGTGAATAAGATGGTGGAGTCCCTTTGGAATGCTGAAAAGAAGAGGTGGGCAAGATGCATCTGGTGGTGCAAAGCCAAAAGGCCTGGTAGAAACTGGAGGATGAATGTAGAAGCTGGTAGGGTGCAAGGAGAGGACAAGGGTAGCTCTTCTGACTGGAATGAAAGGGAATCAAAACAGACATGTGGAAAAATAGAGGAAATACAGTAGAGAGCCCTGACTTTCATGGTAGAGGAATACCCATTGTTAAGAAAAAGGAAAGGCCCAGGTATGGAAAGTCCTGTTTCCACACTGTTTTGCTAAAGTCTAAAGAGACGGGCACAGCAAGAGCCCACAGGAGCCCCCATGGCTGTATCTCTGATTTGAACAAAGTGAGTGGAGCTGAAGGAAATGTTCATCATTAGACCGAGTTTAGCCAAGTGAAAAAGCAGTGCTGGAAGGGGACTGGATGTGCCTCAGTTCTTTAAAGAAATGAAAGGGCTCCGTAGTCATCTTAGTTTGGGACGGAGATGTAAGAGAGATACCTGTGAGTAGTCCACTCCATTCCCCTTATTCCAGAGGAGGAGGAACAAGGAGAATGGGGTGGACTACTCACAGGAATCTCCAACTTTTTTGGCATTTGCGACTTAAAGCATTCTTCTCATTTTTCCAATTCTGAATGAAGGGTCCTTGATCCAAAATGTCAACTTGCTTTCTCTACCCACTTATGCTGCCTGATACTGAAAACTTCCAGTGTTTTCTGTGCTTGCTCAACAGTTAAACCTTTGAATTACGTAGTTGAATATTTTGTTGATATCTACACACTCAGATCTTTCCAATTTAATTTCAGTTGAAAATTTGTGACAAAGGCATAATATATTTTTACTCCTATCTCTTTTGATGATTTTTCATGTATAACTAACTTTGGGAACATTTTTGTATTTCATTTAATTTCTCTGGGTATTTTTATATTAATCTTTTGATCTGCTTTCTTAATCTGACGGTGCTCCCAACAGCCTCTAAGCTTTGTTTACACTTCATGAATACCCATTGTTTGTGAATTAATCAAAAATAAACATTTCCCTTGATCATCTTCCCGAGGTTCGCAATTAAAATTAATAATGTCGTTTGTGGCGATTTTGTGGGTTTTTTATAGGTCATAATTACAAAGTCCTACTTTTATGATCTCTAAGTTGCTTCCCACAATTTTGTTTTCAGTTATTTTCTTCATGGAGCAAGTGGCATTATCTGAAATCAAGTCTAATTCTTCTAGAAACATAGAAACATAGATGCAAGAAGAGGCCATTTGGTCCTTCGAGCCAGCATCACCATTCATTGTGATCATGGCTGATCATCCACAATCAGTAAACCGTGCCTGCCTTCTCCCCATATCTCTTGATTCCACAAGCACCTAGAGCTCTATCTAAAGGGCCTGTCCCATGAGCATGCGACTGCATGCAGCAAGCGCGACCAAACCAGAAGCGGGGGCCGCGCGGAGGTCGAGTGAGTGGCAGGAAGTTCGCGCGTGACGTACGGCATCGAGACGCTGAGCACACGCCCGTCGAGGTGGTGTGTACGGCGTTGAGGCGGCTGCGGGCCGACAGGCCGTTGCCGCGCGGAATTTTTGAACACTCAGTTTTTCGGAGCCCCGCGCGGGCCGACAGGCCGTTGCCGCGCTGAATTTTTGAACACTCAGTTTTTCAGAGCCCCGCACGATGTCGGGACCAGCTCTGCACAACTCCATACGGCTCCGGCGATCGAAGTGGGACCAGCCCCGCGAGGCCGTACAGCTCAAGCGACCACGTTAGGTCGCGCTTGTCGCATGCTCGTGGGACAGGCCCTTAACTCTCTTTTAAATCCATCCAGTGAATTGGCCTCTTCTGCCTCCTGTGGCAGAGAATTCCACATTCACAACTCTCTGGGTGAAAACGTTTTTTCTCGTCAGTTTTAAATGGCCTCCCCTTTATTTTTAGACTGTGGCCCCTAGTTCTGGACTGCCCCAACATTGAGAACATTTTTCCTGCATCTAGCTTGTCCAGTCCTTTTATAATTTTATATGTTTACATAAGATCCCCCCTCATCCTTCTAAATTCCAGTGAATAAGCCCAGTCTTTCCAATCTTTCCTCATATGACAGTCCTGCCATCCCGGGGATTAACCTCATGAACAATAGCAAGGATGTCCTTCCTCAAATTAGGAGACAAAAACTCCCCACAATACTCCAGGTTAGGTCTCACCAGGGCCCTGTACAACTGCAGAAGGACCTCTTTACTCCTATACTCAAATCCTCTCATTATGAAGGCCAACATGCCATTAGCTTTATTCACTGCCTGCTGTACCTGCATGTTTACTTTCAGTGACTGGTGTACAAGAACACCCAGGTCTCGTTGCACTTCCCTTTTTTCTAAGCTGACACCATTGAGATAATAATCTGCCTCCTTGTTCTTGCCGACAAAGTGGATAACCTCACATTTATCTACATTATACTGCATCTGACCACTCACAACCTATCCAAGTCGCCCTACAACCTCCTAGCATCCTCTTCGCAGTTCCCACTGCTACCCAGCTTTGTGTCATCTGCAAATTTGCTCGTGTTACTTTTAATCGCATCACCTAAATCATTAATATATATTGTAAATAGTGGCAGCCCCAGCACCAAACCTTGCGGCACTCCACTCACCACTGCCTGCCATTCTGACAGGGACCCGTTTATTCCTACTCTTTGTTTCCTGTCTGCCAACAAATTCTCTATCCGTGTCAATACCCTACCCCCAATACCATGTGCTATAATTTTGCCTACTAATCTCCTGTGTGGGACCTTATCAAAGGCTTTCTGAAAGTCCAAATACACACCATCCACTGGCTCTCCTTCATCCATTTTACTTGTCACATCCTCAAAAAATACCAGAAGATTAGTCAAGCATGATTTCTCCTTCATAAATCCATGCTGACTTGGACTAATCCTTTATTGCTATGCAAATACACCATTATTACTTCTTTAATAATTGACTCTAACATCTTCCCCACCACTGATGTAGGGCTAACGGGTCTATAATTCCCCATTTTCTCTCTCGTTCTCTTTCTTGAAAAGTGGGATAACATTAGCTACCCTCCAATCCACAGGAACTGATCCTGAATCTATAAAACATTGGAAAATGATCACCAATGCGTCCACGATTTCTAGATCTACCTCCTTGAATACCCTGGGATGCAGACCATCAGGCCCTGGGATTTATCAGCCTTCAGTCCAATACTATTTTTCACCTAATGCAAATTTCTTTCAGTTCCTCTGTCTCCCTAGATCCTCTGTCCTCTTGTACATCTGGGAAATTGTTTGTGTCTACCTTAGTGAAGACAGAATTTTCATCTAAAATTTTAATAATTGACAATTTAAAAAAACAACCAAAAAGTCTGTCACAATCCCCCTAAACCTCCGCCAGCAGATGTGAGCAGACATGACTTTGCGCTGGTCTCATAACAAATGAAATACAGGAAGAGTTGGGGGAAAATAACACCAGGAAAAGTCAATTTGCCAACCAGTGACAGGAGCATCTTTTTGGGTTTCATGTGTTGCAATCTTTACAAGTTCACAAGTTATAGGAGTGGAATTAGGCCATTCGGCCCATTGAGTCTACTCCGCCATTCAATCATAGCTGATCTCTGCCACCTAATCCCATTTTCCTGCCTTCTCTCCATAACCCTTGACACCCATTCTAATCAAGAACTTGTCTAGCTCTGCCTTAAAAATATCCACTGATTTGGCTTCCACAGCCCTCTGAGGCAATGAGTTCCACAGATTAACTACCCTCTGACTAAAGAAGTTCCTCCTCGCCTCCTTGCCACTTTCCCCATGTCTCCGTTAATTACATTTAAGACAATATTAAGTTTGCAGGCTTTGATTAAAAGGGATCTTCATCATTAATGTTGCTGCATTTTCCTCCCAGTATCTCGCGTCCTTATACATTTTCTGCAACTTTTCTGCTACAGCTATACTGGATTAATGAGGTTCATACCCCTGATTCTGCCTGAGATCAACAGAGAATTGGATTGTTGAAGAAGTTTAAAATTGTAAATCTGTGAGAAATCCCAGGACCTCTACATTATTACTTTCTATTTGCACATCTGTATAGTTTATTTTCTGTCACTTAACATGTTTAGAGAGTAACATTGTTTTAAGTACATTTTCAATTCAACTTGGCACACTAGTTGTCCTTATGATCATAATGTTAAATGTGGATACTAAACATTACATAACCCACATCATAGTGGTTTTAACAGATGGGTGATAAATTGAATTATGTATTTATGCATACAGTATGGTATAACACCAGAAGGCTGTGAGAATCTCACAAAAGAATAAAAAATGCTTTATTTAAACTGTATTTGTTATTAAACTGCTTATTATTTACTGAACTCTGTATAATCAGGCAACTCTAGTTTGAAAATTATATTTTCACTGGTATTTGGACATAGAATATCACTGGTTATATATTATCAAGGTAACCATGAATGTAAAGCTTTTATTTCAGAACAAAATTCCCTTCCATGACTATCTATGATGACCTTCGACGACCTTCACGACCTACTACGACATGCCTACGACCAACCTACGAGTAAAAAGTTGCAATTTCTTTCATCCCAACCTTTTTTTTACTCGTGGACATTTTTTATCGGGCTAGAAAAAACGTCCCGACCTACCTGATGCCACGAGTACCTACGGCTAGCATAACGAGCTGCTACGACCTACCTACGACCTCTTACGAGCTCCTACGACCTCATGACGACCATGCTGCGAGTTTGAGTCAGGGGCAAACTCAGGAAAGGTCTGGAATTAGGTCGTGAAAGTGGGACTGGCCCTTAAGATTCATTATATTGACTCCTTCCATAAACCGGAATACCATCCTGATTTTCCAACCTATCGCATTACGGACATTGGAATCTTTTTCTAGGACCAAAGTATTACAAAGCTAGTAATTAAATTCTCTTCACCCTACTTGTTGCATGTGTGCTTGGCTAGATTGACTTTGCACAAAACGTTATTTTGGTCTTCTAATTTGAGGAAGGACATTCTTGCTATTGAGGGAGTGCTGCGTAGGTTCATCGGGTTAATTCCCAGGATGGCGGGACTGACATGATGAAAGAATGGATTGATTTGGCTTATATTCACTGGAATTTAGAAGGATGAAAGGGCATCTTATAGAAACATAAAATTCTTAAGGGATTGGACAGGGTAGATGCAGGAAAAATGTTCCCGATGTTGGGGGAGTCCAGAACCAGGTGTCACAATGCAAGAATAAGGGGTAGGCCATTTAGGACTGATGAGGAAAAAACGTTTTCACCCAGAGAGTTGTGAATCTGCGGAATTCTCTGTCACAGAAGGCAATGAAGGCCAATTCACTGGATGTTTTCAAGAGTTAGCTCTTAGGGCTAGTGGAATCAAGGGATATGGGGAAAAAGCATGAATGGGGTACTGATTTTGGATGATCAGCCATGATCATATTGATTGGCGATGCTGGCTCGAAGAGCCGAATGGCCTACTCCTGCGCTTTTTTTCTATGTCTAGGTTTCTATGGTATTCCCTTATCATGTATCTATGCACTGTAATGGCTCGATTGTAATCATGTATTGTCTTTCTGCTGACTGGAGAGCATGCAACAAAAGCTTTTCACTTTTCACACACATAACAATAAAGTAAACTGAAACTGATTGTATTCATGAATAGTATGATCTGATTTGACTGGACAACACGAAATCAAACCCTTGTCACTATCTCAGAGCATGTGACAATAAACTGATAATAGGTTTGGGTTTATTATTGTCATGTGTACTGAGGTACAGTGAACAACTTTGTTTTGCATGATATCCAAACAAACCACATGTACTATACATAAATGCAATCAAGTCAAACTGTACAATTGATAGAGAAAAGGGGAAGATGCAGAATGAGGAATATAGTCCTCAGCATTGTAGCGCATCGGTTTCATAGACAATGTCCGATGTCTACAATAGGATGGAGGTGAGTTGGACAGTATCCTCGCTTATGGAAGGGCCATACAGAAGTCTGATAACAGAGGGAAAGCAGCAGTTCCTGAGTCTGATGGTGCGCGCTTTCAAGCTTCTATACCTTCTGCTGGAAGGAAGCAGGGAGAAGAAGGAATGATCAGGGTGGAACAAGTCTTTGATAATGTTGTCTGGCAATAACAATATGAAGAATGCATTTCTCCATAAATGTCAGATCCTATTTGATTGCAGACATCTACCTTAGTAAATGAAGTTTATGGTATCATTTGAAGTTCAGAAGCTTCCTTAAGGCAGTGGATTCATAACTTATTTTTACTTATTGCAAGCCAGTGAGACAGATCTTTGTGACTTAATTGGTTATGTCTCAACCTGAATTTGTGGAAGAGATGTTGAAAGGAGTTTATCTAATTAAATCATTATTGTTATTGTCTGACAGGTGAGTCACTTATGTGTAATCACATCCCGGATGATATAATTGAAGTTATTGAAGTCGATGGCAATTAAAACCTGAGACTCTCGTCAGGTTGAGTTTATAGACCACAGTACATTGGTCCAAAGTGCTTCCAACTCCATTATTTCCTTAATAAGCTCTGTTTCTCTTCCTGCCTCATGACTAATTCCCTTAGGGTACCTGTAGGAGTTGTCACTTTGTCACATTGATTTATTGACAGGATTCCCATGAGAGTTCCCCTTTTGTTCTCCAAAGTCCCAAAGGATCTCTCGCTGAAACTTTAGAAAATATTAATTGTGATGTTTCAAACGTAGTATTTACTTTTTTAAAGACATGGCTGCAGCAAGGAAGATTGGTCAGATGATATTTCATGCATGCATTGACAATGGTGTGTTGAATGGTTGCATTTTTACTATTGTACAATTTACAGGTTGAATTAACGGTGTTGAGAAATTAGCATCAAATTCAAACTGTATCAGAATGCAGCTTAAATTAGGGAGTCTGATACAGTTTGAATTTGATGCTAATTTTGCAATTCTCCTCCAACCATCCCTATTCATATTGTAAATCTTCTCGTAAAGATACAATATGAATAGTGATGGTTGGAAGGGAACAGTTCGACTGGATTTGGAAGAGGACGATTAGTGCAATTTTTTAACATTGCTTTAGCATAAAGGTCCAGAGGCATTTCCAAAATATCATCAGAGGCAACTTGACACCAACCCACAAAGATGTTCGGGTAGGTGACTAAAATCTTGGTCATAGGCCACCCTTTTAAGTGGCAGCTTTAAAGGGTGGAGAGATTCAGACACTACCGGCAGAGTAATAAAAATCTGTAGTGCACGAACGGCTCGAACTGGAGGAGGCACAGATCTCGTAGAACTTTAGAGTGTCCTTTATGAAAACTCCATTCAACTGTCTATAAATCAAGGAGAACAATTCCAGCGGTGCAATGGTCCACATCCCAAAGATGTGTGGGTTTGTAGGTTAATTAGCCTCTGTAAATTGCCCCTAGTGTGTAGGTAGTGGATGAGAAAGTGGGATAATGTCATAGAACTAGTGTGAATGAGCGATCGTTGGTTGGCGTGGACTCAATGGGAAGAAGGCCTGTTTTTGTGCTGTATCTTTCAATCAATTTCTGCAGTTTAACCTCTTGGTTGAAATGTCTAGTCCATGAGTATATATGGAAAATATTTTCTGCACCCTCTATACATCCTTCTTAAAGTAGTGAATAATGGTTGAATAGTTATTTATTGTCACATGTACCGAGTTATAGTGAAATTATTCTTTTGCATACGGTTCAGTAAAGTATTACTATATATAATCACCATCTTTGATTAAGTACAAAGTGTATAGAAATTGTCTACTGAGACAATATACAAGAGTCGCCAGGTTGTGGCACCGTTTACAAAGTCCAAGTTGCTTTTAGTGCAGCTAACCATAATCTGGGTTGCAGGGTCGGCCTGGCCAAGCAAAGTTGTAGGTGTCCTCCACTGATGAAAACAATGGAGCTCTTTTCCATAGACAGCGCTGCTAAGGGTCTGTGCTGAGGAGAAAAGGATTTGCCCAAACAATAAATGACAATACTGAGGTGGGAACAGGAGAGAAGACCACAGAAGCTGAGAGCAGCCATTTGTGAGTTCTTCTGCCATTCAAACTGAGTGAGCAGCGAGTACAACTGACCATGCCTCTGAATGTGACAATACTAAATGACATGGGATCATGTCATTGTAGGTGGGCGGTGAAACTGCAGTCAAAGTTGCTTGGAATCTAGTAATATGACACAATAACATCAGTGAGAAAACAAATAATATCGAAGTGAATTCTTGCCGATGAAAACGCAGCTACAGCCAGCATTATCTCAGATCCTGGCACCATCGCTGGGGAAAAAGTAGCAAATCTGTAAAATATTTATACTACTCTTCATCGGCTCAATTTAGTACAATCCGTGTGATTTATGTTGGTCTGTGGCTCTATAACAGATTCAAACTCAAATCTACTTGTTACAGTGCTAAGTTTAGTTTAATGTGAAAGTGTCTACGACATGCTGACAAAATTCTGTGATGAATAAAAACTACGCTGAAATCCAGAGATGTTTCTGCAAAAGCCCAGAGACACTCCTGCAATAGCTTACTGACGGACCCATCCAGAATGGAGGGGAACGATATTGCTACAGTCCTGCTTTCCTACAGCACTCATGGAGTATTGAGATGTTGTCATCTTTGAAGTTCTCTGGTGAGGAGCTGTTTTTCCCATCTGATAGTAGAAGGATAAACTTTGGAATGTAGGAAAACTATGTTTAATCACAGCAATTTGTATATTCTCCCAGTGAATGCGTGGGTTTTCTCCGGGTGCTCCGGTTTCCTCCCTCATTCCAAAGACGTACAGGTCTGTAGGTTAATTGGCTTGGTAGAATTGCAAATTGTCCCTCGTGTGTAGGATAGTGCTTGTGTGCAGGGATCGCTGCTGGGTGCGGACTCGGTGTGGCCAAAGGACCTGTTTCCGCGCCGTATCTCTAAACTGAAAAAAATTAAAAGTTGGGATTTTGTCAACTCCAAAATTAAAGCAGAGACTGCTGGAAATACTCAGCAGGTCAGGAAACATTTAGGAAAGTCAACAACATTTAGAACAGTGAACTTTTCAGTTACAAGCACTGAAAAAGTTACAAATCGAATAAATGTTTTAGTTCTAGAGAAGGGGAATAGGCGGCAAGAACAAAGATAATATCCATGAGAGGTGGAGATTAGAATGATTTCACTCCACAAGCTTTGATTTCTTGCTTTGATGCAGGTATTCAGACAGTCACATTGAGTGAGCATGGCTGGAGGTTTGAACTCGTGACATTAAAGAAATTGTCATATATTTCCAACTCCAACTTGATGAGCTCTGGTTAGTTCTGAACACAAATATTCAGCATAGGAAATGTGACGTTCAGGCTATAGTTTGTTTTCTGCTTATCTCATACACTTAGCCACTGTACTTTAACATAAAAACCAAATCTATATTTACCATTATATTCCCAGAGTTCTAATCGAGTAGGATAACCCGATAAGGAATTACAACTTGATTGTATGCAGTTGTCTGTCTTTGATCATCAGACATCTCCTTTGTACATTCCTATTTGAGGTTACTAATTGTATTCAAACAAATCGTTAATATTTTTTGAAGCACATATTTGATTACTATCTGAATATTTCACATAAATGCAAAATATTTATTTAGATTGGAAATTGCTTCATTGATTTAATTTGTACAAGAAGTCTCCTTATAAATATGCAGCTGTATACACTTCATAAGCACTGGCATACCATACCAGTGGCTCAACTGAAATAAACTTTAAACAAATGTTATAAATATCTTCCACTCATCAAATGCTCGGTTACTTTCATTAGTGCAAGGAGCTGTGAATGTGTGTAAGAAATTGTGAGCCCCGTTGTGTACTGCATTGATCTTGAATTAGTTTAACTCATTTATGGTGAAAAGTCTCGCATTTCCTTTTGCCATTTAGTAGGATCAGGGACTGCAGATTTTACACCTGATTTTCACCTCTCCCTAATGCTCACCACAGATGCCCAACTGATTTCCACTTCTTCAAAGCGAAGCTCCCCCTGCTGTGTATGAAGGAACTGCAGATGCTGGTTTGCACCGAAGATAGACACAAAATGCTGTACCTCAGTGGGACAGGCAGCATAGCTGGAGAGAATAAATGGGGGTCGTTTCAGGTCAAAACCCTTCTTCAGACTGAGAATTAGGGGAGAGGAAGACACAGAGATATAGACGGGCAAGGTGTGAAAACGAGACATCAAAGCGGACGTAGTTCAAGGAAAATGTTGAATAGATCATTGTTAGCTGGGGGAGGGTGACATCAAAGCTAAGAGTTGGAGTGCCGGGGGAATCACAGAGGGGGAGCAGCGAGGGAGAGTTTTGCAGAACTCTCATTGGAGAGAGGAGGAGAACTTCTTCAACGTAGGCATACTTTGAGAAGATTTCATAGTGGAGCAGACAAAATGTGTAGGAAGGAACTACTGATGCTAATTTACACTGAAGATACATTTGATGACCATAGAACTGCAGACTTAAGGTACAAGCTGTAATCTCCAACTTAGCCACAAATTGGAGCGATGGTATGATGCAAAGAAGGAGTTTTTGATCTGGTAGATTAAAGACCTTGTGATGAGGAAAATTAGATTTAATAACAGCAAAACATTAATTTGCAAATCTAATCAAAGTATGTACAGCAGCAGATTGTCAAAGTAAATGCTCCAGTTTGTCTTTAAGGTATTGTCACTGGTAACACTTCAGTTTAGAGTTCTGTAAATTTCAAAATATAACTAAGCATATGATTAAGCATATCATAGCATATCGTAGCTCCCTCCCCACCTCTATCTTTCTGAAGAAGGGTTTCGACCCGAAACATCACCTATTTCTTTTCTTCGGAGATGCTGCCTGACCCGCTGAGTTGCTCTAGTATTTTGTGTCTATCTTCGGTATAAACCAGCATCTACAGTTCTTTCCTACACAAATCATTACCGAGTGTTCCCCAACCGGAAACCATGGATAAACTGTGAGTTACATTCATAGGGGAAGGCCAGGTCCACTGCATATGTCAAATGATCCCGTGTAGGACAAGAAAGCTCGCAGTGACCTTTGCAAAGTCATCAATGGAATGGAATACTTTATTGTCACATGTGACTAGGCACAGTGAAATTCTTTGCTTGCGTACCCAATGTATCAAGAATGCCAAGCGACAATACCGGGACGAACTTGAGTCCCAGTATAGTCATTCAGACACCCGCAGACTGTAGCAAGTTCTGAATATTATAACTGGCTGTAAAGTGAAGTCAGGCAACATCACTGGTGATAGTGCAGCGCTACCTGATGGACTTAATGCATTCTACGCTCACTTTGACCAGAAGGTGAACGGAACGATGACATCTGACCCAGCAGACTCAAGTGTGCCTCTTCCCAGGGTCAATGCTGCAGAGTTAGATTCACCCTCCTGAGGGTGAACCCACAAAAAGCAACAGGTCCAGACGGAGCCCTTGGCTGCATCCTCAGTAATTGCATGGACCAGCTCGCGGGAGTGTTCACAGACATCCTTAATCTCTCCCTACTCCAATCTGATGTAACCACCTACTTCAAGAAGTCCACTATTATCCTGGTGTCAAAGAAAAGCGAGATGTCATGCCTTAATGACTACCGTCCAGTGGCCTTGACATCCGCCATCATGAAGTGACTTGAGAGGCTGACTCTGGAACACATTAAATCCAGTCTACCAAGCAAGCTTGACTTACTGCACCACAGGTCCACAGCTGATGTCATCTCCCTGGCCCTACACACATCCCTGGAACAGCTGGATAAGAGAGATACCTGGAACATAGACCACAGCTCTGCTCTCAATACCATTATCCCATCTAAGCTCATCTCCAAACACGTGGAACTTAGAGTCTGCACTCGCCTCTGCCACTGGATCATCGACTTTCTGACCAACAGAGCACAATCAGTGCGGATAGGTAACAAATCATCCTCTATGATAATCCTCAACACTGATGCCCCACAAGGATGCATTCCCAATCCCTTCTTTACTCCTTGGACATCCGTGACATTGCAGCCACATACAAATCCAACTCAATTTTCAAATTTGCAGACATAGTGGGCCTGATATCAAATAATAACAAGATGGAGTGCCGGAAGAAGACTGAGAACCTTGTAACATGGTGCCAATACAATAACCTTAACCTCATTGTCAGCAAGACAAAGGAGATTGTGATAGACTTCAGGAAGCAACACATGCCCATTCATTGACAGCACTGAAGTAGAGATGGTTAAGAGTTTCAAATTTCGAGGAGTAAGTATCATCAGCAACTTATCCGAGACCTGTCATATCGATGAAATGGAAAAGAAAGCACACCAACACCTGTACTTCCTTGGAAGGCTTAGGAAGTTTGGCATGTCCCCAATAGCTGTACAGACAGCACCCGTAGTCAGGATGGAATCCGGGTCGTTGGCACTGTAAGGCAGCAACTCTACCGCTGCGCCATTGTGACTACCTCCATTTTAAAATGTTCGTTATTTTCTAAGGATTTGCGTCGTCACACATATCTTCCTACATTTCTACTTCTGTAAAATTGCAGTATTTTGTAAAAGATTAAATCATGTTAAAGTAAACAATATAATAATTGCCAATGTCTAAACAAGGTGGAATATAATGGGCAGCCTGAACACTAGTGCAGTATAAAACCATGAATGATCATCGCTTGACATGAATATTTTCCACTGTTTTCAGTTCTTATTTCAGATTTCTCGTTGCCCAGTCTAATTATAACAAAAATTAGTCATTTTCCTTCCGGATAGTTTTATTCTCTACTGAATTTCCACTCGCCCTCTTTACCTTGGTCACATTCAATAATTTATTGATCATGTATCAGATAGACGTTGCATCTTTTACTCTGATGGTTGTTTCAGGAGCCACAAGTATGAGGCAATGCATCTCAAAATCCATTAGTCTAATTGTAGGTTGATTGGCCTCTGTAAATTGCCCCCAGTGTCATGATCCTTTATCATGTATCAATAAACTGTAAATGGATTGATTTGTAATCATGTGTTGTCTTTCTGCCGATCGGTTAGCACGCAACAAAAGGTTTTCACTGTACCTCGGTACGCGTGACAATAAACTAAATTAAAATGATGCGAACTTGGAACTAGTGTGAACAGATGACTAATGATCGGCAGGGACTCGGTGGCTCATACTTGTGGGCCAAAGAACCTGTTTCCGTGCTGTTTCTTTCAAGCATTTCAATCTGTCTATTCTCGAATCTGAACCATCATTTGGAATACAATGTCACACCTCATCTTGTCAAAGTGAGTCACCGCATACTTCACATTTTCCCTGTCCATTTCACTAGTATTCAAGGTCATATTGAATCCAGTTATACTATGCTGCTTATTACGGTTCTGGAATTTTGCAAAGTTTGAGATGATGTAGCGTGTACCAGTGTGAGCAACAGTGGCAATACTGACCTCTGGAGGACATCTGAGTGATTTCCCTACAGCCTGAAGAAAAAGTATACGCCCTCACCCAAAGCTTTCTGGCCTTTGCCTAATTTTAGTTCATGCAGTTCTATACTCACATGCCCTTTGGTTTTACTGGAAGTTCTGGCCTCTTGCACTTTATTCAAATTTTTACTGAATGTTGATTGTTTTATTGAGCTGTGTCATGTATCAGATAGATTTTGGCCTCACAAGCACATCTTTTACTCTGAAGTCTGAAGAAGGGTCTCGACCCAAAACGTCACCCATTCCTTCTCTCCAGAGATGCTGCCTGTCCTGCTGAGTTACTCCAGCTTTTTGTGTCTATCTTCAGTTTAAACCATCATCTGCAGTTCCATCCTACACTGTTTTGCCCTGATAGTTGTTTCTGGAGGCACAATACTGAGGTAATGTAGTTTTGGAGCTCAAAGTCCATTAAAACATAGGGAATAAATGGTATGACCCCTAAGAGGTCTGATGTACTAAGTGACCTTGGGGTGAATGTTCCTGAAAGTAGAGACACAGATGGATAGGGTAGTGAAGACGTTCTTTGTTATGCTCATTTAGTTTAGAGGTACAGCATTGCAACTGGCCCTTCAGCCCTCGACCTCCCTTTTTTAATATTCATTTTTGAGATCTGGTCTTCAGCAGCCAGACCATCTCTTCATACCATTCATTAATTGTGCTTAGGAAGATGATCGTGAGGCACCTCGTAGGTTTAATATTTAATGATGCTTTATAACCACTGCAACCCTGCTGATGAAAATACTTCCATAATGTTAGTGGAGAGAGACTTCCAGGATTCAGATCCCGTGACTACGAAGGGCTGTTGATATAATTCCACATCATGTTGGTTTGCGACTTGGACAGGAACACCCAGGTGGCAATGTCCATGATGCCTACTGATCTTGGGGTAGAGGGTGCGGAGGATGCTGTTGAATTATCTTGGGTGAGTAATTGCAGTACATTTTGTGCAAGGAACATCGCAGCTCTTTGCCCTAATGTAGACTTTCGAGATACAGCTCGGAAACAGGCGATTCGGCCCACCGGGTCCACGCCGACTAGCATTTACCCCATACACTCGCACTATCTTACACACTAGGGACAATTTTCCATTTTTACTGAAGCCAATTAACCTACAAACCTGTACGTCCTTGGAGTTGGGAGAAAACCCATGGAGTCACAGGTAGGATGTACAAACTCTGTACAGACAGCACCCATAGTCAGGAGCGAACCCGGTTCTCTTCTGACTATGGGAGAAAACCTTTTGTAAGGCAGCAACTCTACTGCTGTGCCACAGTGCCACCAAAGGAGATATGTGAGGCAATTTCTTACATTATTGCCATCAGGGAATCAGCTAAGGTTTAATGATGCACATGGGCGGACATGCTGGGAGCAGCAGGGGACATCTTGAGACAATATGATGTCAAACCATTGAAGTTCCATCTGCAGAATACATACAGTACAGGCAAAACCTTAGAAATGCATGTGGAAAAGACAAAGTGAAGCCATCAACTGACCAACACATCAGATCAAACTTGTATAGAACACGTATGTGAAGGAAAGAACTGCAGATGCTGGTTTAAATAGAAGATAGACAGAAAATGCTGGAGTAACTCAGCAGGACAGGCAGCATCTCTGGAGTGAAGGAATGGGTGACGCTTCAGGTCTGAAGAAGGGTCTCGGCCAGAAACATCACGCATTTCTCTCCAGAGATGCTGCCTGTCCCGCTGAGTTACTCCAGCATTTTGTGTCTACCTTTGTTTAGAACATAAATTGCCGGAGTAACTCAACAGTTCAGGCAGCATCTCTGGAGAACATGGATGGGCAACGTTTCGGGTCGGGACACTTTGTCTTCGATCAAACCCCTGGTTTAGGCACTCAGCAGACTCTGTGTAAAATTAAATTTGCCTCGCACATCTCCTTTAAACTTTGCCCTTCTCACCTTAGATCCATGTCCACTAGCCTTTGACATTCCCACTCTGGGAAAGAAGTTCTGACTGCCTTCCCTCGCGACATCTCTCATTATTTTATTACATGGATAGGACAGGTTTGGAGGGATATGATGAAGCGCTGCCAGGTGGGACTAGTGTAGGTGGTAAATGTTGGTGGGTGTGGGCAAGTTGGGCCGAAGGGCCTGTTTCCACACTGTATATAACTCTAATCTATCAGGTCTCCACTCAGCTTCCATGCCCCATAGAAAACAATCCAGGTGTTATTGAGCATGGAGGAGTACTAACATCAACCGGGCTGGACAGTAGCTGCTAGACCGGAGGACGTATCCTTTGCCATGTGATGGAGTAAATGTCCCCATGACACTAGTCCCCAAATAACTATGAAGAAGACTGAGTGACTTTGCTATCTCTGAATTTGATGCCGAATGTATCTTTCCCATTTCCTTCCTTAGTTTAAATGTAGGGATACTAAGTCAAATGAGTGGCTTGCTACTAGCCTGGTTAAATAACTAATGCAGCACCACTATAGACGGATTTGCTTTCAAAAAGATCCATGCTGATATTGTTTTATTGGTTGATAATTACCAGTGATTTTACCTTTGATAAATGCCTCCATACATTTCCCTACACGAAGCATAAATTCATGAGATGGCTTTCTTCCTTCTGTCCTTATATATATATATATATATACAGTGGCTTGCAAAAGTATTCATACCCCTTGAACTTTTCCACATTTTGTCACGTTACAACCACAAACGTAAATGTTTTTTATTTGGATTTTATGTGATAGACCAACACAAAGTGGCGCATAATTGTGAAGTGGAAGGAAAATGATACATGGTTTTCAAAGTTCAAGGGGTATGAAAACTTTTGCAAGCCACTGTATATATATATATATATATATATATATATATATATATATATATATATATATATATATATATATAGATAGGTGTGCATTTGAACTTCTCCAATCTTTGACACTACCACGTAAAGAGCTTTTGAGGCCAGAGCATTTGGGTCAGAACCTCCTCAACTTCCAAATGTATTTCCTATTCTTGGGCATATCACTTCTGGACTAGTTGGTTTCTTTATATTTTGCCCTGCCACCATTTCCAGCCTTCCCCTATGGTCCATTTCTTTGTGCACGGCTACAATCACTAGATAATGAAGCTACCCACCTTTGCAAGAAGGAAGACCACGGTAGCATGTTGGACCCGATGAGTGAGAAAAAAAGACTCACGCCACCAAAGGTCCAGATGACAATCTCCACCAAGACATCTCATTTTAACGTTGACATGAGAAAGTTCAGATGCTGGAATGTTGAGCAAAATACAAGGTGCTGGAGGAACTCAACTGCTCAGGCAGATCTGTGGAGAGAATGGGTAGGCGACGTTTCAGATTAGGACCCTTATTCAGACTAGAGAAGGGTCTCAACCCGAAAGCCCACCTATCAATTCCCTCCACAGATGTTGCCTGACCCACTGAATTATTCCAGCCTTTTGTGTTATCCTCTCTTTAATGTCCATAACATGGATAGGACAGGTTTGGAGGGATATGATCAAGCGCAGGCAGGTGGGACTAGTGTAGGTGGTACATGTTGGCGGGTGTCGGCAAGTTGGGCCGAAGGGCCTGTTTCCACGCTGCATATAACTCTATGAGTATATGCCTCTAGCGTATCTATTGTAGAATCCTGGGGGTTAGTGTAGAGATGGGACAGGGAGGGGGACAGGGGACAGTTGTGGTTCTTCCACGTGTCACTGAATTTTTGTATCAAGTAACATTTTATTGAAACTCAAAATAAAGTGTAAAGTTGCAATATGTGCAGCAAAGTTGCCCTCTCTTATGTAGTCACCAGATGGTGCTAATGATTCATGTTTTTTCCCCAATGCCCTCATCGTTTTTACAAGGTTATTCAGTGGCGACTATCAGTGAGGTTTTGTGTAATGTATCTATCTGCAGAGAGAAAAAAAATAATTGGCTTATTCATGATCTTTTTACATGAGCTTAAATTCTAAAAATATAAACTCCTTCCCAAACTACCTTTGGATTGTGGTGCAGTGGCAGCCCAGAACATTATGGATGTATCTGGCAAAATGATCATCCGCTTTGTAATTTAATCACTCCAGCCAGGTGCAATTCCACAAATCTCTCATCTCTTTTATTCCCCTTCTCATTTTCCAGGCTGTGCACTAGCTTAAAAGCTGCTCAGCTCTTAGAATTATCATCCACTTCATATGAAAGGTCATCGATCAGAAATACTAACCATGCCCCTCTCTCCGCACTTATCTTCTTCGGCTATTTAATGGTGATGTGCAGCTCATGTAATATTTAACAAGCTGGGAATTTAATATCTCTTACCCAGCACTGGATTATAATAGCCTTTTGCTAATGTTATTTTTACCTCCGATTTTTGTAGCTAGGTGCAGAATAGCCTTTCGCATTTACATTGGCAGATGCTTGACATGTTTGCTAGCTTTAATTCCTTCACTCTGGAACTTGCTGAAAACTATGAGAAATCCATTTGATGCCCAGTGCAGACAGGCTCCCTGTTATGTTGCTACTTCCAGGATTGTCATTCATTGCAGAGGTAGCAATATTGCAGCATAGCATTGGTGGGTGGGGCTATTTATTTAGTCATTTGCCAGGATTTGGACATTAAAGGTGGCACTTCTTGCTTATCTCTAGTCAAACCAGGGCATTACCTTCACAGTGAATGTTAGGGGCCTGGGGAGTGGTGCAGAGCAGAGGGATCCAGGAGCACAGGTACACAGTTCCCCGAGAGTGGCGTCACAAGTAGATATGGTAGTTTAAAACAAACTTTTGGTATATTGGTTTTCATCAGTCAGGGTATTGAATATAGAAGTTAAGACGTTATGTTAGCATTGTACAAGACGTTGGCGAGGCGGCATTGGAAGTAGTGTATTCAGTTCTGGTCGCCCAGCTGTAGGTAAGATGTCATTGAGCTAGAAAGAGTGCAGAAAAGATTTACAAGGATGTTGCCAGGACTTGAGGGCCTGAGCTATAGGGAAAGGTTGAGCAGACTAGAACTTTATTACTTGGAGTGCAGGAGGCTGAGGGTTGATCTTATTGAGGTGTATAAAATCATGAGGGGAAAAGATAGCGTGAACATACAGAGTCTTTCACGTAGGCGTGTAGATGCCAGTGTATCATTGGGGTTATCAAGTGGCCACCTCCCATCACTAGTGTTTGGTTGAGTTAGGCTCACGACACCTGAGGGAGGCTCAACAGTTAGTTCTGGTGCTCCCGAACAACCCCCTTCAATACCTGCTCTCACCGTCTATGCTACCAGTATGCACCACTAAACAGCTATGTAAATATCTACAAGGTAAAGGAAATGACAGCTGGTTGATTCAACGCTCAAACAAATGCTAAACACCTATGTCCTGTCTTACACCTATCCTAACCCTCCATCACACAATCTCAGCACCACTAATATCAACCCCACAGATAAAACCAGAAGGAATACACTCACCACATGTTATACATTTCCTTTCTGCCCCCAACTGACCCTGTTGCTTCTCCAAGGAGGATGGTGGGTGTCTCAGGTAAAGACCTGCCTTAGGATTGAGGGTGCAGTGGGAAGATGGTCAATATGTAGAAGTGAGAGCGAGGGGGGAGAATGAGACTGATGGGTAGAACCAGACGAGGGAGGGCGGATGGAACCGGGTGGGGAGGTGTTAGGAGTCTGGGCAGCAAGGAGTAGAGGGATAGAGAAGGTGAACAATTAGAGAGAGCATCTGGTTGTACTGGCGGGAGTGGGAGAGGAACACAGGGGCTACCTGGAATTGGAAAATGTAGAGCTCACATCATTCTGCTCCCAAACCCAAACAGAGGTGTATTTCATTTAGTTTATATTCAGGCACACCATGGCAGTGGAGGAAGCCGAGGACACACGGTCGATGTGAGATCGGGAAGGTGAGCTGAAATGATATGAAATTGGAAATTCAAGATGTCTGCTGCAGGCAGTGCATAGAAGCTCTGCAAAATGGTTGCCAGGTCTGCACTTGGATTCACGGATGTAGAGGAGGCCACAACACAAGACCTGAATGCAATAAACCCAGTTGGAGGAGGTCCATGTGAATCTTGGGCTCACCTGGTAATATTACAAGTAGTCCCCTCATTAAATCTTCACCCACGCACCTTTCCACCTTTGTACTATATTCTGTTAGAATGGCTTCGACTCCATCTCTGAGCAGGATTCCATTTTACTAGATGTAGCTCTGATCTTCACAGCAATAATATGGCACAGTGGTGCAGCGGTAGAGTTGCTGCCTTACAGCGCCAGAGACCGGGTTCGATCCTGACTATGGGTGCTGTCTGTATGGAGTTTGTACGTTCTCCCCTTGACCGGCGTTCCCCAGGAGCTCTGGTTTCCTCCCACAATGTAAAGGTTTGTAGGCAAATTGGCTTGGTATTAATGTAAATTGTAAATTGTGCCTAGTGTGTATATGATAGTGTGCAGGGATCGCTGGTCGCTGCGGATTTGGTAGGCCGAAGGACCTGTTTCCGTGCTATATCTCTAAACTAAACTAAGCAATGTTCATTTTGGATGTTTCTGGAGTATTCAGAAGCCTATTTTGAGCAGAAGCCAAATTTTGTCAAAACCATTTAGAAACCTTTACACTGGGCAATGTGGGGTTAGTACTGAAGACAATCTATTGTGGTTCTGCTTGTAGACAAGATGGAAATTTCCGTAAAGTGACCAGTTAATCTGTGCTCGATATGACAAGTGCAGTACGCAAGGTTATAGGAATAATATGAGCAATGTTATGTGGAGAGAATGTTTGAGGCTCAATGCAATACCGTGGGAGTAGCAAACAATTAGTTTTCAATCATGCCTTTACAAATGAAGGGTTGAAATGAATGATTGATTACTGCTACAGCACCACTGACAGCCTTGGCTCACTCCTTACTTGCACAAACACCTTCGGGTCAAAGGACGAGAATTTCTTCAATGCATTTTTTTTGGTGTTAAAGGAGCATTGAATGTTTCCCTGACACTGTTCTAAAGACACCAAAACAGACCACAATATTGCAGTGCACCAATTGAAATAAACAGTTGTAGGAGTTTCTGGGTTTCTTATGTAAAATCACCGTGTTTCAAAAACAATGGGCATTACTGAGGATGTGTAGGAAGGAACTGCAGATGCTGGTTTGCACCAAATGCTGGAGTAACGCAGCGGGTCAGGCATCATCTCTGGAGAAAAGGAATAGGTGACATTTCAGAAGTGGTCTCGACCTGAAACTTCACCTATTCCTTTTATCCAGAGATGCCACCTGTCCCACTGAGTTACTGCAGCATGATGTGTCTAGCTTTGGCATTAATGAGTAGCTCCAGTTCAATTTCTTGCCATTATCAACACTTAGCCACATTAGCTGAAACTTTATGGGTCATCTCTCAGATGCACCCATCATACGCAGTGTTCTTCCACCCACTAGAGAATCTGCTTAGAAACATTTGGCTGCACTGATTCTTCCAGTGAGGAGGCAGCTTGACTTAGTCTCACAGACTCAGTGAGACCTGATGTGCGACGTAACAGGGACATTTGTGTGCAAGGAGACCATGGAGAAAACAGTGAAGCTGATAGTGTGGGGAGGACTTGGTTATGAGCAACAGTGCTGACTAGTGTTACCAAACATAACATGATCTCGCTGGCCCTCCACTCCGCTCTGGACCACTTGGACAACAAAAACTCGTATGTCAGTCAGGCTGTTATTCATCGATTACAGCTCGGCATTTAACACAATCATCCCCTCCAAGCTGGTTACCAAACTCACAGAACTGGGTCTCTGTGCATCCCTCTGCAATTGGATCCTCGACTTCCTCATTCACAGACCACAGTCTGTTCGTATTGGTGAAAATGTGTCAGCCTCGATAACAATCAGCACGGGGGCACCTCAAGGCTGCGTGCTCAGCCCCCTGCTGTACTCACTCTATACTCATGACTGCATAGCCGGTCACAGTGCGAACTCCATCATCAAGTTCGCTGACGACACCACTGTTGTGGGACGTATCACTGATGGGGATGAATCAGAGTATAGAAGAGAGATCGAGCAACTGTCCATATGGTGCCAGCACAATAACCTGGCCCTCAACACCAGCAAAACCAAGGAACTGATTGTGGACTTTGGAAGGAGTAGGATGGGGACCCACAGTCCCGTTTATATCAACGGGTCGATGGTTGAAAGGGTCAAGAGCTTCAAATTCCTGGGCGTGCACATCTCTGAAGATCTTTCCTGGTCCGAGAACACTAATGCAATTATCAAGAAAGCACATCAGCGCCTCTACTTCCTGAGAAGATTACGGAGAGTCGGTTTGTCAAGGAGGACTCTCTCTAACTTCTACAGGTGCACAGTAGAGAGCATGCTGACCGGTTGCATCGTGGCTTGGTTCGGGAACTTGAGCGCCCTGGAGAGGAAAAGACTACAAAAAGTAGTAAACACTGCCCAGTCCATCATCGGCTCTGACCTTCCTTCCATCGAGGGGATTTATCACAATCGCTGCCTTAAAAAGGCTGGCAGTATCATCAAAGACCCACACCATCCTGGCCACACACTCATCTCCCTGCTACCTTCAGGTAGAAGGTACAGGAGCCTGAAGACTGCAACAAGCAGGTTCAGGAATAACTACTTCCCCACAGCTATCAGGCTATTAAACCTGGCTCGGACAAAACTCTGATCATTAATAACCCATTACCTGTTATTTGCACTTTATCAGTCTATTTATTCATGTGTGTATATATTTATACAATGGTATATGGACACACTGATCTGTTTTGTAGTAACCACTATGTTCTGTGTGCTGAAGCAAAGCAAGAATGTCATTGTCCTATCAGGGACACATGACAATAAACTCACTTGAACTTGAAAAAAAAAAAAAAAAAGATCCCAGAAGTTTGTAGAGTCCTCACAACTTGAGACTGGTTTTGCCTTCACCTCTGTTTACATTCTCCTAAAACTTTACCTAACAAAACAGTGACTCTCCTCACCTATCCCTTCCACCTTCCCCCTTTGCTCCTCCCCCTCACAAGCACAAAAGGATGCAAAATGAGAGGGAAGAATAGATCAGCCATGATTGAATGGTGGAGTAGACTCGATGGGCCGAATGGTCTAATTCTGCTCCTACATCTTATGGTCTTTACTTTACATCCATACAATCTTCAATAACATAGTGCCATTTTTGTTTGTGGATTATCCAAGTGATTTTCTAGTCCAGTTTCTTCAAGTTCTGGACAGGAGACTCAAGCTCATAATATGGCTGTTTCTTTGGGTCAATACTGAAATAATTCAGTGCTGTTTGGATGGCTGATCTGCGGATGAAATGAGATGTTGTCTCTTTGTCCTCTCTGGTGGATGTCAAAAATCCAATGGTTTTAAAAGAAGATCCAGCATGCATTTATTAAGCATAAAATGGCTCTTGCATTTCCCAACATTATTAAGTAATTGCATTAAAAAAATTCACACTTAAAAATACTTTGAGATGTTCTGAAGCCATGAGAAGTGCTAAATATATGGATGCTTTTTCTTTCGAAAGATCATTAAATGTTGGCGCTTTTCTCTGCACTTTGATGTCAAGATTAGATGATCTGATTTTGTATGTGAAGCTTACAAACATAAAGCTTGAGAAGATAATAAGAAACCAGAATAAATATGCCATGATATGGATCTTGTTAAAGTGTGAGATGTGAAGGTAAAATATCCATCCTTCTATGATTTGAAGCAGAAAAGATTGCAGATTACCACATGCCTGCAATGTTAACAGTGAAATAGCGCTAGTTAAATCATTTGCAAATGTTGTGTCCATAATAATGGGTTGGACGCAAGTGAATTAAATGTTCAAACTGTCGCATGTCCATGTATACTTTGAGATTAAAATATATTCACATGTACTCAGAGAACTTACAGTATGCATTTATCAAAAACCATATTGATCAGTTACAGTCATGGAGTTCTAGACCTATACAGCATGGAGACAGACCCTTCAGCCCAACTCATCCATGCCAACCAAGTTGCCTAATCAAGCTACTCCCATTTGTCTGTATCTGGCCCATAAGATTCCAAAATTAGTTTGGTTTAGTTTATATTCACGATACAGTGGGGGAAACAGCCCCTTCGGCCCATCGAGTCCGCACTGACCAGCGATCCCTGCACACTAGCACTATCCTACACACACAAGGTACAATTTACAATTTTAACAAAGCCAATTAACCTACAAACCTATACGTCTTCGGAGTGAGGGAAGGAACCGGAGCACCCGGAGAAATCCCTCACCGTCACAGAGAGAACGTACAAACTCTATACAGACAATAATAATAATAATAATGGATGGGATTTATATAGCGCCTTTCTAATACTCAAGGCGCTTTACATCGCATTATTCATTCACTCCTCAGTCACACTCGGTGGTGGTGAGCTACTTCTGTAGCCACAGCTGCCCTGGGGCAGACTGACGGAAGCGTGGCTGCTAATTTGCGCCTATGGCCCCTCCGACCACCACCAATCACTCACACACATTCACACGCAGGCAAAGGTGGGTGAAGTGTCTTGCCCAAGGACACAACGACAGTATGCACTCCAAGCGGGAATCGAACCGGCTACCTTCCGGTTGCCAGCCGAACACTTAGCCCATTGCGCCATCTGTCATCCCGACAAGCACCCAGATGGAACCTGGGTCTCTGGCGATCGAAGGCAGCAACTATACTGCTGCACCACAGTGCCGCCCACAAAATGTTGCCTGATCTGCTGAGTTACTCAGGCAGTTTGAGATTGATTTTGGTTCTCAACCAGATAGTTATCAGTTTTGAATCCTAGAGTTACTCAGTTGCCTCTTCTGTGGCTCGACACGTTTTGCTTCCTCTTTGTTGAGGCAGAAGGAGAAGAATACCATCCTCTGGGTGGTCTGCATCGGTTGCCCCTCCGACCCTAACTGGGGGTTTATTATTGACACGGCTGCAGAGGTCTGTCACCCAAGCTATTCTCCCTTTAATGGGAATGCTGGTAATTTTTCAAAGATAATGACCGGTAATAAAATAAAACTACATAGCTGATGTACGTAGCTGAGAATGCTATAATTTGTGCCTCCTAGCTGCTTGAAATGGTGGCACACTGGTGCAGCTGGTAGAGCTGCTGCCTCACAGCACCAGAGACCTGGGTTCAATCCTAACCTCGGGTGCTACCTGTGCGGAATTTGCATGGTCTCCCCGTCCCTGTGTGGGCTTCCTCTGGGTGCTCCGATTTCCTCCTACATCCCAAAGACGTGCCGGCTTGTAGGTTAATTTGCTTCTGTAAATTGCCCTTCATATGTAGAGAGTGCATGAGAAAGCGGAATAACTTAGACCTGGATTGAACGGGTGATCGATGGTCTTCATGGAATCAGTGGGCCGAAGGATCTATTTCCATGGTGTATCTTAAAACCAAACTAAATATCACACACGTCACTGTTTTATTTCTGATATCGGTGTCATCCACATTCTTTACTGAAGATCGCTGTATACTTGCTTTAAGTTTTATTCCATTTTCAGTCTTTGTAAAGATTTTGTTGTTAAAGAAGTTGTGGATTGACTAATGACACTGTCAAATATTATAAAGTCAAGGTAATGACTGCAAACTACTTGAGCATTCCTTGTGTGCTTGATGTTGCTGTGAATCAATTAGTTCTGTTGGTTTGTGTTCCTTATACGTCGGTGCAACCTGACAGTTTGTTAGAATTATTCTTTCCACAACTTGAAGGAACTGCACACACTGCAATAGTGAATAACAATGAGAGTATACTTGACAGTGAATAGCTAGCTGCCTTTGATGTAACATTGGTGGTGCTTCATGGCATTGTTAGCAATCCTCATAGTGATGTGAAGAGGGAACAATCAGAGAATAACAGCACTGCCATTGCTACCCAAGTCCTGATGTTAAGCAGGATGTTTGCATGATCTTATTGTAACTAATTATTATTTTTAACCCTCAGGGGCAGCCTGGATTATTCTGCTACATCTAATGCGTTTTTGGAGTCACTTTCAGTATTCAAAAATCCAATTGATTTGCATTTATTTCTCTCTTTTAGATTATTCCACTCGGCTTGATGAATATGGACAGCACAGTAGTAGAGGTGCTGCCTCACACCATCAGAGACCCAGGTTTGATCTTGACTTCGGGTGTTGTCCGTGTGGAGTTTGCATGTTCTTCCTGTGACAGTGTGTGTTTCCGCTGGGTGCTCTGCTATCCTCCCAAATCTAAAGATTTGCAGGTTTGTAGGTTAATTAATGGCCTCTGCAAATTGGCCCCAGTGTGTAGGGAGTAGATGCAAAAGTGGGATAACATAGAACTAATATGAATGGGCGAGCAATGGTCGGCATGGACTTGGCGGGCAAAGTAACCTGTTTCCATACAGTATTTCAATTAATCAATGTTGTTTGGACTACGGGTGTAATCTCTGCAGGAGATGGTAACTAGGCTCAGGCACAGAAAAGCCTGGCAATAGCATAATTTTCATGAGCAATGCATGTATAAATCATTATTGAGCACTCCATCAATAGAGAAAATAGTCCCAGATGCAGGAAAAACACCATGGATCTAGCCAAAGAGGGGAGATCATCAGAGGTAAATATTGTGGTTAAGGCAATGGAGCGGTTTAGAGAAGTAAAAGGGCAAAACAATAATCAGTGGATGAGAATTCCAGAGCATGAGACCCAGGCAACAAAAAGCTGACAGTATCTGTTGGCATTGGGGGCAGGATTCAGTGAAGATTCACACTGGGTGGAGGTGAAGCAAGTTGTGTTGAGATGGTGGGAGGAAATGAAATATAATTCCAGGAGTAATCAGAAGGAGAGTTACAAAGTAATTAGATGCTGATCTGTTTTGCATGGTTCCAAAACTTCTATATTCCAGTTGCAAAGGAGCTGTTGACTTTGACAGGATTTTCTGTGACAATCAATAGTATGTTGAATATGTTGTATGGATTGAGATAAACACACTAAAAACAACTAAGCAAGAGAAACTGAAGTCCAATTTGAACAGTTAAACTTTCGGCAACAAATTTTGTTGTGATTTGCAAACGACTTTTTGAACAATGGTGGTGAAATAAGGGTCTCGACCCAAAACGTCACCTATTCCTTTTCTCCAGTGATGCTGCCTGACCCACTGTTACTCCAGCTTTTTTGTGTCTATCTTCTGTGGGAAGAGAAACAGGATTGATTGATAGAAACATGGAAACATAGAAAATAGGTGCAGGAGTAGGCCATTCGGCCCTTCGAGCCAGCACCGCCATTCAATATGATTATGGCTGATCATCCAAAATCAGTACCCTGTTCCTGCTTTCTCCCCATATCCCTTGATTTTGTTAGCCCTAAGAGCTAAATCTAACTCACTTTTGAATACATTGATGGATGGTTTCTTTACCTATAAATGCTCCTAGTCTGCTGAATAATTCTCCTATTTTACATTTCCGTGTGACTGTAAAGGAGGCCATTTGGTTTATTGAGTCGATGTCTCATCTCAGAGTAATCAGATCAATTCCATTTTCCCTTTTATTTCAGATTTCATGTCGGAAACATGGTGACTCTTGTGTACTGCCTTAGTACAATCTACTGTTCTTACACACTTGTACTTAAGTATGATTGTGCTTATGTATTGTAGGACATACAGAATTATATGGAAAAAATAATAATTTCACCGTACCAAGGTATATGTGACAATAAAGTACCACTGAACCGTTGACAAAAGCTCCCTAAAGCAAACTTCCTAAATTCGAGGAACAGCATCTCATATTTTTCTTGGGCAGAAATCAATGGTATGACTATTGATTTCTCTAACTTCAAGTAACCCTTGGATTCCCTATCTCTTCATCCCTCCCCCACCCGTCGTACCAGCTTCAAAGTTGTCTTGTTGAGTTTCATTGTCTGAAACTCATTTCACCTAGGCAACAGCTAACAATGACCTATTTCCTTTACAGTATCATTATTACTTGTTTGCATATCTTTCATTAATTTGTGCTATATCTCTCCACTTCACAGCCTATATCTCTCCTTTCCCTTTCCCCTGACTCTCAGTCTGAAGAAGGGTCTTGACCCGAAAAGTCACCTTTTCCTTTTCTCCAGAGATGCTGTCTGACCCGCTGAGTTAGTCCAGCTTTTTGTGTCTATACTAAATTAAGACGTTTTCTTTCAGTGATTTGAAATATACCTCACATTAACAAGAGTTATTAATTTATTGATGATCAGATAATGTATCTTGGACATATTTATATATTTGTCTATTCAACACTGGAATAGAAATATTGATCCACAGAGGTGCTTAAATCAAAGGGCACACTGCAAAACTGCAGAAGAGGTTTTACATATCTTGACAATGCTGAAGCTTCCAGGAACCCCATTAATATATAATATATCTTGGCAATGGAATGACAAAATGGAATGAATATTACATGGCCATACATGACGGGGTTTTTTAAAGGCATGTGGTGACTTCTCTAAAGCATACATTAATGGCATATATTTGTATCCATTATTAAACAACATTCTTTTTCTCTGTAGTTTTGACCTGAGGACGAAACTTTAGCTTGCAACTTTAATGGAGTTGACCATCTCAGAATATTCATTTGTGGACATTAGATCAGAGCAGGAAAGGGTCTTGAAAAGAAGGCCAAAATGGCTATTGATTTCTGCCAGTAATGGGCAGTGATTGAGGCACGATGTGTTGGACTAACCCAGTGAGTCAGTTGGCATCACTGGAAAAAATGGATAGGTGACGTTTTGAGTTGGGACCCTTTCACCAACCTGACCCGAAACGTCTCCTATCAATACTCTCCAAAGATGCCCCCTGACCTGCTGGAATACTCCAACATTCTTTTTGTCTTTTTATGTAAACCAGCATCTGCAGTTCCTTGGTTCTTTAATATTTAAGGCTCCAGGAAATTGTGCAGAAAGGGTGAATGTCATCCTTGATGTGAAAATAACAAGGATTTGTAAGGGAATGCATTGGGTTCCAAAGGCCAACAAGATTTGCGTTATAGGTGATGTGATTTAGGTGAGATTGATTGTTATTTTGGAAGCACCACAATGTTCAAATGGTTTTTAGAAATATTCTAATATCAACCTTTGTGACAATTATTCATAAGTTCATAAGTTATAGGAGCAGAATTAGGCCATTCAGCCCATCAAATCTACTAGGCTATTCAATCAATTCTGATAAAACAGGTGATGATGTTGGGCAAGAGGAAAGGAAACTCATGGCAATTCCAAGACTGATGTGCTCACGAAGAGACCAATAACTTAAATCATCTCACAGGCAGTTCACTGCAAGAGTAATTGTAAAGAGGAAGGCTGGCATTGTGTTAAATAGTCATTAGAACTCCAGGACTTATTCTTATGATAATCAGTCACATTATTTCATAGCATTGAAACAAAATCAATTTATTAAGTAGCATTCAAGTTTCATTTTTAAGTTCCATAGTGATGATTTGTATAAAAATGCATTTTATATCTATGTGGCAATGACAATAAATTGAAACAGCTGCAAATAATAAGACTCTACGTCCAATTCCCCATTCTCCACATAGTTCGTTTCTGGCTGGCAACAATACCAAGCAGAAGACCAGCTTATTGTGAAGCATAGTATATCATCCTGCCTGAAGCTGTGTACCTCCAGGAGAAGAAAACATTTGGAACTGTTTTCATGGGAATGATATCTCATAAAAAGTAACTGGCTTTTTCTTTACTATTCTCATTGATCAGTATCTAGGAATGAAATGCTCTTTGCTTTAGTTTAGTTTAGAGATACAGCGCGGAAATAGGCCCTTTGACCCACAGAGTCTGCACTGACTAACGATCTCCGCACACCAACACTGTCCTACACACACGAGGGACAATTTACAATTCTTACCAAAGCCAATTAACCTACAAACCTGTACGTCTTTGGAATGTGGGAGGAAACCAGAGCTCCTGGAGAAAACCCACACAGGTCACGGGGAGAACGTACAAATTCCATACAGGTAAGGCAGTAACTCTACCACTGTGCCACCGTGCCGCCTCATTAGATTAGATTGCTTCATCATGCTTCATTTGATTTCCATAGCTGTGAACTTCACCTGGAATCTAACAGTGTCCCATTTGGTTAGTATTTTTCACGCCCTACCCTTTATCCTTGACAATAGCAATCATGTCAATGGGAAATTACCCTTAAACGTTCTTCGCAAATTATTTAATCTAAACTTTCTTCTGATGCTCTACGCTGGGTAGAAATCACCCGAGAAATTGTATTTACCTGCTGCAGATTGTATCTATTTTTAAATAGAGATGTGTAATAGAGACAGGTTTGGAAGGATATGGATCAAATGCAGGCAGGTGGGACTAGTGTAGCTGGGGCATGTTGGCCGGTGTGGGCAAGTTGGGCCGAAGGGCCTGTTTTCACACTAGCGCAAGTCGAAGAAGAGTTTATTCGGGGGTAAACAGTTTACATGAAGGGGTTTAGGATGCTGGGACTATTAGTTATATATTAATCCCCCTGTTGGATGTGTACCTTTACTGTGAAAGTTGCGTTTTAGGAAGTCAAACCAGGATGGGAATTTTACAGTAAATGGTAGGGCCCTGGGACTGTTGTAGAACTGAGGGATATAGGTATACAAGTCACTGAAAGTGGCATCACAGGGAGACAAGGTGGTGAAGAAGGTTTTTGGCATGCTTGCACTCATCAGTAAGAGCTGTGAGGGAAGGATGGTGAGGGAAGGATGGGAAAGGTCACCAGGTGAGGGAATGTGTCTTTGCTGGGCTCAGGAGCAGTGGGTTCTCCTCCCTATCTCTCTCCCTCTGTCCTGCCTCCCCTCATCCTCCCTATACGCAGCCCTCGCCTTTACCTGGTAGTCTGCAACTGGCCGGGGCTTGACTGAGTTTTCACTTCCAATAGCAACTCTTCATTTTTTTTTAATCTAGAATGGACAAGAAAGGAAATGGACTGGGAACATTTATAGGTGACCCATGGTGAATGAGGAAGATGTGCACAGTGAGTCCTGTCACAGCACTAAATTACTGGCTAACATCGCAGTTCTGCTGCCAGATTCGCCAAAACCTGGCAACTTCATCTCATCTGGAGGTTAGACTTTAGACTTTATAAATACAGCGCAGAAACAGGTCCTTCGGCCCACCGAGACCGCATAGACCAGCGATCACTCCACACACTAGTACTATCCTACACACGGGACAATTTACAATTCTTTTTTTTTACTGTTCTTTATTTCACCACATCACCGTCTATATCTCTTGTTTCCCTTATCCCTAACCAGTCTGAAGAAGGGTCTTGATCCGAAACACCCCCCTGTGTAAATAGTCCTTAGTGCATAGGACATGAAACTGGGATAACATAGAACTCGTGTCTGGGTGATTGTTGATCTGCACAGACCTGGAGGGCCACGATGTATCTCTAAACTTAGTACTAGACAAGAGACTGCAGATGCTGGAATCTGGAGCAACGGGTAATCTGCTGGAGGAATCAATGATCGAGCTGCATCTGTAGGGGAAAGGAATTGTCCTGATGTAGGGATTGAATCTGAAACATTGATAATACCTCAACCCCCCCCCCCCTCCCCCCAGGTCCTGTTCAACTGGATTATCACCAAATGTTTAGATAAAATAGTGGCGTTTTGAATAGGTGCATAGATACACAGGGAAGAGACAGATTTTGGTTAGCTTATCTTGGCATCATGTTCGGCACAGACGTTGAAGGGTCTGTTCCTGCGCTGTACTGTTCTGCCATCGTGGGCCTTTACCTCCACCCCCCCCCCCCCCCCACCTCAACTTTCAGTCTGAAGAAGGGCTCTAAGCCGAAACGTCACCTATTCCTTCTCTCCAGAGATGCTGCTTGACCCACTGCATTACTCCAGCATTTTGTGTCTGACTTCGGTGTAAACCAGCACCTGCAGTTCCTTCCTAAACAGACCTGACTGCTTAATTTGTTACAAAAGGGCGGCACAGTGGCGCGGCTGTTAGAGCTAATTGGTTATTGATGGCCACCTTTGAGAGAAAGTGGCTATTCAGATGCTCTGGGCTCATGTTTTCTTTGTATACTTTGGATAAATTTGTGGAGTACGGCAATGATCATTCTGAAGATGGTGTTGATCTCACTGTGCCCGAATCACAGCTCAGGATCCACGTTCTACATTGAGCCTTGCAGTACTCAGTGATGGAATGAATTCCGTGGATAAATATCTTCTGCTGAAGTGGTAGCTTAAGAGCTTGTCTGTCTGTCATCCTTACTGTTAGCTTTGTTGTGTTTTCCCTCAGAAAATCATTTCCATTTAAACTGGATTGAGCTGAAGATATTTATTGCGTCTTCCTCTGTCACGCCTTTCCTGTGCTCTTCTCGAAAGAATGAGTTGTTGGTTGATGTACCAGGAAATATCCATTGATCTTTACCTAAACTGTGCCAGATCTATGCCAGATTGTGGCAGATATTTTACTTTAGGAACAGGATTCTTTATTTAGTAGATTCCAGCCCAGCAAAATCAACACTCAGACAGTGAGATGGGGGTCATTTTTAATGGTCTCTGCTTTACATTCCCTTATGTAATTTGAAACTACACAATAAACTTCTTCACACAAAGTAGAAACAAAATGTACAAAAATTTCATCAAAACGAAGGACAGTACAGCTGCATTCTCCAGACAGAACAAGCAGGTGGTTCTTAAAAAAAAGACAAAGTACACTTATTTATGACACACAATGACTCACATACACTGTATATTGCACAGACAAGCTGCTTTACCTACACACTTGTACTTGGTTTCAGATTGCTGCTCCTAGCAGCTGACTACAGTTCTCAAAATATGAAGCTGCATTTCTGCCCCATGACAGCTGTTCAGAGATCAAGTGTATCTTATCTTTATATATATTATTACTTTAAAGACATATCAAACTTGATTTCCTTGAGTGGAGTGTGTGTGTGTCTCTAAATAACACCACTTCTCCTCTTTAAAGCCAATACAGTTAATATCTTTCGGATTTTATTGACTCACTGTCTTCCATGGGTCTTGTATTTAGACACATTTCCATGAGTTTAATGGTTGTGATTTCAGGAGGAGATTCATTAGAATGAACTACAAATTGTTTGAACCCATTTGGCAGTTTACTAAACTGGAATCTGTTATCGTGGGTGCCCTTCATGTTGATGTTTAATGAGCACTGTACCTCAGTATGATGACACATTTATAGAAACAAGGAACAAAAGGACGCAAAGTGCTGGAGTAGCTCAGCACATCAGGCAGCATCTCTGGAGAAAATGGATAGGTGATGTTTCAGGTCAAGATCCTTCTCCAGTCTGAAGATGGGTCCCGACCTGAAATATCAACTATCCATGTATTCCAGAGATGCTGCCTGACCTGCTGAGTTGCTCCAGCATTTTTGTGTGCTTTTATGAGACATTTTTAGTTTGGTTTTCAGAGGCATCAATTTATCAAGTGAATGACGTTCAAATATCTAATCCAAAGCCTTTGGCACATCAGGTTGCCTTTCTTTATTTGCCTGTGGAAAGCAATGCCAAAGTTGTCTTCATACGGTAGTTCTAGTAGACTTTGATAGTTCCCCAGGGTTGCCAAGAGGTTTTTTCCAGACACATCCACACACAGACCAAATAAAAGGAGTGACCAAAGAGAGTTTTACACTTGAGGAATAAAGTCAATATCTGACTAGTGCAGAGTTCCCAACAACTAAACTACGAGGTTCTATGTTCCATGTTCTATTTGAAATGTATCAATAAGCGATCCAGCTGGGAAAGCAAATACACAAGAATGAAAAAAAAAATAACGGGTGTGAAGTTATATTTACACCCCCATAAATAATATATTTATCCATAACTGCCTCTGCCAAAGCTCCTGAACGATCATTCAAAAAGAACGTGTTTGTTGAAATACTTAAGGAAGAGAAGTTAAATTATTTTTAAAAATTCATGATGTGGGTTACTAACTAGAAATAACAGAGGGTTTTGATGGCAAATGTAGTATAGACTCAAGTAACCATTGTTTATAACACTATTTACAAAATGTGCCTTCCTTTCATAAGCGTAATATGCATTTTGGATATGTAAGCATCTATATACTGTTCATTTATTTAGTTAATTAAGTACACTTCAAAAATATTTCTCTATTTTTAATATCCTATTGGATGGAACTTTCTTCAATCACATCCACTTTTAGTCATCAGAGGAATGGTTCATAACAGCAAAATGAGTGCTGACCATTCCAGATATACAAACAGATCCTGTACCCGAAAGCTGGAAAAATGTATAATTAACCCCACTCAGTAATATATGGTAAATGCACACCAAAAACATTGGAGATGGTGATTCAAGTGCAGATCTGTGGCATTTATGTCCACCGAAAAGTCATTTTAGCCACCAGTAATGAAGGCTGTGGAGTGCATGTTAGTAGAATTGGTCTTATTGTTGCTTGTTTGTTTTTTAGTCTTTACAAACCAGTGATGCTGTATTGATTTTCCTTTAAAAAAAAATCTGTTGGCAACAACTGTAATCATAACCACAATGCTCAGGTTGCATTGCAGGGAGCTGGTAATTTATTTTCCATTTCCCTGTGTGCCAAGACAGTTCATTGTGTTGCTCCAGAAAGATGCCATCCATTGATTTAATAAAATCACTGCTCTCTACAGTAATGGCGCCAATGCATCTTTAATGCAGCACACAAACACACAGTTTCCACATATGCACTCTGCTCTATAAATGTGGATTCTTTGACCAACTATATTTTCAAGTGGTATGACATTACTGCTTCCTGTCAGTGTTGGTGGGCTCCTTTTTAAGAAAGAAAACCGGAAAAATGAATTTCTTTATCGTTCAGTGCAGAACAAAAATAACGTAATTCAAAACTAAAAGCTGGTGATCTTTTGTATCTAAAACAAAAACCATGATCTAATAGTTTTAAAGTTGACCTTCTTCTTGAAGATTTGGAACAAGCTCTTTTGAAAAACTGGGGATAGTGTAATTAGCACAAAATAATGGCCATTTTGGAAATTAGGGGTAAGGAATCTAAAAGGTTGAAAATTGCAGACAATGGGAATCTGAAATGGGAACCGAGATTGTTGGAAATACTTAATAGATCAAGGATAAGGATTAAGTCACTGGAACAGGACAATGGGAATCTGAAATAAAAACCGAGATTGTTGGAAATACTTAATAGATCAAGGATAAGGATTAAGTCACTGGAACAGGACAATGGGAATCTGAAATAAAAACCGAGATTGTTGGAAATAATAGATCAAGGATAAGGATAAAGTCACTGGAACAGGGGAGTACCAACTATGGATTGGACACTTTTTTATAAGTTGCAGATAAACAGCATTAATCAGGATGATTCACATAATTTTACAAAGTATAACTATGTGCAACAATCAATGGGTGAACTGGTTTACTGACAGATTCCTTTGGACAGTCTGTTAGTGATTTATGACAAGAAATCTGGTCTTCAAACATTAGCTCCGTTTCTCTTCCCACGAATGTTGCCTGAACTATTAAGCATTTCCAGCATTTTATGTTTCTGTTTGAGATTTGTATTTATTTTTGATTTTCATTAAAGTATGATTTATTAGTTGTGGAAGCCACTGGAATGCCTTCAGTTCTCTGTTGCTAAATGATGAAGCTAATTGAAATCTGATTATTATTGATAATATGTCAGCTTTATGAAATGGTGCTTGAGCACATTATCTTTTCAGGCAAGAGTTTGAGCTTTTAGGAAACATCTTGCTTCAAAATCTCATCTAAAATTAAAGTGTGAACAAACTAGCAACATTAACATTATTCGACTTGGGAGATGTATATATATCAAACATAGATAATTACATACCTTTATGGCACTTTCTAACTCGCTATTCTATTTTACCAATATCTGCAAAGAAACATTAAACTCTTCATATGATTATAAACAAATTCTTCCAAACCAGTGAGTTATTTTCTATGATAATGTATGGAATTGCCTGAAATATAATTCTGTGTCCATTTACATGCAAGTAACCCAGTGGTACTTGATGCTGTTGTGTATGAATGGCCGCCCATTCCATCCACATCAATAATGTGGTTGATCTCAGCCTCGGGGGAAGTTGGAGACTTGTTGAGGGACGTGCAGTAGCTTTCAACACCCCCAAATTCACCTCACCACAAATGTGTGCAGAGGCACATGGATGTCTTCTCGGTGTCAATGGCTTCAGTGTACTTAACTACTTGCATTGAACAAGATGATTGCCTCCCTCAGGGTGTTTGGGGTAAAAAATGGCAATATCTTTATTGCAGGAAGAGGGATGCACATCAAAACTCTCCAACCAGTAATTAAGTTGCTTCAACATTTAAAATCAAATCTTCATCCAGAAAAAGGCTTTCATTTTCTCATCCATTTGGCGGGATTATTTTGACTGAGACCTCCATTAAATTCACTTGGAATAAGCATCTCTTTCATTCCCAAACCAGTTGTAGTCACAAATGCATATTCGAGGGTGAATATGGAGAGTAGAGTAGAAGATGGAGGAGAGGGATTATGTATTGTATTCATCATCAGAGGACAGCAAACACCACTGAAGCTGCCACAAAGACTTGCTCCTTCAGTAACAGTGTATCACAGTGAGGGGTGTCATATACATTTACTTTCCTAATTTTGTAAACACAGGATAAAGTTCACCTCTCTCAACACTAGCTTAATACCAAGCAATCAGCCAACATGACTAATGGCAAATAAAAAAGCTTAAGTACATTAATATTAATGTGTCTCTGTACAGTAAAACTTTAATGATTGCAATCTTTTAAAAGCGATAGGTAATATTATAATAATCCATCAAAAAATTCAGTCCTAAGCAGTTTCATTAGTAAGATTTGTTACTGTACAAACAGACCATCAATTTTGACTATCCAAATTGCAATGCATGGTAACTTTTTCACTCGTTTTGAAATCTTAAAGACATCAGTGCATTTATTCTTTGCGTGTTAATATTAACTATACATTGCTTTCAGCAATTGTTCCTATCCTAATAGTGTACACACAATGATCAGCAGCAGCAGACTGGCAAAGTGCAACATCACGGTCGGGTAGGTGGGCAGGACATTTGTTGACTTGTTGCTATCCGTCTACTCTTCTTTACATCTCAAACCGGATAATCTGAACAATAAATGTACTGAGAACCCACTGTGTAAATTAAGCAAACCTTTTTCCCTTAAACCAGTTTCACATCTCTTATTAATGTATTATGTAGAATTACCTTTATGGAAAAGGATCTCACAGAGAATTAGATCTAGATTGAAGGTCAAGCTAATTTGAGTTTCCCCTAACACCATGTGGATATCAACGAGGAATATTAATTGACCACTCATTCAAAGATCCCCAGATACAGCTACTATTATTTGTTAATTTTGTTTAGATATACTCAATACTGAAAGAGGTCCAATTTCAACACCTACAATGTTTTATTTTTTTCTCCTTGGCCTTGGTATAATGGGGCTTATGTCCTATGAAACCTCTTCCTAATCGAAATTTTTCAATTTTTAAACTAAAACATTCAGACAGATGTGCCTTCAATATGTCTCTCCAGCCTCCCTCACTAGACAAATAGCAGTGTCTAAAAAGATTGGAAAGGAAGCTTTCACCATTAGGTTGGACACTAAAAGGCTTCACTTTGTACCATGATGTGATGTCAGTGCTCTACCAGTCTTTGGGTGGTGAATCAAGTGACTGGGTTTTACTTTAGCTCTTCTAGTCTATTGAACATCATGTAAAATACAAGCATCATCATAAAAAATATACAGCAGATGCATGTGATAGTAAACCATGGACAACGTACACCTACACAAATATTGCATTGAACATGCTGTTATTTACAATAGATTATCACCATGCATTATCAACAAGTGGTTTATAATAGAGCTAAAACTGCAGAAAGGAGAAGGGTGCATTTAGAGAAATTTGGAATACAACTTGGAGGCTCAGATGGCTTATTTATTTATTCTGAATTATGATGGTTAATGAGTTCCAAGATGTGTTAACCCTTTGAGTACTGGATTTGCACCTTTCAAAACAGATATTTCACGTATGGTTGACTAAAAAATTGTGCGAAATCATATGGTTTGACTGTTAATGTGATAATGCACAAAACACAAATTTGTAACTCTTTCTTGTTTGTCACGGAAATCTTAAAAATTGAGAAATAAACTACAAAACACATAAAAGTTGCATATATTTGTCATGGTGCAAAGATGCCCAAGTAACCACCAAAGGGTTAATGGAGAATGATGCGTAACTGAGGTATTGATAGCATCTGATCAATGGTAAGTTTGTGGTGAGATGGCAATGGTTTCACTTCTTGTGGCCGAGGGCGACGTCGACCTCCTCCTCTGGTTTTAGAGAGTGCCACTGTGCAATAGGCCGTCTTGGGTTCGCCAGCATGTCTGACCAGTGCCGGAGCTCTGTGCCCGAAGCGTTGCTGCCGACAAATATCTTGCCGATGGCGTCGTTCTTCCCGATCTTATCGTAGTCCAAGACCGTGACACAAACCTGTACTTTCTGCACGGAAACCAAAAGAAAACACATGGGATTAGTAATGCGCGAGGGAGGATATGACCAAAGCAACTCTCATTACAGACCTAGATTACTTCTAAGCATCAATTTTAAGCTCAGTAACTCAATAGGGAGAAAACTGGAAAGTGCTGGAGTAATTTAGCTGAAGAAATGCTATTTATCACAACTGTTAATGTATCACAAAGTAATAAAAGGATTGAGCAGTGCTGCATCCCAGACAACATCAAACATTTATGCTTAGGTCTAGTTTTGTCATGTTTACTGAGGTACAGTGAAAAGCATTGTTTTGCATGCTTTTGAAACAGATCAGATGAATAGGACTGTACCATAGCTTATGGAAGGACCATTCATAAGCCTGATAACGGATGGAAGAAGCTGTTTTTGAGTTTTGTGGTGCGTGCTTTCAAGCTTCTGTATTTTCTGCTGGAATGGAGCAAGGAGAAGAAGGAATGGCTGGGGCGGGGCAAGACTTTGATTATGTTGGTTGCTTTTCTGAGGGGATGAAGTCAAAGGTGGGAAGTTTGGTCTGTGCGATGGTCTGGACCACGTCTACAACTCTGCAATTTCTTGCAGTCTTGGGCAGGTAATCATTTGGTCAGCTTGCCATTTGTATGTCTTCATCATACAGTATCTGCATTACTTATATGGAGATTTTGCTTTGATTAGGATTAAAGATTATTTCTAACGGTGATATGAGGTATAAATGTTGTGACTGGTCATGCTGATTAGTTCAGTGCTCAGCCATTTACGGGTAAGTACATCAGCAGCTACAGTGTATATCTGAGATGAGCTTGGAGACTGATACTGGTGCACCTGCTCCATTAATGGACTCCATGTGTAGGACTGTATTCTCAATACACTTGCCTGAAGATTCCTGACCTGGTTCTGTACAGTACTGAGAGCATGCTGACTGTTTGCACCACGGTCTGGTTTGGTACCTTGAACCACCAGGAACAAAGAAGGCTCCAAAAAATGGTACACTTTGCCCAGTCCATCACTTGGACAGGGAAGGGATCGACGGGAGGCATTGCCTCAAAAAGGCAGCACGTCCCTGGACATGGCCTCACCTTATTACCACCATCGAGAAAAAGATGCAGGAGTCTGAAAGCTATGACCTCCAGGTTTTGGAACAGCAACTGTCCAGCAACTTTCATGGAATTCTCTGCCACTGGAGGCCAATTCACTGGATGTTTTCAAGAGAAAGTTAGTTTTGCTCTTTGGGCTAACGGAATTAAGGGATATGGGGAAAAAGCAGAAGCAGGATTTTGGATGATCAGCCATGATCATGTTGAGTGGCAGTGCTGGCCCAAAGGGCCGAATGGCCTACTCCTGCACCTATTTTCTATGTTTCTAACCACCAGACTCTTGAACACTGCACAACACTAACTACCTTACAGCAGCAACTATTATCTACTATGGACTTTGTCTTGCACTGTTATGGTCTGGTTACCTGGAATGATTGATCATTAATTCATTGTATTATTGCTTATTGTATTGACATTTGTGGTTTAATGTGTTAGCGGGCCTGTATAGCTGCGGCAAGTAAGAGTTTCATTGTTCTTTTGCTGGTACATATGATAATTAAACACACTTGACAGATATTCTTCACCATCAATATATTCAACGTGTCTGCCTCCACTGCTTTCTGAAGCAGGATCATGACTCGATTGGAGAAGATATTCCTCCTCATTCAGTGTAATTGGGTGATACAGATTATGTGCAGGCAGATAGAGTAGGACTTGGCATTATGTTAGGCACAGACCTTGTGGGCCGAAGGGCCTGTTCTTGTGCTGCCCTGGTCCATATTCTATACCTTCATCTGGAACCATGTGAATCTGATCATGCAATCATTCAAACTTTTATGATAGGATTGAGGTTAACAATCAAGTGGCATCCAATTAGCTGTAAAATAAAGGCTTGTTGACCATGAACTGTTCTCACACTCACACCAGGGCATTGCATCAGTTTGTAAGGACAATGCATTTGCAGTCACTCAGTCCACATTGCAACCTCAGTAACACTACTATTCATAGGCATATCAGTCACGGAGAAAATCCTGGAACATCAAGTAATGATTAATCAGCCTCAAAGCATCTGCGGTTAATGAGCCCGAAACAGCTGGTCATTCCTGCCATGGATTTCGGAAATATATTTTGAGGAAGTTTTATGAAGGGTTTTTCTAACTGTGACAAATAGGCAGCTCATTTACAATTCTAATATTATTTTGCGAATGCCCAATCAAGCATACCCAACACAGTTAGTTGTTACAGATGGATCCAATGTAGTTGAAATGAATCAGATTTGAGCAGTTTGCCACTGATTGTTTGTTAGGGCAAGCATTGGCCCTCTTAGCATCCTGATACATGGACAGCATCAATGCTCCTCGGAGACCACAAAGTAATTAATTGCCTACAGTACCTAGTTGCTTCTGCCATGTGAACGGTTTTCAACTGCATTGTATGTGTTCAGTCTTTACTTAAAATCTCATTGGTTCATACAAACTATCAACCTTTGACATATCCTTCCAGGTGCACTGTCATAATCCAGCAACACATTACAATGTACAAGGCAGAATAATTTCGTTCCACTGCCTTGGCTTTTTACAATTATATTTCTGTTTTGCAATCCAGCGATGACAATGGAATATATTCTACGTGTGATTTATTTAAATTGTTTATTGCTTAAGAGCTTATAAATAAAGATTGCTAGCAGGCAGGGCTCGAATTATATTGATCACCGAGTAAAGATGCAGAAAATATCTGGAGAAATACTAATGAAACATTTATTTCAGTAATGGTCTAAAACCTGTTCATCTTCCATTATTTTCATTAAACCCAGTATGAATATTGAATCATGAAAATGGATGAATTAGATCTTAGACATTAGCAATACAGCATGGAAACAGGCCCTTCAGCCCACCAAGTCCATGCTGACCAGCGATCACCCAGTACACTAGCACTATCCAACACACTGGGGAAAATTTACAATTTTACCAAAGCCAATTAACCTGCAAACTTGCACATCTTTGGAGAGTGGGAGTAAACCGGAGCTCCCAGAGAAAACTCACCCAGCCCCAGTGAGAACGTACAAACGCCGTACAGACTGCCCCCTTAGTCAGGATCGAACCCGTGTTTCTGGAGCTGTAAGGCAGCTACTCTCCTGCTGCGCCACTGTGCCGCACCCTAATTACTCAATTAAAATGGAGGAAATATCTGATCGGTCAGGGAGTAGCTGTGGAGGGATTAGCAAAGATAATAGTTCAATTCAAAAATCCTTCATCAAATCTGCTTTAGTGGGTGGAGCTTTATTTTGCCACTCACCTCCCCCATATGATCTCCGTGTATTGCAAAATGTCCATCCAAAATACAGATCCTGCCATGGGATTTGGTTTAGTTTAGGTTAGTTCAGAGATGTAGCATGGAAACAGGCCCTTCAGCCCACTGAGTCCATGCTAACCTTTGATCACCCATTCGCACTTTACCATCCACTCTAGGGGCAATTGTACAGAGGTCAATTGACCTACAAACTCGTACATCTTTGGGATATGGGAGGAAACCGGAGCACCCAGATGAAACCCACAAGGTCACAGAGAACGTGCAGCCTCCACACTACAGCAACCGAGGTCAGGATCAGACCCGGGTCTCTGGTGCTGTGAGGCAGCAGATCTATTAGCTGTGCCACTGTGCTAGCCACAGTCTCTTAGAGTCTCTGTAGACAGTAACTTCTCTGTGATAACAGCCTCCATCTCAAATCATCTCAGTTTTCAGATGACATTGCCACAGTCCCACCTACCAAACTCTCACCCTTTATTCAAGGTTATCCACAACCCTTACCATCACATTCTCTGAGACCGAGGTATCTTTGACAAATTCCTTCCATTAGTCTCCATTTCAACTGTTCCCTCACAATCAAATTTTCTTCCTCTCCCAGATCTACAACTATTTCCTTAAAAGTGGCTGTTGGTATCAAGAAAATACATTTTCATTTACTGATTGTCAAATGCTTAGTAAGGGGGAATAACCTTACTAGTGGGAGAGTCTAGGACCAGAGGTCATAGCCTCAGAATTAAAGGACGTTCCTTTAAGTAGATGAGAAGGAATTTCTTTAGTCAGAGTGTGGTGAATCTGTGGAATTCATTGCCACAGAACGCCGTGGAGGCCAAGTCTTGATTAATACTGATCAGGGGTTATGAGGATAAGGCAGGAGAACGGGGTTAGGAGAAAGGGATAGATGAGCTATGATTAAATGGCCGAGTAGACTTGATGGGCCAAATGGCCTAATTCTGCTCCTATCACTTATGGACATGAACATGAATCTGGATCAAAGCTTGCATAAAAATACATTAATAATTTCATTATAATGATCCTATATTATTTAGATCTGAGAAGATGTAGTGAGGAAAGTAACATTCACCTTCACAACTAGCTTAGACAAATGCATTTTCTAAAAGCAATGTATCTTTAACCTGTGGAGGATTATCTTTTGCTTCATTCTCTTAAAAAGCTAAATATTTGTACCTGTATCTGTTCAAATGGAATTTCAAAGCTGAACGACTCATTGTAGTAAGGGTTCAGAGTGTTTTTCTTGACTGTAGTTTTCTTTTTTTTGAGCCGTTTTCCATTCTGTAGCAGATGTATCTTTACATAAGGATCTGAAAAATAAAATTGCCATTCCTTAGTAACCCATTTGAAAGTAAGAAATTAAAACAGGATTGGTGTTCAATCAGCTGTCGTTGCTTCCAATGATTTATACTTGGTCTCATTACTTCATATGGCACTACCTGATCTCAACTGAGCCAGAAGACAAAGTGAGTGGAGCTAGACATTTGCTGGTTGGTAGGTTTTGTAGGTCAGGTACCTTGGGCTACTGTGTGCACTGTCAGCTTCTAAGGATTTCATAGGTGCTATCCAGAGGGAATTGGAATAAGGTACAGTCTGATTCTCCACCACCTCATTGTGGACATTGGACTTTGTGTCTGGAATTGTTATGCTATAATGCTGAGCACTATATTCTGGCCTTTGTATTTTTTCGTGCTTTGGAGATACAGCGCGGAAACAGGCCCTTTGGTCCACCGTGCCTGCAACGACCAGCAAGCCCCACATATTAACACACACACACACGAGGGACAAGTTTACATTTGCACCACACCAATTAACCTACAAACCTGTGCGTCTTTAGAGTGTGGGAGGAAACCGAAGATTTCGGAGAAAACCCATGCGGCCACCGGGAGAACGTACAAACTCCGTCTGCCGTTAGTGCCCTACCTATTGTATTTGAGTTTGGCTTTATTGTTTTAATGTACAGTATTATATAATTTAACTGAATAGCATGCAAAGCAAGGTTCTCTCTACACTCCGGTAGACATGCCAATAATAAACTTGAACCTAAACTTAAATGCACAGCACACAAACAGGCCCTTTCGGCTCACCTTGTCCATGCTGCATTTGATACCTACCTACGCTAATCCCATTTGCCTGCATGTATGTCAGTATTCCTCTGTGCCTTTCCTATCTGAATACCTGTCCAAATACATTTTAAACTGGGTATATACAATATCCAGAAAGGAGAATTTGAAGAGCCATGAGGAAACAATGGGTGAATGGTGTAAATCAGAGAACCAACTCAGCCCACTGACTTGTACACGTGTACTGCTGCAGTCGATCTGTGTACATATTGAAAAAAATGGGAACAAGGAACCGCAGATGATGGTTTACACAAAACGACACAAAGTTCTGGAGTAACTCAATGGGTCGGGCAGCATCTCAGGAGAATGTGGATAGGTGACGTTTTGGATCGGGCCAGTCTGAAGAAGGGTCCCGATCTGAAAGGCCACCCAACCCTGTTCTCTAGAGATGGTGCCTGACCTGCCGAGTTACTCCAGCACTTTGTGTCCAATTCTGTACAAATCACAAGACTTCACAAGAGTGTAGTTTCTGTGCTGACTCATTTTGCAAGAGTTAGTAATGACCAGTTTCAACATATTCCATTTTATTCCCAAAGTGTTCCAATCCAAGTTCATTCCAGTACTGCTTTTGTTTTGTTTTTCTTAAATCACATTATCTGTCAGACAGTTGAGCTACTGATGGGTGTGATTAGTTTGTGCCTAGCCAGCTGGACTAGGGAGAGGTATTTTACTGTGGCTCTCTAATCCCAAAGCATCTTACTTTATTGATCAACGCAATTCTTTCAATCATTAGCAAGCAGTGTAGAATGATCGGCAGTTCTGGGGATTAAATAGACAACCATCTGTTTCTGAAATGACTTCCAAAAATCACACACAACGGGAGTCACTGAGGTGTGTGGTGCATGAAAAAATGGTTCCTTGCCTTAAACAGCTGGAATGCAAGAGTCTCTTCCTTTGGTATCCCTGGAGTCACAAGCTTGTGATATTGAAAACAAGTATTAAATTGAACTGGAGATATAGGGAACTGCAGAAGCTGGAACCTTCAGCAAAATCTAAAGTGCTGGAGGAACTCGGCATTTCAGGCAGCATCTGTGCAGAGAATGCATAAGGGTCCCGACTTGAAACATTGGCCAGTCTGAAGAAGGCTGCTGACCTGAAATGTCACCTGTTCATTCCCTCCGCCGATGTTGCCTAACCCACTGAATTCCACCAGCACTTTGTGTTTTGCATTAAATTGAACTGCTGCAGAGAATGCTAATGACCTTGCCGAGGCAGCGTGAAGTGTAAATGGAGCCAATAGAAGGGAGGTTGGTTTGTGTGATGGTCTGGGGTGTGTCCACAATTCATTGCAATTTCTTGCTGTCTTGGGTGGAGCTGTTCCCAAACAATGCATCTGAAGAAGTCGGCGAGTGTTGTGTATTAAACTGCAAAAAACATCCCTCAGATCTGATAACTATCTTGAGTATGAAGCAGAGTTGATCGGTTTGGCACTGCACTCTACAGAAATGTGCTGACAGAGTTACAATCATTTAATATTCTGAAGGCTGGTTGCTGCTACCATTGACAACAGGGATAGAAATAAGAGATTGGCTGCATTTTTAATTAATTTTTATTCTCCTGACATTGAAAAACGTCTTCATATCCTCAGCTGCTACCTTGCTTTCTCTTTCAGCTGAGTGATGAAGTTTAAACCGGGAGTGTGTGATTAATTGTAGGAAGGACTTTCAGAGTGAATACCCACAGTGAGGTGATTAATAAAACAAATGAACAATGTTAATCCTGGCAAACTCCAGACTGATGCAGATTCAATCAAATGATATGCGGTTATTTGCAATCCTTTGATGACTTGCTGTTTGGACTGGAACCGCACCAGAAGCTAATTTGACCTAATTTCTCAAGATTATTCAAAATGTGGAAATGTGCTGCCATCTAGTTAGTGAAAATGTTCAAAACGAGGCTGGAAAACACAGCTTCCATTCTGTTTAATTTTCCTCTAACACCGTCAGACATTTCTGATAGATGATGTTATCTTGTATTTCAACGATTCAATTCAATGTCACTTTATTGTCACATGTACAGTACGTAGGCACAGTGTTTTAGCATATAACCTAATAAAATCATACTGCAGACTTCACCTAGGCAGTGCACTAAAATACACCACGTTTCTGGAGCTGACAAACTTTCAAAAGTTCTCAGTACAGTCATATCTTCTTGCCGTTGCACCTGGCTGCAGGTGGCCCCCCTGCTGCGTCCCCCCTTCAATCTCGGTGGCCTCTTGCTGGTCCCCTCTTTGCTCACGGCAGCCCCCTGCCAGGTCCCCCTACGCTCTCGACAGCCCTACTTGCTTTTTGGCAGCCCTCCTCTCTCTCAGCGGTGTGGGTCCTCCAAAGCCCACGGTGGCCCACAGCCGGTTTGCTCTTGGCAGCCCACCCGCTGGGTCGTTGGGCTCCACAGCAAATCTCAGGAGCCTTCTGCCACCGCGCAGCGCATCTCATGAGCCTTCTGCCTTTTATCAGATGCTTGGTTGTTGTATTTGCAGAAGGTGCTCACCCAAGCTGAAAGATGTCCCTTGGGCACCAGCATGCCCATGAGACCATGCCTCGGTGCTAAACCTGTACAAAGTGGGCATTAGTGACCTGCTGAATGTCACAACCAACTCGGTTCTGGTGACTGGGTGCGGACTTTCTATCAGGTGCCACCAGGTGGCACTCTCCCTGCCTCAATAGTCGACAGTCAAAATCCACTTGCCACCACAGACAGTGCAATAAACATGTTTCTACCTTGTTTTTGAACACAGATTGTAAAAAGGTCACTGATTGGCCTGACGTTCACATTAACACCTGAAGGATATGTCATAGAATCATAGTTATACAGCATCGAATAAGGACCTTCGGCCCATGCCGACCAACATGCCTCATTTACACTAGACCTACCTGCCTGCGTTTGACACATGTCCCTCTAAACCATTTCTATCCATGTACCTGTCCAAATGTCTTTTAAATGGCATTATAGTACCTGCCTCAACTACCCCTTCTGTCACTCGCTCCATATACCCACCAAAAAAGTTGCCCTGCAACTTCCTGTTACATTTTCCAATCACACCTTAAATCTATGTCCCCCGATTCTTGATTCCCTTACTCTAGGTAAAATACTCTGTGCATTTACGCTATCTATTCCTCACATGATCTTATACACATCTATAAGATCAACCCTTATCCTGCCCTCCAAGGAATAAAGTCCTAGCTTGCCAAACCTCCTCCTATAGCTCAGGTCCTTATGTCCTGGCAACATCCTTGTAAATCTTCTCTGCACTATTTTCAACTTAATGACATCTTTCCTGTAACAGTGTGACCACCCAAAACTGTACACAATAAACCAAATGTGGCTCACCAACATCTTGTACAACTGTAACATGACATCCCAACTTCTATACTTAAAACCCTGACTGATGAAGACAAATGAGCTGAAAACATTCTTGACCACCCTATCTACCTGTGACACCAGTCTCTGAAGAAGGGTCTCAACCCAAAACGTCACCCATACCTTCTCTCCAGAGATGCTGTATGTCCTACTGACATACTCCAGCATTTTGTGTCTGTTTCAGGTAGATAGGGTATGTATGTCTCAGTCCTGCAACTCCAGTTTGAATATCAAATTTATCGGCTTTTAAAAAATGTCACAAAGTGCTGGAGCAGCTCAGCAGGTCAGGCAGCATCTTGGTAGAACATGGATAGGTGATGTTTTGGAGCCTTCCTCAAACTGACTGCAGTGGGGGAGGGAGGGGGGGAGGGGAGAAAGCTGGAAGAGTGGAGAGGCGGGACAAAGCCTGACAACTTATAGGTGGATAGACACAAAATGCTGCAGTAACTGTCTCAGCGGGACAGGCAGCATCTCTGGAGAGAAGGAATGGGTGACGTTTCGGGTCGAGACGCTTCTTCAAACTCATTCGAACTGAAACGTCACCCATTCCTTCTCTCCAGAGATGCTGAGTTACTCCAGAATTTTGTGTCTACTTTAATTTAACCCAGCATGTACAGTTCCTTCCTACAGAACTTATAGGTGGATACAGGTGAGCCCATTTTTATTTTGTGTGGGACTAAAAAGAACATAAGGAATGGAAGCAGGAGTTGGCCTATGTGCCCTTGTGCCTGGTCTGTTCTTAATAATTTCATGGCTGATTTTTTTTAACTTCAGTGCCATTTTCCTGAACAAACAGCCCCAACCCTTGATAGTGTTGATTGCTAAAAAAAATATTAATCGCTGCCTTAGACCCTTTGGGACAGGGTATTGAATAAAGAATTTTAAACAATTCCTATCGACTCAGTGATGCACCCACAGGAAACCCACACGGTCACAGGGAGAACATGTAAACGCCACACAAACACCACCCGAGGTCAGGATCGGACCGTGGTCTCAGGTGGTGTGAGGCAGCAGCTCTACCAGCTGTGCCACTGTTGCCACTGGGCTGCCAGATTTGCTCTCCTCAACCTTGGAGCAGCAGCTTTCTGTAAACAGAGATTAGCACCCGGTGAGTTCCTTAACATTGGCACCAGTAGCAGTAGCAACGAGTTTGACTGCAGGGCTGCCTCATTACAAATGTGTGCAGTATAATTATTTTATTAGCTCTGCTTTGCAGAGGGAGCAAGGCTGAGAAGATCAAATTTGGTTAAACTCGATTAAATAAGCAATGTTTGAAACCTGCAGAAAAATACAAAAGTATTTAGAACCGTAAATATAAAAATATTTGGAATTTAATTGGGTAAAAAGTAGAGTGTTATTGAGATGTACAGATGTAGTGTTTATGATCCTAGTCATAGATATTTCACAGTGATCGTTATATTGCAACTTATCTTTCATTTTGAATGGTAACCTATGGATTCATAATTTAGAAGCTTCATCTTCATGCAAACGCTAGATGATGCAGTAAAGCTAAATTTAAAAAAATCTTTTTTTGCGGTATTATTACCCCCATTAACACGAGGTATCATTCGAGAGCAAATATCCAGGATTGAGTGGATGCATCTTTCCTAAACTATGTTTAAGGAATTAATGGATGGTACGATGACAAGGAAGGAAAAGGAAGCCTGTTTGAAAGATCGAGTTACTGTCAAATAAATGATCACATTTGGGGGCATATCCACTGATAATTTATGTTAAAATGTGTTTTGTGTGTTCCGTTGCTTTGCTTTTTATTTGTATGACTGACTTAGCAAATGAAATTCGGCGATCTTATCCCTTTAATGCTGAGCCTGAGCTCTCTCTCCTCACAAATGTCTATACCTTATCTTGCACTTCAGATAAATCATTGACAACATACAGAGAAATAATCATAAATCCATATGATATTTCTATCTGTAAGTAAAACGTTGTCAAATTTTGAAAATAGTAGACAATCACATGAAACATTAGTAAAGATTTTACATCTTTAAGCAGAAGCTTATTACTTCTGTACAGTATCCATTATCCAGGATACTTAATTCCACGTCAGAGAAGTCCTACCATGATTCTGCTGGGATCCCATAAGTGATGAAAGGGTTTTATAGGGTGGATGGAAATGTGGTGTTTCCATTTCCAGTTGAATCAATACTCAAGGGTCATATGTTTAAATGTATTAATAAATCGATAAAGAATTCAGAAAAGATCTCTGCATTTAGAAAATGGTGAGAATGTGGAATTCATTATGAGTTGGAAGAGTTGAGTGTGAAGGACCAGCACACATCTACAATGATTTTTTTAGAGTCTTTAGTCTTTACTTTAGACTCGACTTTAGAGATACAGCATGGAAACCGTCCCCTTGGCCCACCAAGTATGTGCCAACCAATAATCACCCTGTATGCTGGCACGATCCTACACTTACCAGGGACAGTTTACAATTTTATCGAAGCCAATGAACCTACAAATCTATACGTCTTTGGATAGTAAAAAAAAATCTGTTCCATTTTTTCAAGAATTTTAACCATCTCAAACGAATCATTCATTAACCTTTATTTTTCTTCTATCAAGAATATCCACAATTCTTTGTCCTCCTTTAAATTTCCGCATAACTGCAGCAACATCTGTGAATTCTTAACATGTGGAACCCTACATACAACACTTCAAGTACAATTTAGAGCTACTCTAAAGGGCAGCATAGTGACGCAGGGGTAGAGTTGCTGCCTTACAGCGGCAGAGACACAAGTTCATTCCTGACTATGGGTGGTGTCTGTACGGAGTTTGCATGTTCTCTCTGTGACCATGTGGGTTTCCTCCAGGTGCTCCGGTTTCCTCCCACACTCCAAAGACATGCAGATCTGTAGGTCAAGTTGCTTTGGTCAAATTATAAATTGTCCTTAGTGTGTAGGATAGTGCTGGTCCTTAGTGTGTAGGATAGATCACTGGTCGACGCAGACTTAGTGGGCTGAAGAGCCTGTTTCCACGCTATATATCTAAAACTAGGACTAAAACTAAATATGTCATTAGTGCAGTGTTCCCCTGGATTGTCACTGAATCTGTTTCTCCATTCAGCTCCTGCCAGCCCCACTCCAACCTTCCCTCCCCCTCTCCCCCAAACCCCCGTAGGTGCAATACAATATTGTGCGCAATGATTTTAAATGGGAGAGACACAAGATTGATTGAATAATAATAGGGTCTAACCAGAGAAACACATCCCACACCTGTACATGAAGTAAATTGGTATAGATTGTAACTAAAAGCTTTTGCAAATTTAGAACCATCACGAACAGTAACCATCACGGAGCAGATGGAATGTCAGACTCACTGACGCCTCTGCTGTGTGGCTCCCTTATTTGTGGCCTTTTGATAAGTAGAGCGGATGAAGACATTTGGGATAATGGGACCATTAAGTATTTTAAATCATTTTAGCCATCTTAAATCATTTTTTCTATTTATTCTGCCAGTCTCACAATAAATTAACCACTTTGAACTCCAGAATGGCTTTGAGAGAGTTTGGTCTACCAGAGAACAGTAGTATTTACACAGCAAAAAACGAAGCCTTTGCTCCATTTTGCAGCCTCAAATCCATTTAAGCGAGAGTCACTGAAGTTGTATAGAAGTGGGAAATAATCTGAAATATAATTTTGACTTGCAATTTAGAACAAATTCTGCACGATGGCACAAATAACCAAGGTAAGGACACAAAGTGCTGGAGTAACTCAATGGGTCAAGCAGCATCTCTGGAGAACATGGAGAGGTGACATTACTGGTCTGGATCGACCTTCTTCAGTCAGCAGGCTAGAAATCCAAGACAGACACAAAAAGCTGGAGTAAGTAGAAGGGGCCATCTTTGGATTGTAGGAGGAAACCAGAGCACCCAGAGAAAACCCACACGGTCACGGGAGGACGTACAAACTGCATACAGACAGCACCCATATCAGGATCGAATCTGCCGCTGTCAGGCAGCAACTCTACCACTGTTCCACTGTACTGCTGGATCTCATTCTACCATTACAGTCGCTCAACAACACCAACCCTGGTTCGATTAGGTGTGCACAATGGCATGCTCGGTGTAAGCCAGGTGGAACTAACAGTGATATCCAACCCTGGTGAATGTGCTACACAGATCTACCTGGGCGCTAAACTGCAAAGCAGACTGCAGTATAGCGAGCTGAATCAATGGATCAGATCAAAGCTCTCAAGTTCTGCTTCATTTTTTCATAAATGATGACTGGAGTCATACCTCTAGCAAAGAAAGATGGTGAAGTTTCTATGAGGTCAAACATCCCAATTCCAGGACTTCACTATAGAAAACAAGAGGTACTGCAGATGCTCGAATCTTGCATAGAACATGAAGTTCTGGAGTAACTCAACGGGTCAGGCAGCATCTCTGGGGGACATGGATAAGCAATGCTTATGGTCTACTCTGAAGAAGGGTCCTGACCCAAAACATCAGCTATCCATGTTCACCAGGAAAACTGCCTGATCTGTAGAGATGGTCCAGCACATTGTGTTCTATTTCATCATAGGAGTTCCTCAAGGCAGTGTATTAGATACGACCACCTTGGACTGTTGCTTCTTTTCCATCAACAGGTTGTCCATCACACTGATTGTCTACAACCACCGAATCTTAAAATTCTATAACATTACTATCACCCACCATCAACATCCGCGTAATGGGTCAAATATTTGTCTTAATGTATACCCTAATTCTTTTAAACAAATTAAAACTCATATCCTGTCATGAAATACTAATAAATGAGACACTCTAATCAAGAAAATATAATCTTTTACTAAAAAAAGATTGTCATTTTTTTTTTTAAAGAACCAATAATATTGTCGATCTTGGAGTCACATATAGACCAGTAAAAATTACAGGATTCTTTCTTTGGAGGATGTAAGTGAACCATAAATGAGGACATAAGGTTCAGGGGTTATGGGGAGAAGGCAGGAGAATGGGTTTGAGAGGGAAAGTTAGATCAGCCATGATTGAATGGTGGAGTAGGCTCGATGGCTTGAATGGCCTAATTCTGCTCCTAGAACTTATGAACATAAACCAGGTGATTTTTTTAATGACTATCCTATCATCGCATGGGTACTGTTAATAAAACTAGCGATTTAAAAAAATATTATGGATTTATTGAATTTAAATTCCACAACTGCTATGGTGGAATTTGAACACATTTCGCTCCTTTACAACAGTACTTCAGAAGTACTTGGTTGGCTGCAAAACCGCTTCAAACAATCTAAACACTGATTTTTCTAATCTTATTTTCACACTTAATGTTATGCATTTCTTTTCAGTCAGGATTGAAATTAATTTCTAATTTGCCTGACTAATTACATAGAAACCATAAATGAATGTTCAAAGTGTTCACTGTGTTCCTCCTGCTTTTCTTATTGCTGTGTCCAAATGTAACAAGTCTATGTGCAAAGAAATGAAAGAGCAAAGCTTTCCCCTCTATATGCTAGTTGCACTTTGATTGTTTATAATGAGCAAGCTTATGATCCCACTGAACTTTGTATATATTGCTGAGAAAAAGTCCTATTTCAGAATTCATGTACAAAAGCAAAAGGAACGTGTGCATAGAACATTTAAAATAAAACAAGAAGATTGTGGAGATATTATACAAATCAGATAGCATCTCTGATCATTGATCAGTTCAGGTGAAGTTTTAAAGGGCCTGTCCCACTTGCCGATTTTTTCGGCGACTGCCGGCATCATTGACTGACGTATCAGGTCACCGAATATTTTGCGGCGTGATGCGGCGTGATGACGTATGACGCGTGGTATTTTTTCAAGTGTCGCCGCTGGATTTTGAAATGTTCCAAATCTTTTGGCGACACTGATATGACGCCGGCACTCACCGAAAAAAACACTAAGTTGTACAAGCCCGTAAGTGTTTGGCCTGTTGAGCATTTCCAACAATTTTATTTTTGTTTTATTGAATTTAGGGTGGCAAAATGGCATATCTGGTAGAGCTGCTCCCTCACATAGGCAGACACCCAGGCGCGATCTTGACCTCAGGTCCTGTCTGCGTAGAGTTTGCACATTCTCCCTGTCACCACCTGGGTTTCCTCCGGGTGCTCTGGTTTCCTCCCACATCCCAAAGACGTGCGGGGTTTGTAGGTTAATTAGCCCTTTGTAAATTGTGGACGAGAAAGTGGGATAACATAGAGCTAGTGTGAACGGGTGATCGAAGGTCGGCGTGGACTCGATGGACCAAAGGGCCTGTTTCCATGCTGGATCTTTCAATAAATCATGATTTTTAAAAATCAATAATGTTTGTGGAGATAAAATTTTGTGGAGATAAAATTTTCCTTGATGTTTTTTGTATTCTTATAGGTAATTTGGAATTCATCGATTGGTCCAAACCCTTGCTTGGTATTACTGCCCATATTGGTGTCCATGACAACATTGGGCTGGTTACGGAGGGCCTGTTTTGCTGCCCCTCAAAACCACTGGTGCGGTTTGCATGGCGAATGGACTTCAGCAGTTTAGTGTGGAGTCATGGCTTTTACAAAATGTGTAAGAAGGAACTGCAGATGCTGACTTATACCGAAGATAGCATTTTGTGTCTATCTAGGACTTTTCCAACTGAAGGCAGTTTTCAGAGACATTACAGAGCTATTCCGAGACACTTATGTGCTCTAAACATTGAAGCAAATCATTTAAATAGGATATAAAAAACATCTTACTAATACCACATAAGCCAATCAAACCATTACACAAATGTCAAATAATTTTCAAGAATTAACCTATCTTGCTTTTGTCATCTAATCTTTGCTCTTTGGTCTCAGATCCTGGTATGGGATCCAAATCTGTCAGTAAGTTGGAATCTTTTTACTTTGCAATATTAAGCTGAGAAGTCCGGGACTTCCGTTTCAGCAGGTGAGAATTATCAGTTCCGATCAGCCTGAATCAGGATGATTCAGTTTGGTTAAGTGAGATGCCTTCAGTTTCTTTATAATAATAATAATAATGGATGGGATTTATATAGCGCCTTTCTAATACTCAAGGCGCTTTACATCGCATTATTCATTCACTCCTCAGTCACACTCGGTGGTGGTGAGCTACTTCTGTAGCCACAGCTGCCCTGGGGCAGACTGACGGAAGCGTGGCTGCTAATCTGCGCCTACGGCCCCTCCGACCACCACCAATCACTCACACACATTCACACACATTCACACGCAGGCAAAGGTGGGTGAAGTGTCTTGCCCAAGGACACAACGACAGTATGCACTCCAAGCGGGATTCGAACCGGCTACCTTCCGGATGCCAGCCGAACACTTAGCCCATTGCGCCATCTGTCGTCCTGATATACCCAACCTACATAAGCCCCCAATTTTTTCAATACCTGTTGGAAGAGTATCCTGGTGGAAAATAAAGAAAAATGCCAGAATTCATTACTTTAAGAAAAAAATTGTTTTGTGCCTGCAGTTTTGTTAATAAGCGCTTGATGATTACATTGTTGAAAGAAGTCATTCTTATACGGCATTGTATTGGATTTGTTCCTTGAAAACTTTATTTTTCGTTCCGTGGAAGCTTTATTTTCCTTTATTGATTATCTCTCTGGATTATTGATTCTTCTGGTAGTAATTGGTAGGAATATTCTCTCACATTTTATCGCCAGTGGCAGGAAAAGTTGATAATTTTGTAAAGATGAGACTTCGTTTTTCACATTTCAACTCATAAAGTCATGCATTCTGGAGTCATACAGCACAGAAATAGGCGCTGTGGCTCACATATCGATGCAGACCATCAAATATGCATTTAGACTCATCCCATTTACCAGCGGTTGATTCATAGCCCTTTATGCCTTCGAAGTTCAAGTGCAGATATTTCTTAAACGTCATGCATGTATCTGGTTCCCATACCCACTTCAGAAAGTAAATTCCAGATTCCAAATATCCTCTGAGTGAAAAGATTCGTCATCAATTCCCCTCCAGACCTTTTAAGCCTTATCCTAAATCTGCGCCCTCTAATATTAGACACCTCTGAGTGGGGAATAGTTTCCCACTATCTTCTCTATCTGTGCCTTTCATGATTTTGTACACTTCTCTCAGGTGACCTCCTCTAGACCATGAGAAACAAATGCAGCCTATCCAGCCTCTTCCAGAACAGTCCATCCCAGGAATCTCCTCTGCCCTCTCGTCAGAGGAATTACATCTTCACTAGAGTGGTGACCAAAACTATAGAGATGTGGCCAATGTCTTCAAAGGTTGTACCACAATCACATTCCCTAATATTCTGTGCACCAGTTAATGAACACATGTATTCTGTAGGCCTTCTTCACACCTCATTTACCTGTGGTGCCACCTTCAGGGTTCCTTGGACTTTCACCACAAGGTTCTTTGCATTGAGAGCGTCTCTGTCTCTGATGGTAAGACCAGCTGGAACTTACCAGCTTCTTTTGCGATACATGATGTGCCAATAATAAATTCCTCTGCATGACCTCTGCGTTGACCTGGTCTCCATTTTATTATGCAGGAATATTTTCTGAAAATGTTTAGATAAAGTTCTTGTAAAACAAACCATTAACGTCATCATTGCTTTTACTGGAGCATCGGAGGCTGAGGGGCGACCTGATAGAAGTACAGTATATAGAATTATGAGAGGGTAGACAGGCACAACCCTTTTCCCAGGAAGGAAATATCAACAATGAGAGCATAGTTTAGTTTAGTTTATTGTCAGGTGCACTGAGGTACAGTGAAAAGCTCTTTTGTTGCATGCTATCCAGTCAGCAGAAAGACTACACATGATTATAATCAAGCTGTCCACAGTGTACAAATACAGGATAAAGGGATTAATCTTTAGCGCAGGATAAAGTCCAGTAAAGTCTGATTAAAGAAAGTATGAGGGTCTCCAATAACGTAGATGATAGGTAGGGAACAGAAAGAAATGGCCCACGTGCATGCAGATGACATTAGTTTAACTTGGCATCATGTTCAGCACAGTGGCGTAATGGCGCAGTCTGCCTTACAGCGCCAGAAACCCAGGTTCGATCCTGACGCCAGGTGCTGTCTGTACAGAGTTTGTATGTTCCACATGTGACTGTGTGGGTTTTCTCTGGGTGCTCCAGTTTCTTTCCACACTCCAAAGATGTACAGGTTTGTAGGTTAATTGCCTTCGGTAAAATTGTAAATTGACCCAAGTGTGTAGGATAGTGTTAGTGTACGGGATGATCGCTGGTTGGCGTGGTCTCGGTGGGCCGAAGGGCCTGTTTCCGTGTTGTATATCTAAAGACATTGTGGGCTGAAGGCCTGTTCATGTGTTGTACTGATCCATGTTCTATGTATTAACATGTCTATGTTTAAAAGGCTCACATATACATTTTAAAGAGGACCACTCTCATTAAACTAGATAATCATAGTCATAGTCAAGACCTTTAAATTGTACCCTAAAACCCCTGTCACACGGTGCGAGTCGACCCACGAGTGACCCCGAGTTTAAAACAAATTAAACTGGTGGTAATCACGTACAATTAACTTAGCGGGATCGTCGGAACTCGTGGACGCTACTTAGTGACTCGTGGTGCTAATGGCAGGTACCCGGGAAACTTGTTAACTCTTGAAAAATTTTAAACATGTTTAAAGATTGCCATGAGTCAAATTTACTCTTGAAGTTAAAATTTGAAACATTTAAACTCGTTGTAAGAACGTAGTGGCCCGAGAGTTTACCGTAGTGACTCTTGAGTCTACCGTGGGTTTGGCCTGAGTGCCAGAAGTGAAATGTTGAAGATTAGTCATCTCCGGAGAACTTGGATAGGTGACGTTTCGGGTCGGGACCCTTCTTTCACCCGAAACGTCATCTGTCCATGTTCTCCACAGATACTGCCTGACACGTTGAGTTACTCCAGCACTTTGTATTTTTCGTAAACGAGCTTCTGTAGTTCCTTGTGTTCCAAAATGTAATGCTTTATAAATGTCCAGAGATGCTGCCTGTCCCGCGGAGTTACTCCAGCACTTTGCGTCTGTCTCCCTGGAGACCTCGTTTCCCACGCAATGTGACATCTACCGTGCATACATTGCCAACTGTTGTTTTGGCAGCAGCAACATGATCTCCCAGTTAGTACACTCAGTGTACTGAGGCCTAGTTTGTGTAGAGACAAGAAACTGCAGATGCTGGAATCATGATCATAAAACACACACAAAGTGTTGGAGGAACTCACACAGCGCTGGAGTAACTCAGCGGGACAGGCAGCATCAGCGGAGGGAATGGACAGACGTTGATTCGGCTCGAAAAGGGACCCGATCCAAAACGTTGCCTATCCATTCCCTCCACAGATGCTGCCTGACCCGCTGGCTTACTTCGACACTTCGTGAGTTCATGTCATAGGAGCAGAATTAGGCCATTCGGCCCATCGAGTTGCTCCAACACTTTGTGTTTTGCTCAACATGCCAGCATCTGTGGTCCCCCATGTCTCCATTTGACAGCTCGAAGAACTCAGCGGGTCATGGAGTCTGAAGAAGGACCCTGACCCGAAACCTCGCCTGCCCGTTTTCTTCCACCAATTTCATGTAGTCACTTTTTCGCCGGTGAGCTACAACGAGTGCAACCGCCACCACTCCACCTTGGACCTCAGCAGGAACAATATCTTCTACATCAGCCCCGCGCAGTTCAAGAACCTCTCGTTCATCAAGTGTCTCAACCTGTCTGGCAATGCCCTCAGTCAAACCCTGAATGGTTCCGAGTTCCTTTCCCTCCCTCACCTGCGCTACCTGGACCTCTCAAATAACCGCATCGACCTCCTCTACGAGTCCGCCTTTCAGGAGCTGCAGGAACTTCAAGTGCTGGATCTCAGCAACAACAACCACTATTTCCAGATAGAAGGGTTGACGCACAGATTAAACTTTATCCACACCCTCACCAATCTCTCCAAGCTGATCATGAGCGAGACTGACATCTACACCTCAGCCGACTCACAACTGAGGAGCAATTTGCTGAGTGTGCTGGAGTTCCAGGACAACCAGTTGAATTCCATGTGGAGCGACGGCAATTACATGTACATTGAGTTCTTTGAGAACCTCTCCAACCTGAGCCGCCTCGACCTCTCGGGCAGACTCGCGTTCATGCCGCACGACGTGTTTGATCACCTGCCCCCGCTACTCAAGGGGCTTGTGCTGAGCGGTAACCAGCTGCGGAGCTTCAACTGGGGCAGGCTTTACCTGCTAGGCTGGTTGGAGCTGCTGGACCTCGGTAGCAACCTGTTGACCACGGTGCCTCGCATGCTGTCCAACTGCACCCAGACCCAGCGCGTCTTCAACCTCACCCACAACCAGATCTCCAAGCTGACCAAGGACTTTCTGTGGAACATGACCTCCCTGAAGTACCTGGATCTCCGCTACAACAACCTGAAGACCATCCAGGCCTCCAGTTTCCCGGACAGCGCCATCAAACACCTTCGGGAGCTGCGGCTAAGCGGCAACCACTTTCTCTGCACCTGCAACGCCAGGTGGTTCGTGTGGTGGAACAATCAGACCACGGTCTACATCCCTCGCGTGGTCACCGATGTCACCTGCGCCTCCCCCAAAGCCCACCGTGGCCACGTCATCATCATGGTCGACCTGCACTCCTGCGAGTTGGACTACCTGGGCATTGACCTCTACACTTTCTCCGCCTTGATCACCCTCTTGCTCCTGGTGACCTTGGAAAAAATACGAGGTACGTTGCCTGTGGATGGAGTTTGCAAACAATTGAATGGGTTGTCACAATTCGTTCGTTTATGTGGGGAACGCATATGAGCAGAATCTGAGAATCGAGCGGCGTCCCAGAGAAGCATGCAGCTACATAAGAGACACGGAGAAGCTGATCATCGGGGCAGTTCTGTCCATGGTCATGGGAGGCTTTTTATAGTTAAAAAACTGCATGACATCATTTTTATCCATGTGATGATTTTTCCACACGTCGGTAGTCATTGTTGGCTCAAGAGTAACTCGGGAGAGGAACTTGGTAACTCGGGAGAGGAACTTGGTACATCGCAGAAATGAGAAGTAAACGACAAACTTAGACATACACGTGGGAACTCGTTTAAACTCGTGAACATAAACTTGGAATCTCGTAGACAACCACGAGTTTGATTTCTTCTTTCACTCGGGATCACTCGTGGGTGGACTCGCACCGTGAGACAGGGCCATAATAGAAATCCACACTTAACTTCAACCATATTACAGCCTGTTCAGGGAAATGCGAGGAACTGCAGAATGCCGGTATTATACCACTTGATTTGTGAGGAAATTTAACAGCACCCTTTGCGGTGTTCATATAAAATTCTCATTAGCTATAAAAGCTGACAAGCAATAAGAGAGATTTGCAGTCTCGGAGCAACACAAAATAATAAGTTGTGACTTTCCCACTGTTTGCCAGATGTAGAAATAAAAATTAATAGCCAAACAAACTATGTTTGGAGAAGTTTAACAGGGAACTGAATCAAATTCAGCTGAATTGAGAAATAAACGCAATGGGTTACTAAGTAAATACACTTTGAAAAGGGCATGAGAGTCTTTTTTTTATAAACAGGCTTTATAAAAAGTATTTTTCTAATACTTTTGCGCAAGAATTGCAGCAGCAAAGATACAAGCCGAAATCCCAAACTATGTATTTAATAGGCAAATTATAATATCGTCTGAAAAACTGTGCAGTGCAGAAAATGACAGATTTCAGCTGGAGAAAATTATGCTTCCGCAAAAGGTCTGAGGTTACCTATAACAAACTAGTGTGAGATCAAATTTGATTTTTTAATGTTGACAGTCTTTCTGCTTTCTCCTAACATTAGTTTCTAATTGCCTTTGTGCTTTGCCAAGCAGCTTAATGTATGGGGGAAAGACAAATGTTCTGAACACCATTGAATCTGCCCAGAGACCGATGAGGGAAAACTCCCAGTGTTACACAGATATGTTTGTCTCTGCTGTAAGTCTGTGTAGGTGACATGGATCATTGTGTTTCTCAGGAAATATTACAACTGTACCACCAGGGGAATATACTTCAATAAGATAGACATAAGATGCAGCAATAACTCAGACAGCATCTCTGGAGAAAAGGAATAGGTGACGGCTTGGGTCAAGAACCTTCTTCAGACTGAGAGTCAGAGGAGAGGGAAACTAAGGGTGCACACTGGTTCTATCTTAACCTACTTTCACATCCACTTCCTACACACAGGGGCAATTTGATAGTGGCCAATTAACCCACATCCCCGCACATCTTTAGGATGTGGGAGGTATCAGGAGTTGCTAATGGAAACCCATGTGGTCACACAGGGCCAGGTACATGTTTAGGAAAGGTTTAGAGGGCTTCGGGATGGTCGGACTAGCAGAGATGGGCCATCTTGATGGTCATGGACAAATTGGCCCAAAGGACCTCTTTCCGTGCTGAATAACTCTGCAACTCTCTCGAGCACTCCCCAGACATTTGTTGATTTGGGATTTAGAAAGGTAGTGAGCCTAGGGAAGAAGGGGCAATTTATCCAAGCTTCTGCTCCTAATTGATAACCATTCGAAACACTTAACCCCAAACTCTTTACATGCACACGCACACACACACGCACACGCACACGCACACACACACACACACGCACGCACGCACGCACACACACACACACACACACACACACACACACACACACACACACACACACACACAGTAATAATGAGCATTCTGACGATCCTACTGTACATAATTATTGTAATTTGCTCTGTAGAAAATAAAATCCATATTGAATTCAGTATATATTTTTTGAAACCAGACACTACATCAGTACAAACACACGTTTCTACGCATCGTACAGTTTAGTCACGAAGTACCTTACTAATCCCTGGACTGAAAGGAAAAATCAATCAGACTTTGTGCCCTGCTCTTACTGATATTCATTGTCACTGGAATAATGAAAGTTACCAGCTTATTTCAGCGACTCAGAAGTAAGAGCTTTCAAATTGTTTACTAAAATCAGTAAAATGGCTCTGGTGACTCTCGGCAGTTTTGAGGCACTTGACTGATTTTCTGCAAACGATGTGGTTTGTGTGGACTGTGATGATAATCAGGCTTTGTCTGCTCAAACTGCAAATTGCCTAAAAGCCTTCTGCATTTGTATTTTAGCCCCGGAAAGCTTAGAGATTTTATTTTATTTCCTATTGTACAAAATACTTTAGCGATAACAATTTCATTTTCTCTTAAAGTAAAATGGTCCATTGGTGACAAGCTACATGACCATAGTCCTATCAACGAGAAATTCATCGGCGCGGCACTGTGAGGGGGAATGAGTATTCAGAGCAATGCCCAGCAAAGCAATCACCTGCTCATCACATCTAAGATTCAACTTTCAAGATTTTCCTTAACAGCAAAGTTCAGTTCACAGATTACAACAAGCTGCCCTGTCAATTCAACTTTAATGATGAGCCACAACAAAATCAACCCACAAACAACATTTAGTTTAGTTTTAGAGATACAACGTGGAAGCATACCCTTTAGCCCACTGAGTCCACACCAACCAGCAATTCCCACATAATAGCACTCTTCTACACACCAGGGTCAATTTACAATTTTATCGAAGCTAATTAACCTATAAACCTGTATGTCTGGAGTGTGGGAGGAATCCGGAGAATTCCCATACAGGTCACGAGGAGAACGTACAAACTCCGTTCAGACAGCACCCGTAATCAGGATCGAACCTGGGTCTCTGGCGCTGTAAGGCAGCAACGCTACTGCCGCACCACCGTGCTGTCCCAATACGGACGGCTTCCTATTGCATCATAATGGTTATAACTATAAAGCTTCAATACACCTTTACATCTTGATTTGATTAGACAACAATTTGTTATTTGTGTACATGATTTATTTCCCGTTCTTAATTACCCCCGAGCCAAGGAGCAATCAAGAGAATTTGGCATTGGAGGGTCGAGAGTCACAAGTAGGTTAGACTGGGTAGAAATGGCACCTTTCCTTCCTTGTTAGGCATTAGTGAAGCAGGGGGGGGGGGGGGGGGGGGGGTTATGGCAACACAGTAGTTTCATTGTGTCCATTACATAGAACATAGAGCATAGACCATAGAAGAGTACAGCACATGAACAGGCCCTTGGATCCACAATGTCTGTGATGAACATGATGCCAAGACCAACTCTTAATGACCTGCATATGATCTATGTCCCTCCATTCCCTGCCTATCCAAAACTCTCCAAAATGCCACTATTGTATCTACCTCCACCACCACTACCACCACTCCCAGCAACGTGTTCCAGGCACTCGCCACTGAGAGGTTACTGAGACAATTTTTGTTTAAATTTTAGATCTTATAGAATATTTAATTTATCTTCTCTATCTATCATGGTAGGATTTAAACTTGTGTCTCCAGAATAGTCCAGAACTCTTGTTGCTTGTAACTTAATAACTATATCAGCAAACCCTACCAATTTTGCATTTGCAAAATGGAGCATTGCTTCACATAGCTGGCACTTGATTTGTTGTCTGACTTTATCAACTTTTGCCAACGATTCTGCCAAAGATAACCCAAAGTTAAATTTTAGTTTATTTTAGTTTAGAAATACAGCAGGAATACACTGAGTCCACACCAACCAGCAATCCCAAGACACTAGCACTATCCTACAGACTAGGGACAATTTACAATTTTACTTTGGAGTCACGTGAGTGACTACGTGAAGAACCCGTCCAGCACGCATGCGCGACATTAGCGTTCACGCAGTGCAACAGCGACGAACGGGAGTACAGGCGCTCCCGCTACAAGTTTAAAAAAGCGGACCATCAGGTAAGTACTTACTCTGAGGTCGTACTTAGGAAGCTTTGCTCTGCTTTGTGAATTCCAGGTTGAAGAAGCTGGAAAAATGAGCAAAGCACGGCAAGGGAAAAAGACCGCCCCCCGTTCGACTCCAACAGAACGGGAGTGTCCCATCAGTGGGGGGCGAGAGGCGGCACCTGGACCGCACATGCTGCGGTCCACAATCATTGAGACCGAGCCGAGCCCAGTACCGCTAGCGCAGCCTGACCAACAGCAGCGGGCTGGAGGTAAATCAAGACGAAAAACTGACCGGACGGTTATATCTGATAGCTCCGATGAGGAGGACTCTCCGCCTGAGAGCGGCAGAGGTAGCCGCCTGAGCCGCATGGAAAGGCTCATGGAGCAAATGCTCCAGCGAGACTTGCTTCGGGAGCTGGAGCAGTCTCGCCAAGGGAATTCAGGCACTCCCACATCAGTGCCTTACAATGCACTGGCCATCGCTTCCCCCTCAGCCGAGGGCAGCGTTGGCGACCAGGGCTGGGCTGGTCAGGAACAGGGGTCATTGGCGAAGATATCGGAAGTACGCTTGGGGTACAGGACCAGGAAGAGCTGCTGGGTGTGGTGAATCGTAACGTGGCTACACCACGAGCAGGGCGGCCGTTGCAGCCAAAACTGGCGGCCAGCATTAACCACCTGTCCCTCAAACCCCTACAAGAACAGGTAGTCAATGAGGCACTAGAACTCTACTCGCCTCCAGAGAACTGCAGATCACTCAACGTACCGGCCGTTAACAGCCAAATCTTGGGGTATGTTGGACAGAGTATCCGGAACCAGGAGCTAAAATTACAACGTATCCTCAAGCTCCTGACGACAGGGATAACATCCTATGCTCGTTCCGTGGATGGGGTGGATATGACCACCAACCAGCAAGACACTCTGGCTCTGCTGTGCAACACTCAATATGAGATAAACAACCTCCGCAAGGAGATAATAAGACCTGCCCTCAATCACAAATATGCAGGACTGTGTAAAACACCGGCCTCAGAGCCACAGTCCCTGTTATTTGGAAAGGACTTGAAAAACAAGTGAAAGACCTGGAGGAAGAGTCCAAAGCATTCGGCCTCATGAGGGCAGGCCCCGGAACGAGACCCACACAACCCAGACGGCAGTACCCCACCGCGTCCACCAGTCGACGTCAAACTTTTGGGACTGGTGAAAGCTCGGGGTCCGCATACCATCCCCGAAAGCCTTTTTTAAGCCAGGGCCCAGAGCGGACCCCATGGAAAATCCGCCACCCCCAACCAGCAGTACATCCAGCAGTACAACGACGGATGAAGAAACTGAAGAAAGGAACACTCCCATATGGAGGTAGCTGGGTCTGGTTCCTACCAGCATATAAAAAGTGGGGGAACTGTACTAACAGGGGGGAGATTACACCTGTTCATTGAAGCATGGAGGTCTGTCACGAATGATAGTTATATACTTAACAGTATTCGTGGATACAAAATAGAGTTCATTCAAGAAAATATGCCACCAGTTCAGCATGTACCCCAAAGGGTCTTTACCCTCTCAGTCAAAGAAAAACTAGAGGGTCAAGCAGAACTGGTGAGGTTACTTACAAAGGGTATCATTGAGAAATCCAAACATGAACCTTTGGAATTTGTCTCAAATATATTTACCAAAAACAAAAAAGATGGTGGATGTCGCATCATCATTGACTTAACCTCACTAAATACCTTTGTTAAGTATGTACATTTCAAAATGGAAACATTTGTAACTGCCAAACAACTGATTTCCAAAGGATACTTTATGGCAAGCATTGATTTAAAAGATGCCTACTATACAGTACCCATTCAAAAGGGTCATCGCAGATACCTGAAATTTACCTGGATGGGGCAACTATGGCAGTTTAAAGCGTTGCCTAATGGGTTAACATCAGCCCCAAGACTATTTACCAAGATATTAAAACCAGCCTTGGCAACATTAAGAAAACAGAGACATATTGTCATGGCATATCTTGATGATATTCTAATAGTAGGCAAAACCACGGAGTTGGCTAAATCAGCTGTATTAGCTACCAAACAATTGTTTGAAACCCTGGGATTTGTCTTACATCCAGATAAATCTAAGTTGACGCCATCCACAACTATGGACTATCTGGGATTCACAATTAACTCAGTCCACATGTCTGCAACGTTGCCAAAAGATAAAACAGCAGAATTGGCACAGACGTGTAACAATTTAATGGTTAGCAATCGACCAACCATCCGACAAGTGGCAAGAGTAATTGGCAAAATGGTAGCAGCATTTCCAGCTACACAATTTGGACCCCTGCACTATCAAAACCTACAAAGGGCAAAAGGACAGGCGTTAAAACGACATGCAGGTCACTTTGACCGAACCATGAAATTACCCATTGAAGCAATATCAGAGTTACAGTGGTGGATAGAGCACATTTGGCATAGTTCCAGCCCTATCATCATCAATAACCCAACATTAACTATACAAACAGATGCCAGTGTTCAAGGCTGGGGAGCAACTAATACCATATCCAGCACAGGTTGTAGATGGACTAACCTAGAATCATCTTTACTACAAACACTGGGCATAAATTATTTGGAAATGTTGGGTGCATTTTATGGTTTAAAAGCATATTCTATGAATATGCACCATTTGCATGTTCGTTTACAAATTAATGATACCACGGTGGTGGCCTATATTAACCATATGGGCGGAATAAAATCGATATCATGTGACAATTTGGTCAACAAAATCTGGCAATGGTGTGACGATAGACATATTTGGCTATCAGCAACTTACCTACCAGGTAAGCTAAATACAGTGGCAGACACGAGGTCACGCAAATTCAATGATAACACCGAATGGATGTTAAATCCTAGAGGTTTTGCTAAAATTACAAAGCAATATGGCACACCAGATATCGATCTCTTTGCATCCAGACTAAATCACCAGGTACCAATGTATGTCACTTGGGAACCAGACCCTGAGGCAGCAGCGATAGATGCATTCGCGCTGAACTGGGGAAACTATTTCTTTTATGCTTTTCCCCCCTTCTGCCTCATCAGTAGGGTACTACGCAAAATACAGATGGACTCTGCTTCAGGTATTTTGATAGTACCTGACTGGCCTACACAGCCCTGGTTCCCAGTGGTCCTCGACATGGTCATCGAAACTCCTATGACCTTTCCCAGTAGCCCAGACCTATTGACTCACCCGGTATCAGGCATAAGTCATCCATGCCATGACAAAATTAACCTACTGGGTTGCAGATTATGAAAAGACCACTGCTGGGCCTGGGATTGTCTGACAGGACCATCAACACGATGACAGCGTCCCACCGTATGTCCACCAGGAAACAATACCTATCGAGCATCAGGAAGTGGGAAAGATACTGCTCGACTACTGGGACAACATACTCATCTGCAACCATAACCAATGTACTGGAGTTCCTGGCTGGCCTTCACCATAATGAAGGACTGAGCTACAGCGCCATCAATACTGCCAGAAGTGCTCTGTCAGCCTACTTAAAACAAGTACCAGGACAACAGGCCATAGGGTCTCACCCGCTGGTGATCAAACTCATGAGGGGTATATTCAACTCCAACCCCCCTAGACCTAGGTACACCCAAATCTGGGATGTCAGTGTGGTCCTGACATACCTAAGGGGATGGTCACCAGCCAGGTCTCTCACCCTGGAACAGCTAACCCTGAAAACGGTCATGCTGATGGCACTAGTCTCAGCACAAATAGTCCAGTCCCTCCACTTACTGCGACTGGACAACATGGTTATAACACCAGACCGGGTTTCATTCACCATTCAGGAGCTGGTAAAGCAGAGCAGGCCAGGAACTTCAGGCCGAGTTATGGATTTCCGGGCATACCCACCTGACCCACGGTTGTGTGTCATGACTCACCTACTCACTTACATCAACACAACAAGAGATTCCCGAGGGAGAGAAAAAGCCTTATGGGTCAGCCACAAGATACCTCATGGTCGGGTGTCGAGCCAAACCATCTCAAGATGGCTCAAGCAGGTACTGGGAGCTGCTGGAGTAGATACTGACGTATATACATCTCACTCCACCAGGGCAGCATCCACATCAGCGGCTAAAAGGATGGACGTACCACTGGACCACATCCTGGCTGCAGCGGGGTGGTCCATGGAGAAAACGTTCCAAACGTTCTACAACAAGCCGCTAGCAGAACCTGTGTTATTTGCAGAAAGAGTTTTAGAATCTGCAAATATATAATTTAAGCCAGGGGGAGCATTTTTCTTTTGTTATTGTTTAATAAATACCATTATTGTTTATAAACAGATTCATGGTTGATTACGATAACATACTTCCTCCCTTGAATGACTTCGGCAGCGAGTGAAGTATGAACTGTTACACGGTTTGAAATCACAGAGCTTTAAAATCTTCACGTAGTCACTCACGTCACTCCGAAGTAAAATAGTAAGATTAAACGAGAACTTACCAGTTTGAAGTTTGATCTGTATTTTATGAGGAGTTACGATGAGGGATTACGTGCCCTCCGCTCCCACCCTCAATTATAGAGATCAACTGGTATCTTAGTTCTCCTTTTCTTTACTATGTTTATTTCAATTATTGTGTTTCCTGTGATTCCACACCGCTGCTTTGAAGTATGTCGCGCATGCGTGCTGGACGGGTTCTTCACGGGTTCTTCATCGTAACTCCTCATAAAATACAGATCAAACTTCAAACCGGTAAGTTCTCGTTTAATCTTACTATTTTAAACTGTCAATTAACCCACAAACCTGTAGGTTTTTGGAGTGTGGGAGGATGGATATGAGGCAGTCCAAATGACAATCACTAATTCCTGTGTGTGAAGGTTGTCTCTGTGAAAGGCCACATAAATGAAATCTCTATTCTTTGGAGTTTATAAGATGAAGGGTGAACATATTGAAATATATGAGATTCTTAAGGGCAAGACAGTGTAGATAGTGAGATGCAATAGGAGAATTTTCAACAAAAGGATATAGTTACAAGATTGGGGGATGTTCATCAAAACCATGCAGGGTAGAAACTCGGAAGGAGGTAAATGTCTGGAATTCTTTACTCTTGAGGATGGCGGAGGTCACATGATTGGGGGTATTTGAGAGGAAGTTGACAAAAGATCAGAGAAGTGAGGGCTAGGGGTAACTGGCACAGAGGAGAAGATTAGGATTGGGGCAGACCAACCATGATTATAGTGAACGGGAGGGTAGGTTTGACTGAACATAGAACAGTACAACACAGGGACATGCCCTTTGGCCCACAATAACAGGCCGAGTGCCTTACTTTAGCTCCTATTTTCTTATGTTCTCCTGCCATAATATCCATTTCACGCAAGCCAATTTACCCTCGGAGAGTAAAAGATTACCCCAGGTAAGGAAATAAAAAGGACAACTTTGTGATGCACAGCACCAGGTTTGGAGTTGGTCCACTGAAATACAATGACAGATGTTCACTGAATTAGGACATGCAGGAGATGACAAAACTGAAAAGGTCTGGTTTGTAATCCATTAACATAAATCAGTAAGCATTAAATGGGCCAATTTTACATTGGCACTCAATTGATTGCTTACTAAAATTTTAATCAATTTAAGATTTAAAATCTCAATATTTATTTCTGTTTTCTTGCTCTCGATAGCAGGTGCCACACTTCCTACTTTGAACTAAAGTCCAACTAGAATAAGTGGTGTTTCTATTGATCTTTCCGACCATTGCAGTACTACGGACCAGATAATAAGCATCCCATTAAATACCAGGAATGCGTAGGTTGACCTAGGATGAGCGTTTGTCGGCACTTGGCCTGTACTCGCTGGAGTTTAGAAGAATGAGGGGAGACCTCATTGAAATGTACAGAATAGTGAAATGCTTGGATAGAGTGGACGTGGAGAGGATGTTTCCACTAGTGGGAGAGTCTAGGACTAGAGTTCATAGCCTCAGAATTAAAGGACATTCTTTCAGGAAGGTGATGAGGAGAAATGTCTTTAGTCAGAGGGTGATGAATCTGTGGAAATCTTTGCCACAGAAGGCTGTGGAGGTCAAGTCAGTGGATATTTTTAAGGCAGAGATAGAAAGATTCTTGATTAGTACTGGTGTCAGAAGTTATGGGGAGAAGGCAGTAAAATAGGGTTAGGAGGGAGAGATAGATCAGCCATGATTGAATGGCGGAGCAGACTTGATGTGCCAAATGGCCTAATTCTACTCCTATTCCTTATGACATGACCTTATGATCAGCAGTACATTCAGAAACACGATACAGACACTAGGCTTATCTGGGTTTAGGAGGACCCAACCAGGGCAGACCAGTGAAGCAGTTTCTAAGGGTTCCAATTAGAACAGGTAAGGGTTTACCGGAATGGTACCATTCGGCGCCGCCATTTGGGCACCGCCGTTTCGGGGTGTTAGAGTTAGGGTTAGGGTATGGGTTAGGGTTAGGGTGCCACAGCGGTGGGCCAGTGGAAACCAATTTCCAAACTTGTTAACATAAAGCTGATCTCACTTGCAATATCCTTGGCATAGGAACTTCTTGCAGAGGGTGATGAATCTCTGGAATTCACTATTGTGATGCATGGAACACTTTTATTTATCTGGAGGTATTTACAGAGGTTAGGGTTAGGGTTAGGGTTAGGGTTCTGATGAGTACAGATATTATAAACGGAGGCGCCGAAACAGCGGCGCCGAAACGACAGCGCCGAAAAGTACCCGACCCAGTAATAGGCTAAGATCAATTACAATACTCCGTAATTCCAAAATTTCCTGAATCAGAACGTTATAAGATACAGACTTTGGGACTGAACTTACTCATGATGATAAACTGTAAACCCCATTAAAGGATTAGAGATAGATGTAGAGAAAATCATTAATCTTAGTTGGTGGCAAATTAGAAAAATCTTTAAAGCTATGTGCTATTCACCGAATAAGCATTTAGCTAGGCCATGGGCAACTGGTAATTGCGCAAGCAATTTCAGATTAGTTAGGTCTGGGAACTTGCTGCACTGTACAGAGTGATCCCAATGAGAATGGTAAAGCACCTTGCGATGCCCTTTGGGGTGGCTGGGTTGTGGTGAATGTGTCAGCACATGCCAGATGTCCATGTATACGTTCTATAAAAAGGAAGAGGGGAATCGATTTGAGGTCAGATGTGAATGCATCTGGTCTCAAAGGGCTGTACACAATGTCCACTTCCCTTATTTTCCAGTAGATGAGTTGGAGTTGAAAGGAATTAACAGGGAAAACAGAAAAATCTGCCATCAATGTTGAGGAACATGAAGGTCCAACATTATCTTTGTACATAGCTTTGCCAAACTCATGATGACATCCTTTCCAACGTGGAAGAAGTGGTAACTTCCATCACCTAGGGAGGCAAAGGTAATGAACAAGGGTCCTGACCTGAAACGGCACCTATTCAAGTTCTCCATAAGTTCTCATGTTCAAGTTCTCATGTTCAAGGCAAAAGTCTTAGGTCTGCAGTCTCTTCCCTCCTCTTCTCCCTCTGCGCTGAGGCGATACCCCCCGGGCCGCGGTGTTTGAGCCGCGGGAAACATCGCCCGGGGGGTATCGCCTCAGCGCAGAGGGAGAAGAGGAGGGAAGAGACTGCAGACCTAAGACTTTTGCCTCCATCACAGTGAGGAGATGTTGGGTGGACTCACTGTGGTGGATGTTAATATGTGTTTATTGTTGTTTTATGTATGACTGTTGCAATTTCGTTCAGACTTCGGTCTGAATGACAATAAAGGGCTATCTAATCTAATCTATCTCTATCTAAACAGTTCTCAAGTTCTCAATTTCTTTGTGTCTTTTGATGACACAGGTCATTCATGGGGTCATAGAGTCATACAGTGTGGAAACAGTCTCTTCGGCCCTACTTGCCCACACTGATCAACATGTCCCTTCTACACTAGTCCTACTTGCCTGCGTTTAGCCCTCATCGCTCTAAACCTGTCCTATCCATGTACCTATCTAATTGCTTCTTAAACATTGCGATATTCCCTGCCTCAACTACCTCCTCCAGCAGCTTGTTCCATACACCCACCACCCTTTGTGTGAAAACTTTACCCCTCAGATTCCTATTAAATCTTTACTCCCTTCATCTTAAATCTATGTCCTCTGGTTCCCGATTTCCCTACTATGGGCAAGAGACCCTGTGCGTCTACCCAATCTATTCCTCTCATGATTTTATACACCTATATAAGATCACCCCTCATCCTCCTGTGCTCTAGGGAATGGAGTTCCATCCTGCTCAACCTCTCCCTATAGATTACACCCTTGAGTCATGGCAACATCCTTGTAAATCTTCTCCATACCCTTTCGAATTTAACACAATTTTTGCTATAACGTGGTGCTCAGAACTGAACACAATATTCTAAATGGGGCCCACCAACGTCTTATATAACTACAATATGACCTCCCAACATATATACTCAATGTGCCAAAAGCGTTTTTGACCACCCCGTCTACCTTTGACGCCACCTTGAAGGAACTATGTTCCTGCACTCCTCGATCCCTTTGCTGTACAACAGTCCCCGGAGCCTTAGCATTTACTGCGTAAGTCCTGCCCATGTTAGACTTTCCAAAACGCAACATCTCACATTTCTCTGTATTAAATTCCATCAACCATTCCTCAGCCCACCTGGCCAATCGATCAAGATCCTGCTGCAATTTTTTACAACCATCTTCACTCTCTGCAATACCACCCACTTTTGTATCATCTGCATACTTGCTAATCTTGCCATGTACATTCTCATCCAAATCAATGATATAGATGATAAACAGTAACAGGCCCAGCACCGAACCCTGAGGTACACCACTAGTCACAGACCTCCAGTCCGAGAAGCAACCTTCCATTATCAACCTCTGCTTCCTTCCATGAAGCCAATTTTCTATCCATTCAGCTATCTCCCCTTAGATCCCATGCGATCTAACCTTCCAGAGCATCCTACCATGTGGAATCTTGTTGAATACTTTGCTGGACTTATAAAATATATAAAATCTACAGTTCATCAACCTTTTTGGTCACATCTTCAAAAAACTCAATCAGATTCATGAGACACGACCTCCCACGTACAAAACCATGCTGACTATCACTGATCAGTCCTTGCCCATCTAAACACATCCATGGGTGATGGGTGATATTCCGTCTGCCATTACAGTTTGAGCAGAGGCATCCTAATGTCGCAACACTACAGTAGGATTTCAGTCTACTGGCACCCAGTCACAGATTGCTACCAAGCAGAGAATGTACTTGGTAGTCCTGAGATCACTGTGAGTGGGAGGAGATTGGAGTGGACATAGGGAATGTTGGGTTTGGTGTAGTGGTGGAAGGACACTGGAATAAATACATAGAAAACAACTTAAAGGACATACATGGAGTATAAAAAGCTCCTCAGATTTTGTATATAGATTACACATAGATTTTGTACAGTGCAATATGATTTCTCATCCAGGACATCACAACCCCCAGCGGTATGAATATTGACTTCTCTAACTTCAAGTAACACTTGCTTTCCCCCTCTCTCCATCCCTCCTCCTTCCTAGTTCTCCGACCAGTCTGACTGTCCCCCTGATTAAAATTTTTATCTCTGTTCGGTTTGTTGTCACCTTCTCCTAGCTAACAATGATCTATTCTACATTTTCCTTGATCCCCATTTCTTTTGATCTCATTTTCACACCTTACACTTCCTTATCTCTGTGTCTCCCTCTCCACTGACTCTCAGTCTGAAGAAGCGTCTCGACCCGAAACGTCACCCATTCCTTCTATCCAGAGATGCTGCCTGCCCTGCTGAGTTATTCCAGCATTGTGTGTCTACAACTCCATGCATGGCCACCATGAGTTAACACATCCATCAAGCAGCAGAGAATTGGCGCTTCTGTTAGCTCCAATAACCTGAATTCATCAACAATGCAATATTCCATAAACCAATACTCCATAATTGCTTCCTTTGTAAGTTTTAAATTACAAATGAATGGCTTTATTCTTTAAATAAAGCTTATTTAAACCTCATAATTACAAACTGGTACTACCGTATGTGGATCCTGAGTCAGTTTGTCTTTTTTTAATTATAAGAAGTAATTACAGTCTCATTATAATGGCATCTTCTCACTGGGATTCATTTATTAATATAATAATGTGCACTTTAGTAATAGATTTTATTCATTTGCTTATCTTGTTCATTTATTATGTTATTGTATAAAACAGTGAAGCCACACTCAAGGTGGGGGAAACAAATTTCCATCAGGTCCACTGTTAATAAGTTGCAATCATGCTTACCAATGTGCTAATCATGGTGTCACTGCTGTATACAATTATTTTTTGAAAGCTTCAAGCCATTCCTATTGTAATGGTAAAATCATGTTACTATTACTTTTCCTACTTATCAGAACATTGTTGTTGTTCGTCCTTCGTAGTCGAAGAAGACCATGACTTCAGTGTTTTTGTTTGTGGGACCGGAGGTGACTGGTGAGACCGATTCAGGCCCGGAAGGCTCGCCCGCATATGGGACACATTTGGGTGGGTGCTGCAGTAGAAGTTGAAGTGGCTCGAGCCTTGCGCGCGGCGCGTTTCTTCTGAGCTTCTGCGGAGCGCTTCTTCTCAGCTGCACGCGCTCCTGTGGTGATCATGCTTCGCCCAGTTGGGTGGTACGGGTCCTGAAGTCATGACTTGCGCTTGACTTCGATTAAAGTGAGGGAGAGTTGCGCAAATCGTCAGCCTCACTCTCTCGTCCCTGCCTATCTGGATCCAGTGGCAAGACATAGTCAAGATGGCTGGCGATAGGTCAGGATGCAGTGGATGGCCACCAGTGTTCTCCGTGAACATTGTGCCCTAATGAAGCTTTGCTGGGTCCACCTTCCGACCTGTTTGACCGCCAAATGGTGGTCTCCTCCACGTATTCCACCGGATCCAGTCTGAACATTAGTGGGAATATGAGTGTTTCATGACGCTGGTCCTGTTCTTACTCCATTTTGCCTAAATGTTCAATCCTATAGGTATTGGGTGAAGATTGCAGTAAATAAAAGCTTGTGCTTACGGAGATATAATTTTGCATGGATTTGTCCAGGACCAGCTCCATGAAACACTCATGTTTCAGATTGAAGATAGATATTTCATTCTTATGTTCATATTTATACTACAAAAAGTTGTGGTGCATTTATAATGGAAACCACCTGCAGTAATGTCACACTACATTATCTAGAGATACAGCGCAGAAACAGGCCCTTCGGCCCACCATGTCACCATTAATAAATAGATAGAAGAGGGATGGTGTTATTGGTAGCTGAATGTGAACTTTAATATTTATAATGGAAACTATAGACAGAGTGAAGGGATATAATACTCTTGGTATCAAGGCAATTTTTTTTTTCGGATACTGCCTACAAAGTATATATGAAATCGAGTACCAGCACTTGAAAGGCTCACGTTGTATAACAGGCCATTGTACACAACCGTTGAAGTAAAAGCATTGACAAGAAAGCAAAATATTGAATCTGCATTTAGATACTGCATGCCTTCTATAATTGCATGAATTGTTAGAATTGTACATGAGTATATAATGCTTTAACGTGAGATCTAGAAGTGGTTTCATAGCGAATAAAGGGTGCATTGTATGAAAAAAATGCCATTTTTTCCTTCTATTAGGGTGGGGTTGGGGTTGGGTTAGCAGGAGCTTGGGACAGTGGCTATTTTATCTATTCTTTGCTGCTCCAATCCATTTTCTTAGGTTGCTTGAGGTGATCTTCTGGGAAGATCTGTTGTCCCATAGCTGAGCAAGGAAATCTCATGGTGTTTTAGTTCCAGCACAATGGGAACAAGGGAGAGCCCTTTGAGGCGGAGGATGTAAAGGAGATTCAGCAAGATGGGCCACATCAGGGTGGCACGGTGGCACAGCAGTAGATTTGCTGCCTTATAGCACCAAGGACCCAGGTTCCATCCTGACTATGACTGCTGTCTGTCCAGAGTTTGTAGGTTCTCCCCGTGACCTGCGTGGGTTTTCTCTGGGAGCTCCGGTTTACTCCCACACTCCAAAGATATACAGGTTTGTTGGCTAATTGGCTTGGTAAAATTGTAAATTGTCCCTAGTGTGTGTAGGATAGTGTTAATGTGCGGGGATTGCTCGTCAGCGCGGACTTGGTGGGCCGAAGGGCCTATTTCAATTCTGTATCTCTAAACTAAATTAATCTAATCAGAGACCAAGTCCCACTTACAACGGGGGTTTGATTGTGGACAATTTTTTCCATTATCACCCTTCACTGAAAGTTGGCATGCAGGTACAGCAGGCAGTGAAGAAAGCTAATGGAATGTTGGCCTTCATAACAAGAGGATTTCAGTATAGGAGTAGAGAGGTTCTTCTGCAGTTGTATAGGGCTCTGGTAAGCCCACATCTGGAGTATTGCGTACAGTTTTGGTCTACTAATTTGAGGAAGGACATCCTTGTGATTGAGGCAGTGCAGCGTAGGTTCACAAGATTGATCCCTGGGATGGCGGGACTGTCATATGAGGAAAGATTGAAAAGACTAGGCTTGTATTCACCGGAGTTTAGAGGGATTAGGGGGGATCTTATAGAAACATATTTTAAATTTTTTTTTTTTTTTAATTTATTTTTAATTTTTATTTATTAGAAGTACATTACATTACAACCACATACATTAATACTCGTCATTTATATCTTCTTACAATTAATGTACTCCCTCTATTTATTTTTTTACACTAGAAAAGGAAAAGATTGAAAGAAAGAAGAAAGTGAAGGAAAAAATGAAAGTGTAGAAAAGTGTAGAAAATGTAACAACAAAAAAGGACGAAGACCCTATAAGAGCGAAATTAAAAACAAAAGAAAAAGAGTTAAGAAATAGGCCCTAGGAAAAAAAAGAGAAAGAGAGAGAGGAAAAAAAAAAAGAAAAAAATATATTTTTTTGAGCATTACGTAAATAGGACATACCAACTCTTCAACTATCATCCCCCCTTACCTGACCTCAATTTTTTATTTTTTTTTAAGTACTTTTGCACCCTATGTTTGTAATAAATATAAAATTATAAAAGGACTGGACAAGCTAGATGCAGGAAAAATGTTCCCAATGTTGGGCGAGTCCAGAACCAGGGCCACAGTCTTAGAATAAAGGGGAGGCCATTTAAGACTGAGGTGAGAAAAACTTTTTCACCCAGAGACTTGTGAATTTGTGGAATTCCCAGGGGTGGAAGATTGCAACCTTCACGTGGTCCGCCCTGTTTCGACTAATGCAATCAACTCGACGTGCACAAACGTAAGAACAAATAGAACAAGCTGTCCAACAACTTTAGGCTGTGCACGCCAAACGAAAGAAGAAGTGGAATTCCCTGCTACAGTGGGCAGTGGAGGCCAAATCACTGAATGGATTTAAGAGAGAGTTAGATAGAGCTCTAGGTGCTAGTGGAATCAAGGGATATGGGGAGAAGGCAGGCACGGGTTATTGATTGGGGACGATCAGCCATGATCGCAATGAATGGCGGTGCTGGCTCAAAGGGCCGAATGGCCTCCTCCTGCACCTATTTTCTATGTTTCTATGTTTCACAATCTAGTTACTCACAGGAGGAATAGGGTGAGGGGAGTCTAGAGAGGCAGATTCAACCCCACCCTCCATTGACCACTTGGGGCGGCATGGTGGCATAGCGGTAGAGCTACTGCCTTGCAGCGCATGAGACCCGGGTTCGATCCTGACTACGGGTGCTGTCTGTACAGAGTTTGTTTGTTCTCCCCGTGACTGGCGTGGGTTTTCTCTGGGATCTTCGGTTTCCTCCCAAACTCCAAAGACATACAGGTTTGTAGGTTAATGGCCTGTCCCACGAGCATGCGACTGCAGGCGGCAAGCGCGACCTAACGTGGTCACTTGAGCCGTACGGCCTCGCGGGGCCGGTCCCACTTCGATCGCCGGAGCCGTATGCAGTTGTGCGGAGCTGGTCCCGACATCGCGCGGGGCTCCGAAAAACTGACAGTGCTCAAAAATTCCGCGCGGCAACGGCCTGTCGGCCCTGCAGCTGCCTCGACGCCGTACGCACCGGCTCGACGCCGTACGCAGCGTCTTGACGCCGTATGTCACGTGCGAACTTCCCGCGGACTTCGCTCGAACTTCACGTCACTCACTCGACCTCCGCACGGCCCCCGCTTCTGGTTTGGTCGCGCTCGCCGCATGCAGTCGCATGCTGGTGGGACCGGCCCTGTACGGGGATCACTCGGCCTCCGCGCGACCCCCGCGCGGCCCCCGCTTCCGGTTTGGTCGCGCTTGCCGCATGCAGTCGCATGCTCGTGGAACAGGCCCTTAACTTGACTTGGTATAAATATAAAATTGTGCCTAATGTGTGTAGAGTAGTGTTAAAGTGCGGGGATCGCTGGTCGGTGCGGACTCGGTTGTCCGAAGGGCCTGGCTCCGTGCTGTATCTCTAAATTAAACTAAACTGTTGCAAAGATGGGGTAGATTGGAGATAATTCAGGGACAGACAAAAGAGTTACAACGGGACTCAACGCTTCCTTGTCTCAGTCCATTTGGATGAAAGGAAGGAAAGATACAGACGGTAAGCATGGTTTCAGTGGGAGTTATTTTAAAACGGTTCAGTACATATTTATTCAAGATCTCTTTTTGACACTGTTGTGATACTTCTTCCGTTGAGTGCTTCACTCCCCTGGAGCAGATTGTTGCAGTCTGTCTAACATCATTTGCTGTTTGTTGTGCAAAAATTATCTTCAGTGTAATTTTTATGCTGGTAAAATCAACTTCCTCAATGCCCAATGGGGAAGTTTAATTCCCGGCATCACAGAGACACTGTGGTGGAAAAGCACTGTGTTGTTTCGTAGCCAGAGGTGCAATCTGCTTCAGAGTTCTAAACAGGATTTGGCTTCTAGTGATCCTTACGGGCTCCATAGCTTCTGATGTTATTAAATTTAAACGATGCAGGCAGCATTATGAATCAGGAAACTTTTTTTTTGAGTCAATTGTTAATTTTCCAAAGTTACCCAAAATGCGGAGAGCTTTGCTCTCTCTTTATACCTTAGAAAATTTCTCTCCTCTCCCTTCTCCCATCGCATACAAAGGTAAGGCTGTTGTTTCTCATTCAGACGACCAATGTTAATCTTATGGAAGATAGTAACGTCTACAACATGGAAAGAATAGTAGCGTAATAATCACAGCAAGCTCTTACAAATAGGTATCTGATAATAACTTATTGAGGTGTATAAATTCAGAGAGGAATAGATCGGGTAGATGCACCAAGTCCCTTGCCCAGAGTAGGTGAATCGAGGGCCAGAGGACATACAATAGGTTTAAGGTGTAGGGGGGAAAATGTAATAGGAATATGAGGGGTCACTTTTTCCACACGAAGGGTGGTGGATGGATGGAACTAGCTGCGGAAGGAGGTAGATGAGGCAGGGACTATCCCAACATTTAAGAAACAGTTAGAAAGGTACATGGATACAGGTTCGGAGGGATAATGACCAAACGCAGGCAGGTGGGACTAGTGTAGATGGGACATGTTGGTTGGCGTGGGCAAGTTGGCCCGAAGAGCCTGCTCCACACCATATCACTCTATGACTCTTAACTAGCAACCAGTAATACTAGTTGAGGAATACATTTTAACTAGGTCACCAGAAATAACTTTTCAGTTCACTATTGAAAGGCCATTTTTATGACAACCCACGAGAACGGACATGATCTAATTAGAATGTCTAATCCTCATGTCGGAAGAAGGGTCTCAACCTGAAACAACACCTATCCATGCCTATAGAAGGGTCCCGACCCGAAACGTAACCTATCCGTATTCTCCAGGGATGCTGCTTGACCCATTGAATTACTCCAGAATGTTGCGACTTTTTTTCATTAAGTAACAGAAAAGTTAACTGTGTGGTACTCCCTCAATATAACAGTGGACGGAAGAGTCAACGATTTGGAGCGAAGTTCAATGTTCTGCCCTGGGAATATTGGTGCTTGGATTTTATACTAAAAATGATTATTTGTAGAACTTATTTAATATACTTTGAAGCTGTGAGAACGGTCTGATCAAAGTTTATTTTTCAAAATATTGATTCATATATGGATTTGAAAACAGCAACTGTCCACCATCAAACATTATTTTGCATATAATGTAAAACATTGTATGACTTTGACTTTAGACATACAGCGCGGAAACAGGGCCTTCAGCCCATCGAGTCTGTGACAACCACCGATCACCACACACTAGCACTATCCTACATACCAGGGACAATTTACAATTTTACCAAAGCCAATTAACCTACAAACTATGTCTTTGGAGTGTGGGAGAAAACCGGAGCACCCGGAGAAAACCCACGAGGTCACAGGGAGAACGTACAAACTCTGTAAAGACCGTGGTCTGGATAAAGCCTGAGTCTCCGGCGCTGTAAGGCAGCAACTGTGGATGGCTCAATTGTAATCATGTATTGTCTTTCCACTGACTGGATAGCACGCAACAAAAGCTTTTCACTGTCACTGTTCATGTGACAATAAATTAAATTAAACTAAACAAAACTCTACCACTGCGCCAATGTGCCGCCCCGTAACTTATGAGCAACTTAAATTTAGTAGGGTCGTTACTGCGGCATAAATATTTCAGTATGCGATTTTTCATCATCCAGCATGCAATGCATTTGTACAATGAATATTATGAAGCAGAATTCCAGAAATACTAAAAAAATAGCTGTTAATTAACAACTACCTGAAACTTACCAGACTATCAATTATTCTGGCGGGCAATCGACAGATCAGTTATGATTAATGTTTTGCAAGGTACTAAATAGAGAGAGGTGGGCTGAAGCTGATAGTGATAAATGTAATGCAACAGAAATATGGTGGGAGTGGGAACTAGATGGTGGGGGAAAGAAAGTCTAATTTAATCAGAAAAATCAGAATAATCAATTATATGTGAGGATAATGAAGACACTGGAGACGACTGATGCTGGTATGTGGAACATAAAACAAAATGCTCGAGGGACTCAGCAGGTTCTGCAGAATCCATGGTGGAAAATGGACAGACGGTGATTCGGGTTGAGAGCCTTCATCAGGACTGGAGGTTATCGTTACAATTAATAATCTTCATGGGATTCAAATTGCATTGAATAAAATTAATTTTTATATTTTCATATTTCCTTATGATAGAATTTGGCCCTTCGAGTCAGTGCCAGCTCTTAGAGCAATCCCATATCTCCACTTATTTTCTCACATGTGCCCATCAGATCCACTCTGATTCTTCTCCCTCCTATAGGAGGAGTAATTCTACACAAACCGATTAACTTACACACGCATCCTGGAGAAACTGCAGGATCTCCTGATTACCAACCATTTTAATTCCTCTTCCCATTCTCACACTGACTTTGCCCTCCTGGGGCTCCTCCATTGCCAATGTGAGGCCACACACAAACTGGAGGAACAACACCTTACTTTGGTTGCATACAACCCAACGGTATGAACATTGAATTCTCCAATTTGAAGGTAACTGCATAATCCTCCCTCTATTCTTTCCACTCACCCCCGCCCCAATATAACCCCCCCTTTTTCCCCATACTCCCCTCTGCCCCACCTGGATTTGCAACTATTTCTCCCCTTCCCCTCCGCTTCCACATACATTCCTTCCTCCAGCTTCACAATTTGTAACTCTTCAATCCTTTTGACACACCTTCTGTCTTTTTATTTACAGTAGATAATTAATTTGCAGTAGTTAGGGTGAATGCACAGTCCTTATCCCAGTGTAGGTGAATCAAGAGGGCATAGGTTTAAGATGATAGGGCAAAATTTAATAGGAACCTAAAGGGGAGCTTCACACAGAGGGTCATAGGTATCTGATACGAGCTGCCAGATGAGTTAGTTGAGGCAGGTACAATGAAAATATGTTAAAGATATTTGGACAGGCTAAAAGCCAAATGTGGGTAAATGGGACTAGATTAGATTGGGCAACTTATTCGCCATGCACGAGTTGGGCTCAAGGGTCTGTTTCCGGGCTGCATGACTATTTTAGATCGATAATCTTTCATCAGTGCAGTTGTATAGGGAGCTCCCGGAATTAGATTTAGAAATGTCAAGAAACAGTGATATACTTCCCAGTCAAAATGATGTCTAACTTGGAGGAGAACCGTCTATTCTTGCCCTTGGTTGCTGAGATTTCAGGTTTTGGAGGTGTTGCCTAGGTATGTAAATACAGCCACAGTGTGTTGATGGTGGAGAGGGAAAATATTCAGAGAGATGAATGGTTTGATCAATCCACATAGAAACATAGAAAATAGGTGCAGGAGTAGGACATTCAGCCCTTCAAGCCAGCACCACCATTTAATATGATCATGGCTGATCATCTAAAATCAGTACCCCGTTCCTGCTTTCTCCCCATATCCCTTGATTCTGTTAGCCCTAAGTGCTATATATAACTCTCTCTTGAATACATCATGCTTGGCTAATTAAATTCTTGATGTTGCAATGGAAAAACTGGGCTAGGCAGCGTTGCTGAATGTACTGATCCGTGTTAATGTTTGATGAAGTACTAAAGCCAAAACCTTTTAGGTGACAGGTACAGCATGAGTAGAAATTGGTTGAAGGGATTTAAGCAGAGGATAGTAGTGAATTATTATTTGTCAAACTGGAAGGAACTGTGTAATGGTGCACCCCAAGTATTGGTGAAAGGAGTCATGTGTTGTTTTCATACCAATTGAACTTAACTTGAAGATATAATTAGAATTTAATTACAAATAACATGCAACTTAAGTAAGAGAGTAAGCGTAAGTCTGAAGAAGGGTTCCGACCCAAACGTTACCCATCCTTTTCTCCAGAGATGCTGCCTGACCCGTTGAGTTACTCCAGCACATTGTGTCTATCTTAAGTAAGGGATTTCTGGGAGACCTATGTGGATTATTGAAATGGATGCACACACCCACACAAGTACACATCAGATGAAATTTAACACAAAGAAAGGTGACGAGGTTAATTACCCGTGTGTAATTCGTGTGTAAAATTTAAAAAAAAAGACAACTGCTAAATGGCCTAATTACGGCAAACAACTGAAAGAGTGGAGAAGGGTGAGACCATGAGAGGAGTTTCCACGTGTGAGACTACCTTGTAATGAATTGGGAACCTAAAGGGTCTGTCCCATTGTGAAATCAAAGACATCAAAAGAATCAAAGACAGCCTTGTTCTGTCAGTTTGCATATAAGAACAAGGATTGTATTTTGCACAGTTCTATTGATGCCATTTGAAAATTAATTCAATAATTCACTGGCTGTATTTAGTGCTACAAAATGGCACTGCCAAGTTTCTGACCCGCGTGCCTTTTGAATTAAAAATGGTATACATTACACGTGATTTTCAGGCATAAAATGGGCTCAGAGGATACCAATTTGTAATGCAATGGCCTGTGCCCAATCTGTGCTGTCATTAGTTCTGCTGCAAAATTCATTCGGCTTTTTTTTTAGCTTTGCTGGGCGGAAGCCTAAGAAAGGTGTTAAGCCCCCTGACTATATTAATTATTGTCATAACACCTGTTCAAAGATGCTTTGGTTAGAGATGAGCAAGTCAGCATCTGGCCTCTACTGCTTAGGGTTCTTTGATGGCTGCCAGCCAAAAGCACATATGAAAATGTGAAAATACTGTTTTCTTTGAGACGGTTTCTTGTGGAGATAGGCAGCGCAGATGTAGTTCTCCCCGAATGGATCCACAGTAAACTGATCCCCCAACCCCCCTCTCTTGCCAGCCAACAGAAGATAGATATCTCCTGTCGTGCAATTATCTCTGCAGCTACACGAAGCTCACCTCTTTCACTGAAATGCAATCATTTCTGGGTCTTTGGTTATTATCCACCTGTCCTAAATTATTTTTTTACCTGCTTTGAGATGTGACTTCATGCAAGGAACACAAAGCTGCTCACTCTCTCTTTCGATTACATTCCACATTCAGTATGTAGGTCAGTTGAATTTCCAATGCACACCCTTTTGTTCATCAGTCCTTTAATGCTACACACCAAGGATCATACATTAGAAGGGACCATTTGAATTTGAAAGAATTGATGTACTGTAATTCCTTGCCAATTATTTCTACAGTATCTCCCACAGAAGCAACTAAAACTACATGCGAAAGATAGGCACAAAGTGCTGGAGTAACTCAGGCAGCATCTCTGGAGAAAAAGGATGGGTGATGTTTTGGGTCGGGACCTTTCTTCAGATTGAAAATAAGGGGAGAGGGGAGTGGGAGAGGAGAAGAGCTGGAGAAGAGAAAAGACCAGGACTGATCAAGGCCAGAAACCAATTACCTCAGGGCAGGGCGGAGCCCCATTTTTGGCTAGGGAAGGTGTGATCTCAAGAGAGAAACAAAGTGGTGAACTAGAACGTCTTGGGTAAAGGAAGGGGGGAGGAGAGAGGAGAGTTAGTAGAAGTTACTTAAAACTAGAGAATTCAACATTCATACCACTGGGTTGTTAGCTACCCAAGCAAAATATGAGGTGTTGTTTCTCCAATTTGCGTGTGGCCACATTGCAGTCTCCCTGTGACCGTGTGGGCTTCCTCCGGGAGTTCTGGTTTCCTCCCAATTCCCAAGATGCAGGTTTATAGATTCATTTGCCTCTGTAAATTGCCCCTAATGTGTAGGACATGGATGAGAACGTGGGATAAGATAGAACTGTGGTTTGTGCAGGTTTATAGGTTAATTGACTTGGTATAATTGTAAATTGTCCCTAGTCTGTGTAGGATAGTGCTAGTGTAAGGGGATCATTGGTCAGCGTAGACTTGGTGGGCCGAAGGGCTTGTTTCCATACTGCATCTCTAAACTAAACTAAACAAAAGTAAACTAGTGTGAATGGTTATTCGCTGGTCGGCGTGGACTTGCTGGGCTGAAGGGTCTGTTTCCATGATGTATCTCTAAATTAAACTAGTGGATCTTCATACATACACTACAATACCAGTGCTACATCAGCTATGAAACTTGTGGCCAGCATTCTCCAAGCACTGAAACTGAGTTTGTTCAGATTGGAACTGCCAAATGGTTACTGACAGAGAGATTTGAAAACATTCATGGAACGGTTTGTGAAATTGAACCACAAAGGTCAAGGCAGATTTGCAGATGATGTAAAAGGCATCTTAATAACTTGAGTAATTCCAGTGGTGATTATTTGGCATTCATCGTCACATTTGTTAATGTGAAAATATTTCAAGCCTTTCATATAAGCTCAAAAACCATCATCCTGAAGATTCTTAATCATAGTCGTACAGCACCAAAACAGGCCCTTTGGTCCAACTCGTCCATGCCGACCAAATTGCCCCTTTCATGCTAGTCCCATTTGTCTACATTTACCCCATATCCCATAATACATTCCTATCCATGTACATGTCCATGTGTCTTTTAAATGTTGTTATATACCTGCCTCAACTACCTCTTCTGGCAGCTCATTCCATATACCTACCACCCTGGTAGGTATATGGAGTGAAAAAGATCCCCCCTCCAGGTTCCTATTAAATATTTTCCCTCTTACCTTAAATCTATGCCCTCTAGTTCTTGATTCCTCTACCCTAGGTAAAAAACTCTATGCATTCACCCTATCAATTTGACTCTGTAAATTCACTCCTCAGCCTAGCCTACCCAAACTTTCCCTATAGCTCACACCCTTGAGTCTTGCAACATCCTTGTAAATCTTCTCTGCCACTCTTCCCATTTTATTGCCATCCTTGATCATTCGTAGCATGACACAGCACAGTTGGAAGTTATTCAGTTACTTGAACCTGTACCAGCATTTGAAAGGGCTTGCCAATTAACCCCATCCCTTCACATAATGCAGCATGTTTTCTTTCCACATTTTTATCCAAAGAACCTTTGAAAGTTTTACTGAACAAACTTCTATCACCCTTTTAGGTGACATTTGACATTGCTGCAACCACTAAACAATTCCTCCTGAATTATCAATATTCTTCAAGGTTTTGAAATGCTGTATCAAATCCTTAACCTCACTGCTCTGAGAAGGACAACAAATATTTCCTGGACATATTTCAAAACCTTGACATTCTAACTACAGCGCAGAGCATAGTTTTGACTCCAACACTTCAGTCGTGGCATGACCAATCTTTTTAGTTTAGAGATACAGAGATGCAGCCTGCAAACAGGCCCTTCGGCCCATTGAGTCCGTGCCAACCAACGATCCCCGCACACTAGCACTATCCTACACACGAAGGATAATAGCTACGATTTTACCAAAGCCAATTAACCTACAAACCTGAAGGTAGACAAAAGTGCTGGAGAAACTCAGCGGGTGCAGCAGCATCTATGGAGCGAAGGAAATAGACAACGTTTCGGGCTGAAACCCTTCTTCAGACTGATGACCCTACAAAAAAATTTCAAACTCAACATCTATGATTAACCATTCCTGACTGTTTTATTTTCTTGTTAATAACTTTAATCATCTTGCATTTCTTGCACCGATTCCAATTCCTGCTCCCTTTGTGGGACAGTGTCTATGATGTACCTAAATCAGCTTCTCTTCGAAGGTAGTCTCATACTCGTTATTCCTTCTGAATTATGTCCAGACTACATCCATTATCACTCGCAGAAATTCATTCTCCAACAGTTGAATAATTTAGTTCAGTTTAGTTTGGAGATACAGCGCAGAAACAGGCCCCACGGCCCACCTTGTCCGCATCCAACAGCAATGCCCGCACACTAACACTATTCTAAACACATTAGGGACAATTTACATTTATACCAATCCAATTAACCTACAAACCTATACTTCTTTGGAGTGTGGGAGAAAACTGGAGATCCTGGAAAAACCCACGCAGATGACATGGAGAACGTACAAACTCCGTACAGACAAGCACCCGTAGTCATGATCGAACCCAGATCCCTGGAGCTGTAAGGCAGTAGCTCTACTGCTACGCCACCATGGTGCCCCATGTATGAAATGCATAAATGAAATGCATAATTCTGGTGTTCCTCCCTCTGCCAAATCATCTTTTAGATTTAGAGTTACAGCCTGGAAACAGGCTTTTCGGCCCACCTAGTTCACGCCGACCAACGATCACACTAGTTCTATCCTACACATTGGGGACAATTTATAGAAGCCAATTAACCTACAAACCTGCATATCATTGAAATGTGGGAGGAAACCGGAGCACCTGGAGAAAACTCATGCAGTCACAGGGTTCCTGATAGGGTGATCGCTTTACTTGTTCCGTCAGCCTATACCACCTTCTGGCTCCCTGTGCGGTTCCGTATAAACTTCAAGATCCTCCTCCATGTCTACAAAGCCCTCAATGGGCTTGCCCCCACCTACATTAAAAGTCTTCTCACCCACCACTCCACCTCCAGGTCCCTCAGATCGGCCGACTTGGGGTTGCTGAATATCCCACGGTCTAGGCATAAGCTCAGGGGCGACCGCGCCTTTGCGGTTGCAGCCCCTAGACTGTGGAACAGCATCCCCCTTCCCATCAGAACTGCCCCCTCCATCGACTCTTTTAAGTCAAGACTAAAAACTTATCTATACTCCCAAGCCTTTCCTGATGTCCTCTGAGTGAGTGCTAAATGTATATATGTATGTAGTTTGTTTTGCTTATGCTATTCTTATAACAAATGTAAAGCACTTTGGCCAACGAGAGTTGTTTTTTAAATGTGCTATATAAATAAATGTGACTTGACTTGACTTGACTTCTCTGCTACCCAAACTGACCAATTTTTTTTCTACTTCCCTGGTGCCACCATGAATTCCCTGTAATAAAGGAAAATCATGGGAAAAAGATGAATCTACATTTTTTTTAGAGATACAGCATGAAAACAGGTCCTAGGGCGCACCAAATCTGCACCGACTAACAATCACTCCGTGCACCAGTTTTATCCTACATTCTAGGGACAATTTACAGAGGACAATTAACCTACAAACCTACATGTATTTGGATTGTGCGAGGAAATATGAGCACCCGGAGAAAACCAACATGGTCGCAGGGAGAACGTGCAAACTCCGTACAGACAGCACCTGTAGTCAGGATTGAACCTGGGTCTCTGGTGTTGTAAAGCAGCGCTCTACCGCTGTGCCACTGTGCCACAATAACATCTACAATTAGCTTTTCTGTCTTTTAAAATAAAATTCTGAATTCTTTGACCATCTTTAGTTCCAGTAAATAAAGGTTTACTTAGTGTTTTTGTGGGGAAGGAAGATAAAATCTGTGTGTAGAAATAATACTGAATATTGTTTTATGTCTAATCAGATTTCAATCCATTCAGAAGTTTCTTGAGGTGAATTTAATAACATTTTTGATTTAAAGAAGTTAATGCTGTTACAATTACTAAGCACAAAAAAAGAATTATAAGATTGTAAATAAAATGAACATTTATGATACCGCTGATTTTATTTGAAATTACAAGTTCGCCCACAAATTGTTTCCCTTTGAACATTTAGAGTTTATAAGCAAGTATAAACCAAAGCATAATTCTTAATCTTAACAGCTGCCTGCTGATATTTTCTTGCTGGTTCCTGGTAATACATTACGATCATTGTTTTCAGAAAGCTGAAGGATAAAAACTGAAGAGTTCCTGAGGGATATACTGGTTGAGAACTCCGTATAATGTGTGGTCAATTTTCTCTTCATCCAGCGCTGGTGATATATTGCAAGATGCCTGTGCACTTACTGTTAGCTCTAATGGTTCTCTTAAATCCTGACACATCTGAGCTGTTGTCTTACTCACCTGAGAGTCCACCCACGTCCATTTTCTTTAGATTCTTTGCTTCCAGAATACAGACTGTGAGCTTTCCTGCTGTCGGCACGTAGCGCAGTGAGGTACAAATGTCTCCCAGTTTCTCTGGCTGCGGGAAAGCGATGAAGAAATTTAGAACGCATCGAAAATGTCCACATATTTGCTGGGATAATGCCAGAAAATTAACGCGGAGCATTAGGTCAGCAGAACATCTGTCCACTTCAGGGATCAGGGCTTGAGAACAGTCATCCAGACTGCATGACAGTGTGTGCAGGAAGGAACTGCAGATGCTGGTTTATACCGTTGACACCAAATGATGGAGCAACCCAGCGGGTCAGGCAGCATCTCTGGAGAAAAAGAATAGGTGATGTTTCGGGTTGGAACCCTTTCTCAGACTGAAAGTAGAGGTGAGGGATGGGGAAATAAATTGGAGGTGGGAAAAGGCCAGAACAAATCAGGGCCAGCAACAGGTGACCCCAGGAAGGATGGAGGCCATAATGGCCCATTTGTGGCTGGGGAAGGTGTGATAACAAGAGTGATCGAAAGATGCGAACTGTGGAATCAGTAAGACGACTAGGGTGGGGGTAGTAGTGGGAGGGGGGTGGGGTTAATAATTGTCGTCGGCTGATGGATGGATGGGAAGTCCCGGGGAGGCGGTGAGGGTCGGCAAGGCGGTGGATATTGGTTCTGCTCCTCACTGCAAGACAGTGCTTTAATTGTAAAGGCCGCATATTGAGGCAAGTTTGGGATTAGATTCCCATGGCTGTGATTTTGCATGAAACTTTGTATCACAGGTATTAAATAGAAATTTCTGCTCTAATAAACAAACCATTTCTGAAAAACACCCATGCAAGAAAGCCTTCAGATTACCAGTCAAACCAAATAAGCAACCATTTAAAGAAATGTTGGTCTTCTCTGATTTTCCATGAAAAATAATTTCCATATTGAAGATAAAATGTAACCTGAGGCAGGTAATGCTTTAAAATGTCAACATATTAAATATCATTAAAATGCTTCTTGATTTATTTAAGGGCAGAGCCTTGGGCAGAGTTTGATCTGAAAATGAGTTTACTACTGAAAAAGAACAGCTTAGATCAGATGAAGCAGATGGGGTCTGAATGTCAACAAAAAGCTGGGACTACTTTAACTCCTGATCCATATTTGAACAATGTACCATTGACCACCATCATCTCCACACCTGAAAATAGCCTGAGTAGTGCCAGTGCTGGTGTGTCAGGGGACTGAAATGCCGAGGATAGACGGAAGCACTTCATGGAATAAATGTGTAGGAAGGGACTGCAGATGCTGGTTTAAACCAAAGATAGACTCAAAATACTGGAGTAATTCAGGCAGTATCTCTGGAGAGAATGGGTAACGTTTCGGGTCGAAGACCCTTCTTCAGTCAGCCTCGCTCAGAGTAGTTGACAACCATAATTTAATTTCTGGATTTGGAAGATCCAATGAGGGTCAAACTCGACATGGAAGAACAATGGTGGAAGTTGTAGAGCGAGAACAAAATGCCCAGGTTAATTCAAAGAAGTAACTTGCAGTGGAATCTTTTAGGCCCGGGTAAACAGATCAGCTCTTCTAGGTCTTAATAGTAGAATTTGGTGCCCCCCCCCATCGATGGTCACCTCTTTAACTCTGTGACAATGCCAGATATTGAAATATGGATCAGGAGTTAAGATGGTTCCCTGCTCAGATAGCATGTGTTACACCTGCCCCCAAAAGTATATGTAGTTAACAGTGATCTGGATAAATTAAGTTGGTAGAATTAGTCCCTGCCTCAAAAAGGCAGCCAGCATCATCAGAGACCCACACCACCCTGGCCAGACTTTCGTTTCATGTCTGCCATTGGGAAGAAGGTATAGGAGCCTGAAAACTGTAATATCCAGGTTCAGGAACAGCTTCTTCCCTACAATCATCAGGCCATTAAACACAACAACTTCCTAATAGTCTCCGAACTATATAAACTTATGGGCTTTTCTTTTTACTTTGCACTATTATCGTTTATATATTTGTCTGTTCGTTTTAAAATATATATATATATATATATGCAGAACTTTTTTGTTGTTGTTTATTGCAGGTTTAACAGAGTACTATGTTTACATATTTGTTATGCTGCTGCAAGTAAGAATTTCATTGTCCCATTTCGGGACATTCAACAACAAAACACTCTTGGCTCTTGACTCTTGATAATCAGTTTATAACCTTGCAAGCACTGGAAAAATGGTACAAATTGAAAACTTGAATGACTTCTCCCAATTTGTTTACGATTTTGTTCTACATCATAATAATTTTGTCCACAGAACCCTTCTAAGCGTTTGGATACGAGCAAATTACGCTCCGAATTTTTCCACAGCATATACCTGTCATCCGCTACCTTTTTTCCATGGTAGTACCCCATGGATAGTAATAGACTCGTTCAAAACAGTTAACCCTTACCTCTTCTTTCTCAGCACTCTCTAGATCACGCCATTCTTCAAGCTGTTGCCCAAAGTCAACTTTGGTCATTAGGACTGTTACTTGACCGATACAGTCATGTTTGGAGAATCGATCAAAGTCATAAACAGCCATCATCAAGGTCTTTCCTCCCAACTCCTGATAAGGAACCTGTGTATAAAATCAGTTCAGGTTAAAAATGGCAGAAAATCGCTGTATTACTTTGTCCTTTGCTAACTGGTTCTATTGCACTTGACATTATGATTGCGATCCCTGCAGCAAATTGCCCCGGGGCAGAAATCCAATAACTACTGCGATTTAAAAAAAACTACTGAGATATATTGGAAGTATACAATTTCAGGTAAACTTTTGCATTTGAATCGTTATAAAAAAAACTTTGCTGAAAAATCAAAAATTATTTATAGAATCACTTTGCATATTTCAATGTGATTTATGAAGTGCTTTTTAAAAACCCCATTGGTGATTGATTGCATACCTGGCTGGGAGGTGCTTATCTCTATTTTAACTGAATTGATTTGTGAATCTCTGCTGCTTGACATCTCATTAAATGTAAAGACTCATCTGTAAATTTCAACAAAGCAGTCTATTCATTACTTGGAAACATCTCGTGGCATTAAGTATGTCGGCCAATTTTTTCACCATTCCTGCTCTTGTGTTAGTAACGTGCTTCATTTTTCGCAGGAAGCTTTGGCACTTTATTACACATTTTAAAATTCAATGATATTTTTGTTTTTGTCAAGCAGGAAAATATATAATTTATACCATCACTATTGCTGATGGACTTAAAGTGTTACTGAATATTCAGAGTGAGTTAAGGTACCATTTTAGCCATCTTTGTGAGATTGTTTGCTTGCTGTACTCTTTAGCTAGCTATTTTTATCACGCTGTTCACAGAGGCTGACTCTGTTGCATTGATGCATCACAGGTCAGAAGGATTTATCATTCGTGAGACCATTAGACACATAGCAGAATAAATCTTCATGTTTTAGTACTCCCACAGCTGAACTTCCCACACTGAGAGCACATATGAAGAATTTCAGTGCACGCCTCATTAACATTCATGGCCAGGAAATCATAGGCCCATAAATGAATTGAATTCCCATTACGTGTTCCCAATGTTTGAAGTTTTGTATGGAAACTTTAAAAATAAGAAGTTCTCCCACTGCGTGATGTAATTTGGTCATGGGTGTCCAGAGAAGGCCTTAGGTTTGGTCCCAGCCTGTATTGAGTTGACCGAAGATAGACACAAAATGCTGAAGTAACTCAACGGGAAAGGCAGCATCTCTGAAGAGAAGGAATGGGTGACATTTCGGGTCAAGACTCTTCTTCAGACTGGAGTCTGAGGAAGGGTCTCGACCCGAAATGTCACTGCAGTCTGAAGAAGGGTCTCGACCCGAAACGTCACCCATTCCTTCTCTCCAGAGATGCTGCCTGTCCCGCAGAGTTACTCCAGCTTTTTATGTCTATCTTCAGTTTAAACCAGTATCTGCAATTCCTTCCTACATATATTGAGTTGATCATTTAGATTGGGCTTAACAATGGTAGTGATATTACCTTCTTTATCACCTTTGGACTGAGGATGAGTGTGATGGAGTTATAGAGTCTTAGAGTCATATGGCATGGAAATAGACCCTTTGGCCAAGCTTTCCCATGCCGACCAACATACCCCATCTGCACTAGTCTCATCTGCTTGCATTTGGCCCATATCAGTCCAAACCTATTCTATTCATATACTTGTCCCAATGTTTCTTAATGTTTCAGAATAAGAAATTTATACCAAACAAAAGATAAACACAAAATTTTGGAGTAACTCAAGTCCACCAAATCTACGCTGACACTAGCACTATCCTACACACTAGGGACAATTTAGACTTTACAGAAGCCAATTAACCTACAAACCTGTACATCTTTTGAAATGTGAGAGGAAACCGGTGGAACTGGAGAAAACTCACACAGTCACAGGGAAAACGTACAAAATCCGTACAGATAACACCCTTAGTCAGGATCGAACCTGGGTCTCTGACGCTGTAAGGCAGCAGCTCTACTGCTGCACCAGTGTGCCATCCCAAATATTGATTTTTCTTTTGTCAAAACATGAGAAATGGATATAATGGAAATTGTTGCTGTGATTAGACTTAGTTGAAATCCGGTTTGACCAAGTTTGCTGGGAACACAATTTGTTCCATACTTATTATTACTATTTTGATTTTGATAAATGTAACTCTGGGGAGCAGACTCAATGGGCTGAAAGGCCTAATTCTGCTCCTATGTCATAGAATCGTAGAGTGATACAGCATGGAAACAGGCCCATCGGCCCAAGTTGCCCACACCGCCAACATGTCACAGCTACAGTACACTATTCCCACCTGCCCACGTTTGGGCCATATTGCTCCAAACCTGTCCTATCCATGTACCTGTCTGTTTCTTAAATGTTGGGAGAGTCCCTGCCTCAACTACCTCATCTGGCAGCTCATGGCAGTCTTATGATCTTATGAACTTGGGCTGTGGGGACTGTGAAATTAACACTCATTGGTATATAATAGTCATCAATGAGCAGTTATGGATACATCATTGATCTGTAATCTCAATGTCAATACTTTGAATAATTTGACCTTCAGTGATGTTGATGTGTGTTGAAATCTCCCACTGGTGGCAGTGTTCCTGATTTATCTTCAACTAGAGCAGGGGTGGGGAACCTGCGGCCTTAAGGCCGCATGCGGCCCTCTAGGCCATTAAGTGTGGCCTTTTGAATGAATCCGAATTTTGTAGAACAAATCCTTTTATTTTTATGAATATGTTTTTGTTTGTCTTTTATTCTTTTTATTTTAATCTTAAAATGAACGTATTTAAAATACTAAAGAGTAAAAGAAAATTCAACAAAATAATCCTCCCTGACCAACGGCCACAATTAAAACATTAGTAAGTCATGTGAGCTATTTTAACAAAATAATGTATATTTTGAAGTATATCTAATTGAAGTTTCTTGGATGCGGCCTTATTAGATTACAGCTAACTTAATGCGGCATTCCAACATGAAAAGGTTCCCCACCCCTGAACTAGAGGAATAAGACACAGCTCCGCTGACAAATTAGTTTTATTTGTACAATTTTTCAAAGGGTCCAGTTTAGCTGAGAAGTAAATGGATCACAGTTATAACTTTGATTTTGATAGACAGAAATTAGATATAATTCAATATCTTAGAATGTCCATTTTTGGAAATGGTTTATAACAGCCGATTTGTTAATTTTTTGTCTTTTGTTCCAATAAACCTTTTAAAATTCAGGAGCTCTGGATTTCTGTGGACAGGAAGGATACTAATGAAGTTGAAGACAGAAGGAACTGCAGATGCTGGAATTTTGCCTAGAACACAAAGTGCTGGAGTAACTCAGCGAGTCAGGCAGCATCTCTGGAGGGCATGGATAGGTGATGTTTCGGGTCAGGACCCTATCTATAAAGATAGATGACAAACTGAAACGTCCTCTACCCGTCCTCCAGATATGGTGACAGACCCGCTGAGTTACTCTTGCACTTTTTGTTAAAATCGTACAGTGTGGAAACAGGCCCTTTGGCCCAACTTGCTCACACCAACCAACATGCCCCATCCACACCATCAACTTGTCCTATCCATGTGCTTGTCTAAATGTTTCTTAAATGTTGTGATTGTACCTGCCTCAACTACCTTCTCAGTCTACACACTAATTAAGTTATTACATTGAAAAGGATTAAAGATAAATATGAATAGGAGTTTGATATAAGGTTGTTCAGAGAGCAGGGTTGGAATCAATTACTGTTTTGCACAGTGATCACTTTATTCTTTTTAGGATCAAGTCTCCAATGCAAGTTAAATGATACATTTTTATCTCCTAAATTGCTCAAAGTAAGCGGAAGTTCCGAACGTCAATTAACTTTATTGTTGGGAAACTTTGTGCAAATATTGTGCAGCCTCTTTCAGAGTGCACAATTTACAATTAAATTAGTAAATAATGAAGCGTACGTGATTTACTTGTTTTTGTAAAAAGCATTTTACAAATCTCCGAGTGGTGCTTTTAAAGAAAGTTAATGCCTGCGGTCAATAACGTCTCGGAAAACCACTGATTTCCATTGGCAACGTTGCTTATTTATTTATTAGCAAAATATCAGGCTATATATGATGGATGCTAATGGAAAGCATTAAAAATAAAAAAAACAAGTTGCATAAACCTTTCTGACTAATTGACACAACACTGAAATGTAATTTATTCAATGTATCGTTGCTTGCCATGAAGTGTTACCTTGAATACGAAGGATTCATTGAAGGTAGGGTTTAGAGTCTTTTTCTGAACTTTAGTCTCATATTTCTTCTTCTTGTCCGGGAGCAGGAAGACTTTAACGTAAGGGTCAGATGTTCCACCAATGTCCAATGCAGGAAGTTCAGCTGCCTGAATAATTCCCACTGTTAGCTGTAAAACACATGGGAAATGGTAATGAAAAATATATCAAATTCTATACCAGAGTCATAGAGTCCTGCAGCAAGGAAACAGGCTCTTTGGCCCAACTAATCCAAGATGCCCCATCCATACAAGACCCATTTGCCCGTGTTTAGCTGATATCCCTCTAAACCTTTCCTATCCATCTAGTCATCACATTTTATTATCAGGAGGACAGAAAGCAAGCCTTTCAATGGGAACTTGGTTGAGTCTACATAAAAACGGCTGAGATTATCTGACTGAGGTTCTGCTTGTATTTTTCAGCATGCCTTTCAAGCAACAGAACGTCCATTAACACCTTATTTGGAAAAATAGCAACAATCCCAAAGAAAGAAAGGTCACTTCTTTGCACGTATCTCGTTTTGATCTTATACGAAGGAGGTTGTGGGATATGCTGCAAGGGTGCTGTCTGGTTATATCCCATTCTCCTCTGCTACTCAATGTTGGGTCTGTGGCCTTATTTATCCTCAGTTATGCTTAAGGGCCGGTCCCACTTGCATGCGATTGCGTGCGTTTGGCGCGACCAAACGGAAGCGGAGTTCACGTGAAGTTCGCGCTAAGTACGCGCGTGACGTCATTTGCGTCATGCTTACCAATCAGCTGGGCAGGAGGCGGGCCGACTGAATTTGGGCGTCGCACGGCGTCGGGCGGTGACGTCATCACATAACGCCACGCCGGACGGTGACGTCATTGCGCAACGCCACGCGCTAGGCGTACGTCGTCAAGACGCTGCGTACGACCGCAATGCGCCTGCGTGCCGACAGGCCGTTGGCGCGCGAAGATTTTGGCCACTGCAAGAATTTCGGAGCCCCGCGCGATGTCGGGACCAGCCCCGCACAACTCCGCGCTTCTAAGTGGGACCGGCCCCGCACGGCCATACGGTGCCCGTACGCCTCAAGCGACCATGAGGTTGCATAATTTGCGAGCCAAAGTCGCGTAAGTGGGACAGGCCCTTTACTCTTACATTACACACTAGCTACAGTCTGGCAGGGGCAATGCTTGGCATTAGTCATGCCTACACTACCATTAAATCGATCATAAGATATTTATACTCATTTGTGAAAGTTGTTGACACACTCTTTAGGTAACATAGTCGTTGAAAAACTATCCAATGTAACATTAGTAATAAAGATGAGAGACATTGATAAAATAAAATTAAATATTGAGGAAGGATATTACATTGACATGTACACTCCAACTTGGAAATGTAAAACATGCTTTTAATTTAGTTTAGAAACATAGAAAATAGGTGCAGGAGGAGGTCATTCAGCCCTTCGAGCCAGCACCGCCATTCATTGTGATCATGGCTGATCATCCCCTATCAATAACCCGTGCCTGCCTTCTTCCCATATCCCTTGACTCCACTAGCCCCTAAAGCTCTATCTAACTCTCTCTTAAATCCAAGTTTAGTTTACTCTAGAAGTACAGCATCGAAACAGGCCCTTCAGCCCACGGCCACCATCAATCATCCTCAAATATATTTTTAGTTCCTTTCCATTGCAGTATTAATGCTGCACAAGAATAAGTGTGCCTCACAGTGTCAGAGACCAATGTTTGATTCTGACCCAAGGTGTTTTCTGTGTGTACAATTTCCCTTCTCAGTCTACACTGGTTTCCTCCCCTATCCCAAAGACGTTTGGGTTTGCAGGTTAATTGACCTCTGCAAGTTGCCCCTAGCATGTAGGAAATTAATGCAAATGTAGGATAACAGAACTAATGTGAAGGGGCAATCAATGGGCGGTGCGGACTCAATGGGCCGAAGGGCCTGTTTCTGTCTTCCGAAATCAAGGCGGAACAAGTTCATCTGCCCCTTATTCCCCTGACAATTACATGGGTTACCATGTTACAGAGTAGCATATTGCATTTATTCCCTGGAGGAGTGGAAACAATTGTCAGGTGGCTTCGCAAGCGTGCCGGACATCCTTATGTGTGAACTGACCTTGAGTGCCTTAAAGTGTAGACGGCGAAACACGAAAGTGAGCTGTATCCATTTGCTCTTCGATGACATGGGAATGTGGGGAATTTCAGATGGCTCTCCTCGGGCACTTAATGCCTTGATAGGCACGAGCATTGGCGTTGCAACATTTAATCTCCATTAATCGTGAAAGGAGACAGATACCATTAAAAAAAAACTCGCACACAACCTTGCCAAATGTCACAGGCTTTTTGTTCTCAAGATATGGAAGTCCCTGCACAACTCTATAAAAAGGCAAGAACTAGTTATCGTTTTATGAAGAATACTTTCATGTGACTGTGACCTTTTATTCACTCGGCAGCCAAGGTCATAAAATATGGCTCCATTATCTTTACAGGGAGAGTGACATTTCACGCATACACACAGGTAAATCCCACCAAGGGCAGCAAATAGACCCACAAAGCTGTGGATGCATTGTGTGAATCCTCAGAGACCGCGCGCGGGCCATGGTATTGCTTTAAACTAATCCCAAAACACATTTCATTGTTCTGTATCCAAGGCTGCAGGCAAGCCACAAGGGACAGTCGCAAAAAATAATACTGTGGCATCTAACCATTCATTTAACATGACTTATACATGAAGATTACTGGCGCTCCGATTGCTCATATTTAATAGTCCAAGATGGACATATTCAGCACCCTTTTAGTCGAAAACCGATGATAAAACATATCAATACTCTATACTAGCTCCATTTCTGCCCCCAAGTAGATCATTCCCCTCAGTAACTTGCATTAGAAATCACTTGAGGGAATCTAAATTGTATAGCTCCTGAAAACAAGCTATCTGCTCATTAAAACAATTCCTTTTGCAGCCAACACTAATTAGATTATTACTTCAGTAGGGATAAATGTCACACAAGGCTATAACCTATTGTACTTATGTTAAAACCAGCCTGTAAGCCTTAAAGTTGGGTACACTACATCTGTAGCAAGTGCTTTCAGATATTCTGGAATTTCAGTCTACCTGGAGGCCCCATAGCAGAAGTGTCCACATCGCAGGGCTGGAACCTGGAGGTTTCCTGAGCTAATTCTGCTACCACCATCATCTATTGCGACAAGTGATGGCTTCCACTGATTGTTGCCGGAAGCTTGCGTCCTTTTCAGGACGGACGATGACAGCGAGGCCAACATTTGTAACAAGATGGACACGAAAAGAAGAAGAAGAAGTCAACCTGGAAACCAATCAATTTTGACACAATGCGGGGGAGAGAAATCTCCAGAGTTTTTCAAGGTTACACTGGAGGCCATGTTACAGGAGTCGGGGAGGAGTAATTTCCTTTCTCTGCAATAGGGCAAGAGGCTGGGAGAAGAGAGTGTGCTACTCGATGGCAGTAATTGGAGCAGATTGGTTAAGGGAAACAGTATGGAAACAGACCCTTCAGTCCATCTGGTCCATGCCGACCAGTGATCATCCATTCACATTAATTCTATGTTATCCCACATTCTCATCCTCGTTGTACACCAAGGGTAATTTACAGAGGCCAGTTAACCTACAAACACACCAAAGATGTACAGGTTTGTAGGTTAATTGGCTTTGGTAAGTTCTAAAATTGCCCCCAGTGTATATGGGGTGAACGGTGGTCGACGCAGACTCGATGGGCCGAAGGGCCTGTTTCCGCACTGTATCTATATCTCTAAAGTCTAACGTCTAAATCACTTTATACCCCTGGAGGAAGTGTTGCTGCCATAATTGGAGAGATCTTTATGGCGTTCTTAGTCAGATATGGCTGATTGTATTAGGGAGGCACCTGCTTTGAAATGTTCACACAGTGGAACTCTTCTTGTGGACTACAATCCTCCAATCTCTCCCCTCCTTTCTCCAGCAGCTTGCCCTACCTTTCATGCTTTCTATGCACGATTCCCCCAGTCATGCAGTAAACCTACTAATTCCCTCAAATAGGTGAGCAACCATCAACGCCAAATCCTAGCTTCTCCCTGCAGACATCAGCATGCCCAGCTTTTCCATTTTGGACGTGTAGGTCAATAGGTTAATTGGCTTCTGTAAATTGTCCTTAGGAATTCTTTCCCTAGTGTGTAGGAAAGAACTAGTGTACGGGTGATCGTTGGTCGGCGCGGACTCAGTGGGGTGAAGGACCTGGTCGATGCTGTATCTGTAAACTAAACTGGACCAGAAGTTTTTAAGGGCTCAAGAACTCAAATATGAAATAATAACAATAACTATTAGTAATCTCTTAATTAATTAACTATTAATAACTGCAAATGCTGGAATCCTGAGTAAAACAGAGCAGTGGAATAACTTAGTGGATCAAAGAGCATCTGTGGAAGGAATGAATAAGTGACGTGTTGAGTTGGGTCCCTTCTTCAGAATGATTGTAGGAAGGGGAGATGGCTGGAAAAGATGCTGGTTGAGTCACTGAGTTAATCCAGCTCTTTGTATTTTACCTGTAAGTGGACACTTAAGTGGGTAGTATTGTAGAGAGTGAAGATGGTTGCCAAAGATTGCGGCAAGATGGTTAAGGGAATTTAACACAGAGAAATGTGAGGTGTTGCGTTTTGGGAAGTCTAACAAGTGCAGGACGTACACAGTGAATGGTAGGGCATGGAGAAGATTTACAAGGGTGAAGCCAAGACTCGGGGCCTGAACTATATGGAGACATTGAGCAGGCTGGCAGTTTATTCCTTGGAACGCTGGAGGATGAGAGGCGACCTGAGAGAGGTGTACAAAACAGGATTGGATCAGGTAAATGCACAGCATCTTTTGCCCAGATTAGGAGAATCAAGAACCAGAGGACATAGGTTTAAGGTGAGGGGGTGGAAAATTTAATAGGAACCTGAGGGCTAACATTTTTACACAAAGGTTGTTAGGTATATAGAACGAACTGCCGGAGGAGGTAGATGAGGCAAGTACTATCGCAACATTTAAGAAACATTTAGATAGGTACATGGATCGGATAGGTTTAGAGGATATGGGCCAAATGCAGGCATGTGGGACTAGTGTAGATGGCACATGTTGGTTGGTGTGAGCAAGTTGGGCCGAAGAGCCTGTTTCCAAGCTGTATGAATCTATGATTCTATGGTTGTTTACCCCTCTAAGTAGCATCAATGAGGGTTCCTCCAGCTGCTTTTTGAGTGCTCAGTTGTGCATGTTTGAACGGGACGGCAGGAGCACTGAGCTCTAATTTGACAGCATTGACAACAAATCAGTGTTGCCTGCCAATTGACATAATGATCCAACCACTCTGCAGACTTATAACAAGTGTCAGCATTGTGCCTGCTTATGCACTTAGCAATGTGGTGACCAATATAGGTGCTCTGCAAGTGTCACCATATTGGATCAAATTCAGGAGACGTAATCCTGATACCACGGAGAATGTAATGTATTTTGTGAGTACGTAATTTTGCTTCATCGCGTAATGATAAGAAAATGGAGGTGAGTTAAAATGTAGGTGAGGTACTGTACCAAAAAGACATTTTTGAGGAAATAAAATTACTGTGTTGATTTTTGAAAGTAGATGATGAGGAATGTAGATGGAAGATTGCGGGTGGCATACTGGCGTAGCTGGTAAACATGACGCCTCACAGCACCAGAGACCTGAGTTCGTTCGATCATGACTATAGGTGCTTTCTACATGGAGTTGGATGTTCTTCCTGTGACTGCCAGGGTTTCCTCTGGGTACTCCACTTTCTTCTCACATCCCAAAGACACGTGTCTTTTTAGGTTAATTGGCCTCTGTAAATTGTCCCTGGTGTGTAGGAAATGGATGTGAACATGGGATAACATAGAGCTTGTTTGAATGGATGATCAATGGTCAGAAATAGGCAGAAAAAAAATGAGCTGTTCAGGCAGCATGTCTGGAGAAAAAAAGGATGGGTGACATTTCGGGTTGGACCCTTCATCAGCATGGACGTTGGGCTGAAGGGCCTGTTTCCCTGCTGTGTCTTTAAACTGAACTAAACCAAATCGTGAAATACCGGTACAGAGGCTTCAAGGCTGACTATCACCGGTGCAAAAATAAACTGGTAGGATAACATAATAAGAATCATGCATGCACACTCAGTTTCAAGGTTGAACCAAAAGGCATGACATTATTGTGGCATTTACTTATGGAGCACTGAGTTTATGTAAGGATATTTCAGCTGCACAATGCAATGCAAATACCATTATACCCAATAACAGGATGGAATACAATTTAAATTGCAAACATCAGCTCTCCTGCTAAGAAGTAAAATGACACACGTAAATGTTATCATTTATAACATGCTGAGTATTGGTCCCAGGGGAATCTTCGAATGCCACCCTCCTGGAGCTCAGGAGAGGAGGAATATGCAGATTACTCCAGAGAACGGTGATGGGTATTCAAATATTTTCGGGAAACATGGACCAGCGAGCTGCTTAATTTCTCGTTGAATAAGATTTTTCCTGGTGTTATGCGTTTATAATGTTGAGTTTTCAGATGGTACATTGTCAAGAAAAAGCTGATTATTTGTACATGAACCATTTTGCAGATGCCCTGCTGTGCAATGAACATTCTTAATTCCAAAGCTCTGCGGACTGCAGCAATTCCTATGCAAAATGCAACACTAAGAAAGGCTTAATTGGTGGAAAATGATTATTTTTAAATTTTCCTTTGAAAAACTAATCTATCTCAATGCTTCTGTGAGTTTGAGTAGTCGCAATCACTGCCTGGCAGAAGGCAGAACCATGTTCAAATGGTTGAGCACAGCCAGGCTAAGAGAGGAAGTGTAGAACCAAGGAACCGCAGATGTTGGGTTGTAAAAAAAGATACAAAATGCTGGAGAAACTCAGCGGGTCAGGCAGCATCCCTGGAGAACATGGATAGGTGATATTCTCTCCAGAACCAGGGGTCACAGTGTAAGAATAAGGGGTAGGCCATTTAGGACTAAGATGAGGAAAAACTTGATCACCCAGAAGGTTGTGAATCTATGGAATTCACTGCCACAGAAGGTAGTGGAGGCCAATTCACTGGATGTTTACAAGAGAGAGTTAGATATAGTACTTATGGCTAACAGAATCAAGGGATATGGGGAGAAAGCAGGAACGGGGTACTGAGTTTGGATGATCAGCCATGATCATATTGAATGGCGGTGCTGGCTCAAAGGGCCGGAAAGCCTACTTCTGCACCTATTTTTTATGTTTCTGGTCTTGGCCCTTCAGACCTCGGTAGAGGTGCATTGGCCATAGCATTTACTAGGATGGATAAATGATCAACTGTGGTTCCTGATCTCCTTTGGTCGGTACATTTGTGTAAATGTCAGGAGCGGGGAGCAAATTGACTGCTCTTCCATTTATCATTTATCATGGCAGGAGCTCTATTCCGTTTTGAGGGCAGGTCCTCATTGCAGGATCTGGGAAGGGAATGAATAGGCAGCGTTTCGGGTCGGGCCCCTTCTACAGACTGATTTTAGTTAGAGGGAGAAAGCTAGAAAAGAGAGGTGGGGTGGGACAAAGCCTGGCAAGTGATAGGTGGATACAGGTCGGGGGGGGGGGGGTTGAAAGATGGGTGGAATAAGTGACAAAGGCTAGAGATGAGAAGGAGACAAAAGGGTGTCAGATAAGGAGAGAAGAGGAGTGAAATGTAAAGTTAGAGGGAGGGAGGGATATAGGTGGAAGGGGACAGTGCGGATAAGGAGGGGCGGTATAGTGGTGGAAGTGAATGCACACCAGGGTGGGGTGGGGGATACATAAAAGGGTGAGGGGGTAGGAAAGTATTTCTTAAAATTGGAGAATTCAATGTTCATACCGTTGGGTGGTAAGCTGCCCAAGTGGAATATAAGGTACTGTTCCTCCCATTTATATGTGACCTCACTCTGAGGGGTAAGACTTGATTAGAACCTGAGGGGTAACCTTTTCACTCAGAGGATGGTGGGTATATGGAATAAATTGCTGGAGGAGGTAGTTGAGGCAAGTACTATAACAGCATTTAGACAGCTGGACAGGTTCATGGATAGGAAAGGTTAGGGATATGGGCCAAACATAGGGAAATTGTACCAGCTTTAATAGGGCATATTGGTCAACATGGCCAAGTTGGGCCGAAGAGCCTGCTTCCATGCTGTACGATTGAATGATTCTATGACTCAATTTGACTTTGTCATCCCGATAAAATCTGAACAATATCACCTTACCTGATTACTCTGGAAGTCATAATCCAATGAAAATTGCAGTTTGCCTAGTTTTTCTTCTTCCTTTGGCTCCTCGTCCTTATCTTCACCTTCAGTTAAACCAGTTTCTGCATCATCATCATCCTGTTTAGCCTACGGAGAGGAAGCAAAACCTGAATGAGCTTTAGTAAGAGGCATTTAATCACTTACAATATTTGGGCAGCAGAATTGCTGATGTAAGTATATTATTATTTTAACGCTCCCCACATGAGAGGCAGTAGATTAAGTAGAATATGCCTTTTGCTAGCTTTTCGACAAGTGATTTCAAGGCCATTAAATTCTTTGTACAAATACAAAGTGGTTTAACTTCAGCTGACAGAATTTTGCCTTATTAGCTGACAGATCCATTATGAATGCCACTTATGTTACGAGTTGAATGCGGAAGTACTTTTTGAAATTTTAAATAGTATTCAGGAGGATTTCTATGACCTTATTTTGAGACTGCTATTGATTTTTGAAACATTTGAACTTGAAAACATAGGCCACAAAAGGCAATCTATTGTTTAAATGGCTAAGTGATTTTGCAGTGCAGATCTGTCGAAAGCTAATGCAATTGAATATTAATAATCAGGCATGCAGATGGTAATGTGCTTCAGAGAGAGCAGGCAGTACAAGAGTCATTAAAAGAGTCTTGACGATATTCTCCATTCTTATAGCTCTAGGTCTATAAACCACATTCGAGTTTAAAATACTGTACAACATGCTTTGACTTTTCAATTTAAAAAATCTTAATACCACGATACATCTATGACAATGTGCATAAGCTTTTAAGTTCAAAGTTGCCTCTGTGGTTCCACAATTTCCATGTGACAATCTGTGCATGAAGCCTCAAGAGGGATTAATTGCTTTTGTCCACCCTTGCTCAAAATTGCCCTTTAAACCAATTATGAAATTTCCAGAAATCCATATTTTCAGACTAATAATTTTTTAATGTTTGGAGGATTGATTGGTTCTTGTGTTCCTTTGAGCAATCACATCCCTATTCCAAATGGTACCACTACAAACATAAATGGCACACAGGAGTTTGAAATGGCGTGTTGAGTACGAGACTAGACAAATAATCTAGTGGCATTAATTCAAATCCCACTATAGAAGCTGGGGCATTTAATCTCAGTATATTAAATAAAATATGGAATTTGAAACCTTGCATGAGCAAAGATCATTATGGCTTTCAAAGATCATTATCTCATTATGGCTCAAATGTGATCCTAATGACCTTTGGAAACCTCAACCTCAGCAACCAAGACGAGTCTTCAGGCACATGGGAATATTATTGCCTGTGGGTTCCCTTTGTGTTGTGTCCTATCCTGGTGTGGGAATATATTGCAGTTCCTCCTTAATTGTGAGTCTATACTTCTTACTCAACAAAGCTATGTGAGATACTTCCCCAGAGAGACATAAGGACCCAGAAGAAGACAGCTCAGCCTATTGAACTCATGCTGGCTTCCACGAGAGCAATTCCATTCCACTCTCCTTATTCCCTTATCTTCCTGCAACTTCTTCTCTAAAACATGCCCATCAACTCGCCTCCAATTCTTATTTTTGATATAAGCCTACACTAAGGGGTAACTTACGGGACCAAATTACCTAACCTGTACCTCTTTGGTATGTAGGAGGAAAACCGGAGCAATGGGAGGAAATCTACATATTCCTGGAGAGATTTTAAGGTGAGTGGGAAAGTTTAAAGTAAGGTGAGAAAGATTTAATAGGAACTTGAGGGGCAACTTTTTTACACAAAGGGTATGTGGCACAAGCTGCCACAGGAGATACTTAGTTGAGGCAGGTACTATCGCAATGGTTCCCAGTCATCCCTTCATTCCCACTCCCAGTTTCATCTTCAGTTTTTACACACCTTACTAACAACCATCATCGTAAAATGTGGCTGTAGGCATTAGCTGGTATCTGGAAAACAGCTAGAAGTTGGCATTTTATTCCTAGAATCCTGAAGTCTAAATCCCTTTTTATCCCTACTCTGGCATCTCCCCAGCAAAGGTGATCTTCACAGGAAATTAAGGGTTCTTTGAGTGTGATGGGTAAATTAGATGTGCCTCTACTGAAGTTCAGAATAGGCACCTTACCCTTGTCTTCTGAATATCCACTGCAATCGCTTGTTGTGCCTTTAATTTTTTTTATAGGAACACCCATTGCATAACTCCTGCCGATGTTTTACTGTATATTAATGGTTGCTACGGTAGTTTTGTGTCTCAGGTGTGAAATTATATTTGTTCTGAATTTGACGTGTTTCACATTGCCATGGTAGATACTCACTGCAAAACAAGGAAGAATATTGTGTATAGGCTTTAAGCAGCCAATGAAAGAGTTAGTTATTAATTGATTGTTGTCATATTTAAACTTTCCTGTTGTAAAAGGCCAATTGTAATGCATGATGGGATTTGGACAACTCCTATCATGCCAGGTTTTTTTCCCTTTAAGTTGAAAAGTTCACAGCTCTCTTGCAAGCTTTTTTTATGTAAGTTGAATAGTTCGCAGCTCTCTTACAAGTTTTTTATGTAAGTTGAAGAGGTTAATCAGATAAGAAGGGGCCCAGAGAATTCCATTGGGGTAACTGGCTTTTGGCAAAGAGTGAAAAACAACTCCATATTTGGAGGTGGATGATGGTTTTTTGTCATTATATCATGCAAATTGTTTTATATCGGTACGTATATAAGCTTCGGTGTTCTGGTATTTCTTTGTGTGTGCTGCTGGAGATTCAGACGTGAGAACCTGTTGCCTCTGGGTCTCTCAGTTCACACCCGTCAGACGTTAAATTAAAGCTTTGTATGGTCTTAAGAATTTGTACTTTGTCTATCTTTTAAGTGAACTTTTTCACCATGACCTTTCCCTACTCTCCTGAACTTGCACAAGAATTTGTTTATATCGGGAAAAAAATACCACTGCGTCTTAGTGTAAATTCAGAAAGAAATATTATGATAGGTCAAAGGAACACTCTTCAGTAATTAAATATTTAAAATCATTTTTAGTGAATTTATGATAAATTCTTGTTGTAATGGAACTTTTACAGTTCTGGTATATTAGCAAAAATCCAACTCTTAGGTTTTCCACTAAGAAGCCAACTTTTCCATTAAACATGCAGGGAATATGCCTTTTTACTGCCCATCAAAATAAATCTTCTTTACACAACAGCCAAACATCGTTCCATTGCCAATCCTTTAATCCCTGTTATCAAATCACTGTCATAATCAAAATATGCCATTTTAGGAGAAGGTAAACATTCATATATGGCACAGGATTAAATTGTAAAGCCAATACTGAGAAGAACCTACCATCCAGTTGAGATCCCAGGATAGTCAGAAAACATGTTCAGACAAAATAGATCAGGAAGAACACAGAAAAAAAATTTGAAAAGACAAACACGAAGTAAACCATCACCAAAAAAACACAAGGAGATATGACACACACAGATTAGCTATCGAAAACAGTTGTTTGCAGATAATAGCGAGAGATTTTGCCTAATGGATACTGTGATTGCCATTCCATGTGGAATGAAAGGCTGTAATTCAAAATGACAAAAAATGATATTCAAGATCAATTTCATCTTATTAAAATTATCCTTCTACCTGTATTCCATTTTCCTTCTCTAGGCTCACAATTTCCAAAAAAAATCTAAATAAAGCTTGATTGCATTGTATCATTCGCTGTATTTAAGAGGGAGTTAGATGTAGCCCTTGTGGCTAAAGGTATCAGGGGATATGGAGAGAAGGCAGGTACAGGATACTGAGTTGGATGATCAGCCATGATCATATTGAATGGCGGTGCAGGTTCGAAGGGCCGAATGGCCTACTCCTGCACCTATTTTCTATGTTTCTATCTATAGCTGTAAATATCTCTGCCTGTACATCCGAAGGCCATCAGGTGCAGTTATTTGAAAAGATTCTTCTCTCCTAAGAACAAGAATGATGAAGGCAACAGTAGGATACCAAATGGTGTCCTAGCTTCAAATTCAACTACATATACCACACAATAAACCTGTGATGCTCAATAATGCCCAACTGGTTGAGGACTTTGCAGAGTGAACGTCCTACAAAGCCTCTACAGCCCAGCTCTATGGGCTCATAGTATGTCTTCCAGCCGCTGTCCTGGTCACGTCTTTGTCAAACTGCAGCCATTCATTCCGGTTGCTGGCTGGGGGCCACTCAATCCGTTGCTGTGGAACTACTCTGCAGGGGTTGGGAGACTCTAGTGCGTGGAGGGACTGGGCTCTGTGGGGTGAGTCCTGGCCGGGCTCCTCCTGCGTCTTATCAGGTTCAAGGCCTGTGCGCTGCACCTCTTTCTCCTTCTCCGAGCATTTCATTCTTGCCTGATGGATTTTTAGGCCAGGGTGGTTCTAACACAGCTTTCCGCAAATGCATCTTATACTCGTAGTCATGTCGTTTGTGTGGGTCAATAACCTTTGGTCCGTCCTATTGGAGATCTCATACTCCCCCCCTCTCAGAATCTCCTGGGGGTATTTTTCATTAGGCCTTTCTGAAGAACTAGTGAGGATGAAAATTGCAATGGAGATGAATTTTGGCCAGTGCGCCATTGTTAATGGAGTGTTACACCAAAAGATTTAGTAGGAGTCTGAGGGGTAACTTTTTCACACAAGGGTGGTGGGTGTATGGAACAAGCTGCCAGAGGAGGTAGCAGCGACTATCACAATGTTTAAGAAACAGTTAATCAGGTACATGGATAGGACAGGTTTGGAGGAATATGGGCCAAATGCTGGCAGGTGTGACTAGTAGGTATGTTACAATACCTTCAGCGGCGCTGCAATTCTGCCACTGGCCGTGTGCGTGATTTTGGCGCCTTTAAGGGGGGGGCGGGGTTAAAACGCGGGTTTCCCCTACCTTGTCCTGAATTATATTTCGTTGGAGTGCCAGTGTTTGCTGAAAAATCGTTCCGACGGGCGTTTTGTGTATTTTTAATTTTTATTCGATCGACAATTTCAGTGCTGGAGTTATTTTAAAATCAGCTTCGAAAGCCGTCAACGCCGACAACGGGGACGGATTTCACGCACGGGACAGGTAAACGAAAGCAATTTATTTTTTTGTATAAAAGTGCTTCTTAAGAAGCCTTTAATTGACATTTTTTAATGCGAAACGGTAATTCTTTTCCCCGAACTAACGGCAGAATTTTTCATGCCGATACGGGGTTAAATTCACCGCAAATCAACGTTCCAAATGATCGCGTTCCAGAAAACCCCATTCACAAGATGATTTAAATGGCCATTAATTTACAGGTATTAAACGTTAAATTCCTTCCATTTGGCCTGTAAACCCATGACAATGAGATTTAAAAATTATGTTATATTGTGAATTCTTGTGTGAATGTTATTTGGACACTTAGGCTATTTAAAAATGTTAATCTATTGTTAAGAAATTGATAGATGTTTAGATCTAGTAATTGAATTTTGTAATTAGCTACAATTAGGTAACTAACTAATTATATGCTTTAATTTCATGTCATCTAAGTAAGATTGTTTCATATTTGTTTCAGAATGCTTCAATCTATAATAACTGAAAATTTATTTTCATTTCTCTTAATTTTTAAGAAAGTTATGGGCTTTTCACTGTCCTCGACCACAGCTTTTGTGTTTAGTCAATGGAAAAGCAATAGGGAACAAGATGCTAATTTTCGAGTATGAAAATGGCCATAACTTTTTTAATACTGAAGATATGAAAGTGAATTAGGTGTCAAATTAAACTTCTTTTTATGCTTTATCTGATGGGATAAATTACAGACTTTATTTTTAAAATCTCAAAATTTTGTAACATTGCTATGACTAGTGTAGCTGGGACATGTTGGCCAGTGTGGGCAAGTTGGGCTGAAGGGCCTGTTTTCATGCTGTATGACTCCGTGACTCTATGACTCTAATAGGCCTGTCCAACTTAGGCAACTTTTTAGGCTACTGCAGGAGACTATGCAGTCGCCACATGTTTAATGCCGGGGAGTCGCCTTCATGGTCGTGAGGAGTTCCCGCATTCTGGGAACTAGTCGCGGCCTCATTATAGTTGCCGCAGATTTTTCAACATGCTGAAAAATTAGCGGCGACTAGAATGAAGCCGCCATGGAGAGTAGGGAGAATCCTTGTGCTGTAGGTGGGTCGCCAGGAGGTCTGAGTGGATTGCCAGGAGGTCGAAGGTTCTTGTAGGTAGTAGCCGGTGCTGAACAGTGAATTTCATTGGCTCAATGGGGGGAAAAAATGTAAGCAGTAGTTTTCAGAACCAAGGATAACCGACCGGTAATGTTAAATGTCCGCCGAGCTTCACAGCCATGTATCTCTGGCTTTATAAAAGCTGTCTCCACTCCTTCTCCTTCCTTCTCCCCCCTTCTCCCCCCCTCTTTTAAAGGACTTACCGTACACTGTGCTTTAGCCGTCTTAATTACAGCGCCAACCTTGCTGTTCATCGCGGTGTATGTCTATATCATCTTGGCTATGCACCGTGTGAATTTCACTCAGACAGCGCTCCCACTCTTGCCCTGTCCCCCGCCTGCATAACGGGCTGGTGAAGGAAGCGATATGTTTGTGTGTGTGTGTGTGTGTTCCACTCTGACAGTCGCCGTTCCAGTTGCTGTTTTTTCAGGCGACTGCCGGCAACTTGACAGTCGTCGGCAGCAGCCTGAAAAATCGCCTACGTGCGACAGGCCCATAAGAAGTGCTCCGATACAAATGTTTGCTGTTAAAAAAACGGGACGTTGCTAAAACATCCAGAAATAGAGATAAGAGAGGCTATACCCTGGGTTATGCCAATTTGCAACTGCATTGCAGATTTTTCTTTAGATTTGTCCAGATGGATGTCCAGGTTTATTTCCTTTACTTACTTTACTTTGCAACCTTCCCATTTTGAATTGCTTTGGATATGCAGTGATTACGTCTATAACTGCTCAATTACTTTTCAAGATCTGCCTAAGAAAATTATACTCCTTTAATTCAATATTCATCTTGCACATTTATCTAATATGGAATAATTTACATTTGTCAATAATAAATGTAATTTGTATTATTGATATTATTAATATAATATGTCAATTGTTTCCTATGTTTCCATTCTCTGTTGAAAATTATGAGTTGTTTAGCATTCAGGTCTGTTTTATAGTTAAGAAAAATAGCACAAAAATGACCTTGGGAGTCTTTCACTCAATATATCCTCTTGGTTGACAAAGCTCCTCTTATGAGAGCTATGATTTCTCTTCCATTTCAAATCCTCTCCCAAGTTCTGCCTTGGATCCCCGAGGGTATTATTTTAATTAGAAGTCTTTCATGTGAAACATTCCCACACGAGTGCCAGTATGACATTAATGTCACTCACATTGAATAGTTGTCTACTTGTCAGCAATGTTTAGAGATTGTAATAGAGCAAGAATTATGGAACGAACAAATTCAAACCTTCCTTGGACCCAGAAGGTTGTTGCCAATCTCATCATCGTGTGGACTGAACGTCTATGGGAATTTTTAATATCTAGTTGACTTTCCTAAGGTTACAAACTGGACAATATCAAATGGCAACCTAGCATCTGTGTTCAACTGAGTTTTATGCAAAAATACATTACACTAGGAGGAATAATAAACATATTAAATTAACCATTTATCTTCCGTTCACATTTCCATGCTGACCTTTCTGTTCTAGGCCTCCTCCATTGCAAGAGTGAGACCACACTCAAATTAGAGGAACGGAACCTCGTACTTGGGTAGTTTACAATTTTAGGTAAACAACATCCTTCCTCCCCCTCCCTTTCTCCCCCTTCTCTTCCCTGTCCCCCACCTGGATGCATACCTTTTCCCCTTACCCCTTCCTTCCCCTTCCACCTAGATTCCTTCCTCTGCCTTCACATTTCATGCCTCTTCTATCATATCCTTATCTCACACTTTTTGTCTTTTCATCTCTGGTCTTTGTTAAACCACCGGCTAATTAAAACCCGTCCTCACCTGTATCCACCGATCACTTGCCAGACTATGTCCCTCCCCACCTCTCTTCCCTTCGAGTACAATCAGTCCGAAAAAGTGTCCAGACCCAAAATGTCACCTATCCATGTCGTCCAGAGATGCTGCCTGACTTGCTGAATTACTCCAGAACTTTGTGTCTTTTTTTTCCCAGTGTGATCCACCCTAGGTAAAATTGCGCATTGACCCAATTTCAAAGCGTTTTGTTTTCTTCAATGTTTAATCTGATTGTAGATGTTTTTTAGGGTGTTGCACTTTTATCAGGTTACGTTTTTTTAAATGTAATTTAAATGGACACATTTTTGGCAGTAATGAATCTCATCCAATATAATGGGCTGCACTACATTGAAGGCTAGCCAATAATTCCATAGAGAACAGTTGTCTAACAGCAAACTGCATGTCAGTGTGTTTCTAAGTGCTCATTCCTCTCTTGGACTCGCCATTGAGTCCAAGATCATCCATAATATCTGAGCTGAGGGCTGAATGCATTTCATATCAGGCTCCTCAGTTGTAGGCATTGGCATTGAATGCATCCCCATTAATAAAGTCATAGAATCATACAACGTGGAAACAGGCCCTTTAACCTAACTTGCCCACACTAACCAACATACCCCATCTACACTATTCCCACCTGCCTGTGTTTGGCCCATATCTCTCTAAACCTGTCCTATCCATGTAATGTCTTGATGTTTCTTAAAATTTGTGATGGTATCTGCATCAACTACCTCCTTCTGAAGCTTGTTCCATACACCCACCACTTTTGTGTGAAAACATTCCCCCTCGGGTTCCTATTAAATCTTTCCCCATCACCTTAAATCTATGTCCTCTGGTTCTCGATGCCCCTATCCTGGACAAGAGACTTTGTGTGCCTACTTGATCTATTCCTCTCATGATTTTGTACACTTTTTTAAATCTGGAAATGAAGAATCAATCAAATGAGGTTAAAACTACTCCTAAAAAGATGCGGTTGGGTTTTATTTGACTTTATTTTAAATAACGCTAATGTTTCTCATTAAGTTCCATAGTTTAATTGAATATTATGGAGGTTATGGGGAGAAGGAAGGAAAATAGAGTTAGAAGGGAGAGATCAACCGTGTTTGAATGGTGGAAGAGACTTGATGGGCCGAATGGCCAAATTCTACTCCCATCACATGATCTTTAAATGTGTACTATTTCATTATATTTTTATTGATTTTGTTTCATTTTAAATGTTCTTCCTCTATGTCACTGATCATTAGGCATATTAAACAAATTTAAAGGTCTTTTGATGGCATTATCAAAGCAGTCCACAGGCAGTGTCTTAAATTCTGTTGCAGGTTCCCTGTGTATTGGGCTCACTGAAGGACCACAAAAGTAATGCAGAGCAGCCTCTGGGAGCTGCAAGGCTGAAAACGGTGTGTGATTATGGGGTTAGTGCAGGGATGGGGGAGAGATGGAGGACGGGGTTGACGTTAGTGTGGATGAAGACAGATGTAGTGAGATCCAGGCCTAAAAGCATCTGAGGGGAAGTCTGACTATGCATGAAGCTAACTGCTACAAACAGCCACTTGGGCTCAGGCACAATGTTGCAGAGGTATATTTGTTTTTGTTTACGGCCTAGATTTTTGTGTAGGACAACCTTTGTCATCTCCAGAAGTGAGGGCATGACCAAAATAAAGCTCACTCCAACGTTTGAGAGGACCTTTGGTCTAATTGTGCATTTAATCCCTTCCTCCATACGTGATCTGTGGGGAAACTGTTGGCTGAGGCACTCCAGCACATCGGATTGTCATGTACTGTCTTAACCAATAAGTATAAATTAGATTTAAATTGTAGTCATGATTGGGTATGACATGCAATTAGGTACATGTTAAGGAAAACAAGCAGAAAAAGTTTAAGTAATCAAAGTCCAACATTCATATCTGAAGAAATTTGATCTGATAATTGCAAAAATTAAACGTTCATGACCTAAGAGGTAGTTCAACAGCAATTATTAGTTATCGTTCTGTTAAACGTCCTGCCAGGCTGACCCCTGGAACTCTGACCCAGTGCCATCACCAGGACAACGGGCCTTTAAGGTCTAGTTGAGGCTTGACATATTTAAGAACTTTGAAACATGAAGGGTACAAGATGGTTGCTGGAAACGTGGCGACTCTTATGTACTGCTTCAGTATAATATTCTATTCTTAAACTTATGTACTTAAGTATGATGGTGTTCATGTATAGTATGATTTTACTAAATTGTATGCAATAAAGGAATTTCACTATACCAAGGTACATGTGACAATAAACTACCATCCACCTAATGCTGGGGGCAAGTAGCCAAAGGTCGAGACCCTTCTTCCCCAAAACGTCTATCCAGAGATGCTGCCTGTTCCGCTGAGTTACTCCAGCATTTTGTGTCTATGTTCGGTGTCAGCTAGCATCTGCAGTTCCTTCCTACAAACAAGTAGCCAAAGGTACCTGGTTCTTGGGATTTCAGTGATGTCAACAGTGTGTCCGAATGCAAAGATTAATGCACAAACATACTGCAGGGGTAAGAGACATATCTAACTACACCTTCTCAATTTCTGCAATTAAATCCAAGGATAGAAGCTGCTGTTAGATTTATTCTATCAATAAAAAGAGTGGGTAGACCTCCTATTAACTGCCCCGACACCCCTCTTTCTCCCCCTCCCCTGCAACCCGTGTGGACTCCCACCAATTTCTCCCCTCACCACACCCCCCCCCCCCAGATGACTACACTTTTCCCTCTGGATTCACAATCTCTTCAATCCTGTTTCACGGCTTCTGTTTTTATCTCTGGCCTTTGTTCAACCATCTGCCTATCAAAAACCTCCCTCTCCTGTGTCCACCTATTACCTGCCTCTCCTCTCTTCCAGCTTTCTTCTCTCCCCCTAACAATCAGTCTGAAGAAGAGTCTCGTCCTGTAACGTCACTTAAAATGCTGGTTTACGATAAAAGACACAAAGTGCTGAAGTAACTCAGTAGGTCTGGCACCATCTCTGGAGGACATGGGTAGGTTTTGATGTTTCGGATTGGGATCTTTCTTCAGAAGAAGGTCTGAAGAAGGGTCCTGACCCAAACCACCTATCCATGTTCTCCAGAGATGCTGCCTGACCTGCTGAGTTATTCCGGAACTTTGAGGCCTTTAGTGCTTCATCAATGCTCTCCATACAAAGTTCAGGTCAGGGTATGTTAAAACGTTTACATATGCTTATTTTCAATTGGCCTAGTGCTAAATCTGCTCAAGACATTTTTGATACAGTCATAGTGATAGACCTTCAGCTCACTGAATCCCTGCAGTAATCGAAAAGCAACCTGGCACCCTACATACAGGATAGTTGAGATTGTTGTGGATGGAGCAAGCAACAGTATGTATCCTTATCCTATCTCACTACTAATTTATAATTTATATTTTACCACAGTGTGAAATTGCAAGGTTTCCCAGAATTAGGCTTAATGGTAAATGTGACCATTTCTATTGCACATTTAAAGTCAATAGCAGACAAAAAATGCTGGAGTAACCTAGCGGGTCAAGCAGCATCCCTGGAGAAAAGGAATAGGTGACGTTTGGAGGCGAGATGTCACTTATTCCTTTTCTCCAGAGATGCTGCCTGAACAATGTCAGCTGAGATAGAATATTTTATTCAATGTATAGTTGTGTATAAAATTTGGAAAAAAAGAGGACAAAGATAAATGGGATTGTGATTAAAGAGGTAAAAACAACTATGGTTAATATCACGAAAATTGTATGGCAACTATCAACTGTATAATTTAATTGAAAATTAAACTTGAATGGACACACTGAGTAATTTGGTGCCATGTTTGTATGATAGATCTTTTCAAGATGCTGGGTAACTTCTTGATTTCTATGTGAAGACATTGGATAATGTTGTCAAATTTATCATTTAGCAACTATTTACGCTGATAAATTAACTGTCATTTCTACCAAAAAATCCAGATCAACGTACTATTAGCTTTATGTGTAGGTAGGATTTGCAGATGCTGGTTTACACTGAAAATGGACCAAAGCTGGAGTAACTAAGCGGGCCAGGCAGCATCTCTGGAGAAAAGGAATAAATGACATCTCAACCTGCAAGATCACCTATTCCTTTTCTCCAGAGATGTTGCTTGACCCGCTGAGTTACACCAGCATTTTGTGTCTACTATTGACCTTAACTGTGCAATGGAAGTGGTCACTTTGACCATTAAGCCTGAATCTGGGAAACCTTGCAGTTTCACACTGTAGTAAAATATAGATTATAAATTAGTAGCGAGATACTATTAACTACATATGTTTACCTATACATGGTTACTCTTGAAGATTCAGCTCCTTGCCATTTATCTGTTGTATTTATGAGCATTAGATTCCATACAAGAGGATTTCATTATAGGAGTAAAGAGGTTCTTCTGCAGTTGTATAAGGCTCTGGTGAGACCACATCTGGAGTATTGTGTACAGTTTTGGTCTCCTAATTTGAGGAAGGACATCCTTGTGATTGAGGCAGTGCAGCGCAGGTTCATGAGATTGATCCCTGGGATGGCGGGACTGTCATATGAGGAAAGATTTAAAAAACTAGGCTTGTATTCACTGGAGTTTAGAAGGATGAGGGGGAATCTTATAGAAACATATAAAATTATAAAAGGACTGGACAAGCTAGATGCAGGAAAAATGTTCCCAATGTTGGGCGAGTCCAGAACCAGGGGCCATAGTCTTAGGATAAAGGGGAAGCCATTTAAGACCAAGGTGAGAAAAAACTTTTTTACCCAGAGAGTTGTGAATTTGTGGAATTCCCCACCACAGAGGGCAGTGGAGGCCAAGTCACTGGATGGATTTAAGAGAGAGTTAGATAGAGCTCTAGGGGCTAGTGGAATCAAGGGATATGGGGAGAAGGCAGGCACGGGTTATTGATTGGGGACGATCAGCCATGATCACAATGAATGGCGGTGCTGGCTCGAAGGGCCGAATGGCCACCTCCTGCACCTATTTTCTATGTTTCTACGTTTCTATACCTTGCTTTACCATGTTTACAATGTAAAAACTGGCTTGGAAATTAGAACTACCTAAGGTCCAGTGAGAGAAAAATATTATTAGATAGTTAATAATTTATTCTATGTCCAGTCGCACTTGAAGCAAGCTCCAAACTTGCTTGGCATGACTTCTGTTGGCAAGTAACTCCATATATCACAGCTGTGCTGCATGTGTGAATGGGGAAACATGCCAACATTTGGTGTTGACCAGAAAGAGATAGGATTTTTTAAAATTGTGTCTTTGTTTAAAGATAGACCAATAAAGAAAACCCTGATGTATTTGATGTATAGGGCTCTGGTGAGCCCACATCTGGAGTATTGTGTACAGTTTTGGTCTCCTAATTTGAGGAAGGACATCCTTGTGATTGAGGCAGTGCAGCGCAGGTTCGAGCATATCTCTCAAAGAAAATCTGGTTTTCAAAAATATTATGACAGCCTCAAACAATTCCTTGAACAGAGGAATCAGTCAGCTCAAAATTGCATCTGCTTCATTTTTATGTGCTCATTATTCAAAATCTGGGTCCGTCATATCTCAAGGAAGTTAAGAGATGCATACATAATACCAATGTGCAAAATAACCACAAATAATTTTTAAAAATCATCCAATAATAACACACCTCTAAGTATCCTATTATTAAATAGACTTACATAATATCTACCATTAAAGATGCAGTTCAATTAATAATTTTGCAATAATTAGCATTAAACAAAAACTTATCCTGGGCTTTAAAGCAAAGCAGGTGGCAATATATTAGTCATCTGTCAGATATACCTTCTGATGTTCCCTTCTGTTGAGGTGAATGGTTCTGCCTCATTGGATGGGCTGAGTACCAGACATCCAATTCAATGCCACCTGCTTTACACCACATCCACAGATGAATTCCTACCCTGTTTCTATGTTGGCCATTACCTTATTTCTCAGCAAACGTGGATTCTGAGTATGGCTAAGATTTTTCTTGCGGTATGTTTTCCAATGGCAACAAATCTATAACCTATAACTATTAAGTACATAATATAATAGATTGTGATTGCTTACAGCATCTGGAATACCATCTGAGGGATTTGCTCTGAATTATGTTAAATATTGGATGCCTGTCAATTCTGTGAATAACTGTCATGTCATCATCCACGTATAAATACCATCCTAGACTTATCAAGATTGTCACAGCATTTTTCACCTTTAAATAACGTGGCAACCAGCAAGATACAGAAGTTGCACGATGAACACATTTTTAATGTGAATAAATATTCTTACTCATCCTGGTCAAGAGATTCAACAGTTCAAACATAGATAGGTTTTGCAGTTTCCAACAACTTTTAAGGCAAAGATTCAATTTCAGATGCACTGTATACTTTCTGGCATGTTCATGAAATTCTACACCTACTGCTAACATTACCAACCAACGCTACATTTGTGATGGGAACATATAACGTAAGTGTAGTCCTGAGGTAATTAAGTATACAAAAGAAAGAACAAGTGTACAACTTACAGCCATATGTCCTTTGTGGAAATCATATTACAAATTTCATTAAAGCAAAGCAATCTTTATCAAAGAACAGATGGGCCAAAATGTTTGAGCAACATCCATGAATAACTCTGCAGATTTTGGAACACATCCATTTGGCAAGAGCTTTCTGATTTTTGCTATGTTCTTGTAAAGCTTTCTTTTTTAACAATTTTCATGATACATGAAATTAATAGTTTACCACAGAACTCCAAGATGCAGGTAGTTTTATTTCATTGTCACAAATACCGTGAGGCAAGTAACAATGATAACAAGAACGAGATTTAAAAGAAACACTGATCAATTATGGCCCTTCAGAGATCTGCAGGGAATGGAGGGATGTGGATTATCTGCAGGCAGATAAGACTCAGTCTTGGCATAATGTTCAGCACAGACATTATGGGCTGAAGGGCCTGCTCCAGTGTTGTGTTGTTCTATGTTCTATAGCAGTTTATCCTTGCTCATTTGAAAAGCAATCTTTTTTTTTGTTTATGTTAATTATGCAAAGTTTAATATTACTAAATGATGGCAATTTGAAATCCATTTCTACTTCTATTTTATGATTCTTGTGTGTTTAAACACTATTACCACTGCCCACATTCATTAGAGTTTGCTCTGTACTGTTCCAAGAAGATGAGAAATTGGAAGTGATTGGGTGTCAAAGCTGCCTCATGAAATACTGTGTTCATTATTTCAGAATCTGAATGGTAAGCATTAAATTACGCTCTGACAGTGGTGACTGTGGTTGGCATGGAATCAAAATAAATACTTTGACTGAGTATAGTTGAACTTAACTGTGGGGTATTTTAACACTTTGTTGCATCCCTTTCCCTAAACAAGTGGAAAGCTATAAAAACAGGACGCATTTGAAGTTGAACAAGTCAAAAGCAATTCAACAATTTTGACTCACATTTTCTCTCCATTACTTTACCTGATTTCCACCTGAGTTCTTCACGTCCTTCATGTTGATGTCATTCTTTTTCCCCTTGCCCTTCTCCTTCTTGTTTTTCTTCTTCTTGCAGCAGCATTTCTTGCAGATGCAGAGGCAGCAGGTCAGAAGCAGCAGGCCACTGACAATGGCAATGGCTATCAAAGCCCAGGGCGGCACTGGCAAATGGATTTGGAAACAGGGCTGGTAATACTGACGTCAATGTCATTGTCACAATCCAACAATTCAATGAATCAATGATAGTTTACTGTCCCATGTACCTAGGCACGATGAAAAGCTTTGTTTTGCAGACAACCCGGTAAAATCATACAGCAGACCTCACCAAGGCAGTACACAAAGAGTCACCGCATTTCTGACGTCGACAAAGTTACAAAAGGTTCATCGAACGATCTTATCTTCTACTCGCAGCGGCAAACCAGGCCTAGTGCCGCAGGTGGCCACAGACGGCCCCCCGCTGGGTCCCTCTTCATTCTTGGTGGCCTCTGCCAGGTCCCCCTTTGATCTCAGTGGCCCCTCCACCGAGACCCCCCCCCTTCATTCTCGGCAGCCCACTGCTAGGTCCCCCTATGTTCTCATCACCCCCCCTCCCCCCCTCGCCCCCGCGGGAATCCCTTTCATCCTTCCTGGCAATACATTTTGGAAAAATTACTTCAAGTTTTGATCTACCTTTGGCAGTTTCTTTCACCAGCATAGTTGCTTAGGAGACCGCTCAACCGATATCCTGAGTTGCCAAGAGGAATTGCGATTGTTGTGAGGAGGAATGAAATGGCTACTAGAGCAACTGTAGTTCAGGACAGTGAGGTTAGAAGGGAGGGAAAGTGGGGGGGGGGGGGGAGGGCGGAGGGGGGTTATAGGGCATGTGAAGAAGGAATGGCAGGAGTCTGCAGATGGCTTGCAGATTAACTTAGAACTGGAGAAAACACCTCCACATCTGATTCCAGATCAGTTTGGTAAAGTAGGTTTTTATAGAATATAGACACAAAATGCTGGAGTAACTCAGCAGGACAGGCAGCATCTCTGGAGAGAAGGAATGGATGACATTTCGGATCGAGACCCTTCTTCGGACTGATCAGTCTGAAGAAGGGTCGAGACACAAAACGTCACCCGTTTCCTTCTCTCCAGAGATGCTGCCTGTCCTGCAGAGTTGCTCCAGCATTTTATGTCTATCTTTGATTTGAACCAGCATCTGCAGTTCTTTCCTACACCTTTTAGAGAATGTGTTTTATGGCCGCTAGCTCCCAGCAGTTCCTCTGACCCAGATCTCTCCAACTGAGAAAACTGACCATTATATATACTGTCTACACTGATCAATATTAGGAAATGACTTGGAATAGATTCAAGGCCATTGTGCTTGTTAATTCAGGAACCCTGGATGACGAGGACTAGTTCAAGGCATATTGGATGGATCCTTCATCACCGATCTACCTTTGGCTTCAAACACTTAATAGTTAGATCAGTTCATCTTTATATGATCAGGTAAACCTGTTAAAATGTATGTCCTTCCAAGACAAATCAAGGCATATAATATATAAGATAATAAATTAGGAACAAAGAATTGCAGATGCTGGTTCTTAAAAGAGACACAAAGTGCTGGAGTAACTCTGCAGGGTCAGGCAGCAACTCTGGAGTAGGTTTCTGACCCAAAATGTCACTAATTGAAGTTCTCCAGAGATGCTGCCTGACCCGTCGAGTTACTCCAGCACTTTGCATCTTTAAAAAAATGAATTAGAACTGGTTGCTCTGCATGGATGTTCATTTGATATTTGTTTTGGCCAAGAGCAATATTGCCCTCTTATTCTCTTCTCTGTCTCAAAACATCTTACTTTAGACTTTAGACTTCGGAGACCGTGGCGCAGCAGTAGAGTGGTTGCCTTACAGCACCAGAGACCCATATTCGATCCCGACTACGGGTGCTACGGAGTTTGTACATTCTTCCTGTGACCGCGTGGGTTTTCCCCGAGATCTTCGGTTTCGTCCCACAGTCCAAAGGCGTATAGATTTGTAGGTTAATGTCTAAATGTTAAAAAAAATTGCCCCTAGTGTGTGTAGGATAGCTTTAATGTGTGGGAATCGCTGGTCGGTGCGGATGTCAGTGGGCCAAAGGGCCTGTTTCTATGCTGTATCTCTAAACTAAACTAAACTAGGATACAGTGTGGAAACAGATCCTTTGGCCCACCCTGTCTGCGCCGACCACTGATCGCCCCATCCACTACTTCTACCCTACATGCTAACGGCAATTTATGATTTACAGAAGCATTAACCTGCAAACCTGGACATCTTTGGAATGAGGGAGGAAACCGGAGCACCCGGAGAAAACCCACGCGGTCACAGGGAGAACGTACAAACAGACAGCACCTATAGTTAGGATCAAACCTGGATCTCTGTTGCTCTAAGGCAGCAACTCTACTGTTGCAACACTGTGCCACCCTTCACTTGATAAACCCAGTGAATGGTCAGTTGAAGTTCCAGCAGAGATGAATAAATTTGGGGTACACATTCAGCCAAATTCAAATTTCCTGCCACTGATGAGAAACAGTTAGACCAAGAACATCTAAACACAAACATTTTAACCCCCGAAAATACGTGGAATCCACTATGCTTAACTACAAAAGTGAACAGTTTTAACAGAAATAAAGTCAACCATATAATTTGAAAGAAATCGTACGTACATGGAATTTTCTGCAGTTCGTTCATAAATTTTTCTTTCAGCTTCTCAAATACGTCATTCTTCCCCTCCCCTGGACCTCCAGACTCTGTTGAATTATCTCCAGTGTCAATAGGCATAAAGGTGGTTGTGGCAATGGGTGCCACCAAGGCCACTGGACCCGAACTGATCTTCATCTTGAAAATGGCTGGTAGGTTAAAAAAAAAACACAAACATAACTTAGGAAAATATACTTTTGTGTCACATGATTCTAATTTAATTCAATTCCTTCCAATGATTTCTTTGTTATGGTTTGTGAATAATGGATTATTGGGGCTTATTAATTATTTAAAGCAGGAAAAAAAAGGCTGAATAGAATGCTGACTGAAAGTAGCAAAGGATCTATTCTATTGGAATGAAGTCATATTAATCAATGTAGCAGAGACGTTATACAGAAAAATCATGCAATATGGCATTGCACATCTGAAGCAAATGTATCTATTCTTACTAAGGCAATTTCATAGCAAAATTATTATAAGTATGAGTAAATATTGCTTTACAATTGTGATGATGAACTGAACCAAGGTTTCTGATAATGTTTTGTATGTTATGTGTAAATAGTTGACTTGAACACATAGAGTCTGCCTTTTTTTTCTCCACAGAACTTTTGTATATTCATTCATCCAGTACCAGACATCAGGGCATGTCCATTCATCATCTTTTGACAGCATGGATGACTTCACAGCATATAATTATTCACACTTATTCCTACACTTGTCATCTTGTGCTTCAGGCAAGATAGGAATTGGTTCCTTGCATTCATGTTGGATGCTTTTCCGACAGAGTTTGGTTTGAACTTCAGTCAGGGTCAGTGAATTAGAATGCCAACTACAGTGACAAGTGGCCATAAGGGTAAAACATATTGGAAAGCAGGGAAGTGTAACGTTAAAATTCCCACTGTCACTAACTAAAATCAGGTATTCCAACAATATCAATTAAAGCAATAAAACAGAAATATGCAAGAATCATTCCAATTTCACCAGGCTGTACTGCTGCAAATAAAAATAAAAAACATTGAATTTTTGGGAATGATTTTGGTAAGTGCCCACCAGAAGATGCCCACCAAAAGCCTTCAGAATCAACTTGGGAAAATCATAAGTCCTGGCTGGAACATCAATCCTAGGAAAGCATGAAAATTCATTGGAAAGTTCCTAAGGTCAACATCTGGATGAAGATGGACTACAAAATGTCAGCAGTACTGATTAGTAATTCTTTTTTCCAGAACTTGGGGGAACAACAGTTCAGGTTACATGTGAAGGAAAGAATAGTTCAGAAGATCTGCGGAAGGAAAGTCATTTCATGACCTATTGACTATTGACAGCTAATATTATTTTTGAAATGGAGATCAGTGGTAAGATGTCTGATACTTGAGATTCATCGATTAATAACAATGATGGATATAGAACTGGGGTCATTTTGTTCATCTCTAGTTTGGAGTCAAACCAGTTTATTCATTCCTGAATAATGAATGTTATTTTGCCCTCATTTCCTTTCCTTTATTGACCATTATCACAGGTTATGAAGGATGTTCAAGTTGTGGTAGCAACCACAATTTAAGATGCATTTAGATAGACATATGCATTTGTGGGAAATGAAGGGACAGGAGAAATCAAATCATAAAGTTACTTAACTGACTAAATGCTGCTAAAGCAACCATGTGGATTCTATCATTTACCCACGACAGAAATGATACAACTAGAGTCAAATTATTTGACAGTTTCCAATCTAATTTATGGATGGGCAATAAAGTGTCACAAAAGGCATTGAAAATATGGGACTCAAGTGTTTATGTAATACTCTTTTTTACAAAACTGTACAGTTTAATGTTATTTATTTATAGATTAGTTTAATGCTATGTATTTATACTTTTGCTTGAAAAATAAACTGAAAGTGAGTTGAAAATAGAAACATAAATTCAAATATAATAAGGTTTTATTTCTCAAATAAATGCATTCTTATCTCTTTAGGTATCCCCCTATCATTGTCTTGTATAATATTTATGAAGAAAATTAACACTGCACATTTCTTTTATGACAAACGTAACAAATATAACACATCAATAAATTTGAAAGCAAGAAACAGCTGGAGGGGTCCTATTGGAGCAAAATGGATAGGTCATGCAATGTTGGTGTTTGAAGTAACGTGCGATTTTAAACTGGTGCACACCAGGAGGCCAACGAAAGCTGACCTGTCAAGTGTGTCTTTCGTACATTTTTTTATATTCTCAGATGATGAGTTTTGCTCAGACTTGATTAACAATAAAACGAGGTCTTAATTACAGAATGGAATACAGAAATACTTAATTAGGTGACAAACAGAATGAGATGATTATCCACGTCTAAATTCATTAAGAGCAGATCTAAATTTCTGTTACAATGACGCGTAATCAATGAAATTCCTGTTTTGTTTTGTCTGCAGTTTACCTGTCACCACATTAGCACCATCCTCATCCGTATTTACTAATTATTAGGCCTCACTATTGTTTACCCTTCAACAAGTCCCGACGCAGCGTTTCAACCCAAAATGTCGACAATTCCTTTAACACAGATGCTGTTTGACCTGCTGAGCTCCTCCAGCAGATTGTTTGTTGCTTCTTATTCTTGCATCGGCAGTTGCACGTATCCAATAAATTTCAACGTTTCCTCTCCATTAGACCTTCAAAGTGTTGAATTAATTATAGATAACTTACAATTCCTTCTTCCTTTACACTGTGATTTTAATTTTTTTAATAGGTGAAATATTAATGATATAAAATTGAGTGCTTTGTACCTCTGTTGAGCACATTCAGGTTTAATCATCATTAAAGGGGCGGCACAGTTGCGCAGCGATAGAGCTGCTGCCTTACAGCGCCAGAGACCCGGGTTCAATCCTGAATATGGGTGCTGTCTGTATGGATTTTGTATGTTCTCCCCATGATCCCATGGGTTTTCCCTGGTTGCTCTGGTTTTCTCTCACACACCAAAGACATACAGATTTGTAGGTTAATTGGCTTCAGTAAAATATTGTAAATTGTTCCTAGTGTGTAGGATAGTGTTTGGGTATGGTTGGTCGGCGTTGACTCGCTGGGCCAAAGGGCCTGTTTCCGCGCTGTATCTCTAAACTAAACTAAAATTACAAAGACAAGTTAATCTACTTACTTTTAACCATCCTGTGTAAGATAGAACTTATTTAAGTTATTTAATATAATATAAAGTTCACCATTTCCTTAATATCATATGAACTACAAGCGACAGTTTGCTTACTGCAGAATTTCATTTCTTCATCAGCTGGTGGGGAGAGTTATATTATGTGGACAGACTTTAAACTCTTTACAAAACATCACCAACAATGTTGGGCAGTAATTCTCCAAGAAGGAGGCCCACCACCTTTTCTAGGTCACAAAATGGCAGCCTTGCTCATGACTTTGCGAATAAAAGAAAGAAGCCTTGTATGGGATTGAATTCTGCAATAGTGTGATAATATTCTAGTCGCACAGTAGAACTCCAATATATAACAAAAATTTACAAAGTTAACTGAACTGAAAATATTTACTGAAAACATGTGCGTAATTTGGTTCTTTATTCCCACTGCTGTCATGAAGGTATCGTTTCACACTTCAGAAATATTTGGCCTTTACATATTGGAGGCTTGGAATGAAAGGATCATTTCATTTTTTGGTGTAATGAAAGTTCCCATTAAATAGTGCAGCACAAGAAAAGGTTCTTTGGCCTACGTTGTCTGTGTCCAACATGATGCCAAATTAGACACAAAATGCTGGAGTAACTCAGCGAGGCAGGCAGCATCTCTGGATAGAAGGAATGGGTGACATTTCGGGTCAAGTCTGAAGAAGGGTTTTGACACGAAACGTCACCCATTCCTTCTTTCGAAAGATGCTGCCTGTCCCGCTGAGTTACTCCAGCATTTTGTGTCTATCTTTGGTGTAAACCAGCATCTGCAGTTCCTGCCTACACATGATGCCAAATTAAACTAATCCATTCTGGGATTGGACAGCCACATGATTCATATCCCTCCATTCCCTGCAAAGGCATGTCCCCATCTAAATGCATCTTAAATGCCACTTTTGTATCTGCTTCCAGCGCCACCCATGGTAGTACCTTAAAACAAAAAGATTCTGACTTTCTACCCAATCTATACCTCATAATTTTATTGACTACTGTCAGCTATCTCCCTCAGCCTCTAATGCTCAAAGAAAACAATCCACATTAGTCCAACCTATCCGTACAGCTAATATGCACAGGCAACATTCTGGTAAACCTCCTCTGTACCCCTGTAAAACCTCCATACCTTTCCTGTATTGGGATGATTGGAGCTGCACATACCACTCCATGTTCAGCCTAACCAAAGTTTTATTTGACTTCCTGACTCTTATATTCAATGCCCTGATCAAAGATCTCATTGACCTCCTTTACCATTCCACCTTGTGATGCTACTTTCACTGAGCTATGAACTTGGAACACAAGATACCTTTGTACATCAATGTTGTTAAAGGCCCTGCCATTAACTGTATACTTTCACCTTACATTTGACCTCTCAAAGTGGAGCAACTCATACATTCCCAGATTAAAACCCCTGCCATTTATCTTCCCGTTGTCATAATTCTGTTATAACCTCAGATAAAGTTATTCACTGACCAATACAACCAATCAAATGTAAGAGTCATGAAGTCGCCAGCAGTGAATTTTCCATTAATAAGTAATACATTATGATTAAAAATAATTATCATTCTACTGTATCATCCACATTTAGGTCCACAAGTGAAGTATAAATCCACTGTGGAATTGGATACAACTATTGCCTAACTAGTTAGGGATGCCAAATATCTCGGCATATCCTGGAGACTTTACGAATTCAAGTCCAAACTCTTGTCATTACTGAAAAATCAGAGATAATGTACATTAATTAGTTAGGATGATATTAATGTAATCTGTGCAATTATGTCATGGGTAATCTATATTTTCTTTGTCAGCTGGAAGACAAATTTTATTTGATACCATTCTTGTGAATCATCGTGGATTGATTTGTTCATAGGTTCATAAACTCATTAGTGATAGGTCCAGAGGCCATTCAGCCCATCAAGTCTACTCCGCCATTCAATCATGGCTGATCTATCTCTCCCTCCTAACCCCATTCTCCTGCTTTCTCTCCAAAACCCCTGACATCTGTACTAATGAAGAATCGATCTATCTCTGCCTTAAAAATATCCATTGACTTGGCCTCCGCAGCCTTCTGTGGCAATATATATTTGCTACATTAGATGTACCATGCCATTTACCTTCAAGCTCCTGTTGGAGTTCACATCCTTTCTTTCGTTCACCTCTATCTTTCCCTTTCGCCAACCTCACTCTGTAATGTCACTCTGCATAATAGTTTCAGCTACATCTTTAATAAACTGGGGTTGTTTGTGTTAATAGGGCCACTGTTAAGAGATTAAAACACAGATTTCCTGTCTAGTTATCTCAGAGTTAATTGTAGACATTGGATCGCTTCACAATTGTCCCTAGATTTGTTTCCACAACAGCTGGTATTTTACTGGAATGTGGGCTTATCTTTGCCAAATTGGTCAGTTTGTAATAAAAAGATATTTGCATATACTGCAATGCATAATTGCTTTGCAAATTTAAATTTGAGAGATTATAAAATGACAATCTTGTCACTTTTAATAAATTGTTCAAAACATGGGAAGTGAAAGGCCAGAGTCCTATTTGAAGGTAAGGATTTACTGCCAGCGTCTACTGGAATAAAAGGATCAATTGAAAAGAATGAAGAGAATTCTTAACAACATTTCTCTTATTATTCGCAACTTGTAGGCTTTCCAGCAAAAACATTATTTATTGAACATCCCATATCACCCTTGAATTCTGTATAGGAAAGAACTGTAGATGCTGGTATATACCGAAGACACACAATGCTGGAGTAACTCAGCGGGTCCGGCAGCATCTCTGGAGAAAAGGAAATGGTGACGTTTCAGGTTTGTCAAAGGGTTCCAACCCCAAATGTCACCTATTCCTTTTCTCCAGAGATGCTGCCTAACCTGTTAAGTTACTCCGCCATTTTGTGTCTACCCTTGGATTTTGACTTGTTACAACATTTCAGAGGGCTGGAGTCAATCAAAGATGGTGAATCTGCAAACAATCACACTGGAATAGGTAAGGAATGCAGATTAATTTGCAGTAATCTGGTAGTTCATGTCAGTTTAAAAAAAATGGAAGATTATTTAATTAACAATTTGCAAGTTGAAGTGATAGCTTTGGAAATGATGCTCAAGTTTTTGAAAGATAAATTGTGGCCTGGAATATTCCCCTTCCCTGGGTGCAAGACTGTGCATTCACCCTATCTATTCATCTTCATGATTTTATACAATCACCCCTCAGTCTCCTGCACTCCAGGAATAATGGCGTAGCCTGCTCAACCTCTCTCTTTATTCTATGGATACAATTCAGGCAAAAAAATGGTGCTCAGGTTTCTTCAACAGGGCATGAACCATTACACAACAATGCCTATTTCTACACGTAGGATTTTATTATTTTCTTTCTTCAATCGAGAAAATGAAATAATTTGATTCCGTGTTCAGTAGTTTGGTGGTTGGATTTGTAAATGCTTAGTTAAAGAGATTATCAGTTGGCATCATAGTCAACTCAGACTTCGTGGGCCCCAGGGTCTATTCCAGGGGTGGGGAACCTTTTCATGTTGGAATGCCGCATTAAGTTAGCTGCAATCTAATTCTGTTAATTTCTTACAGTTTGGCTTTCTTCCCAACGAATTGTTCAAGCGCTTTTGATTGCAACATGCGCCTTGATTTAGTTCAACAAAGAAACTGACAAGTTACTAAAGGCCGCATCCAAGAAACTTCAATTAGATATACTTGAAAATGTACATTATTTTGCTAAAATAGCCCTCATGACTTACTAATGTTTTAATTGTGGCCGTCAGTCAGGGAGGATGATTTTGTTGAATCTTCTTTTACTCTTTGGTATTTTAAATACGTTCATTTTAAGATTTAAATAAAAATAATAAAACACGAACAAAAACATATTAATAAAAATAAAAGGTAGACAAAAATGCTGGAGATACTCAGCGGCTGTGGCAGCATCCAGGGAGCGAAGGAAATAGGCGACGTTTCGGGTCGAGACCCTTCTTCAGACCTCACCCGCTGAGTTTCTCCAGCATTTTTGTCTACCTTCGATTTTCCAGCATCTGCAGTTCCTTCTTCAGTAAAAATAAAAGGATTTGTTCTACAAAATTTGGATTCATTCAAAAGGCCGCACTTAATGGCCTAGAAGGCCACATGAGGCCTTAAGCCCACAGGTTCCCCACCCCTGGTCTATTCCTTCCACTGAACAGTCATGGGCCTCCTCCACTCCCAGATTGAGGCAACACGGAAATTGGAGAATCATCACCACATATTTCGCTAAGGTAGCTTATAACCCAGTGGTGTGTAGGAAGGAACTGCAAATGCTGGTTTAAACCAGAGATAGACACAAAATGCTCAGCGGGACAGGCAGCATCTCTGGAGAGAAGGAATCGGTAATGTTTCAGGGCGAAACCCTTCTTCAGTCTGAAGAAGAGTCTCAACCCGAAATGTCACCCATTCCTTCTCTCCGGAGATGCTGCCTGACCCGCTGAGTTACTCCATCATTTTATGTCTATCTTCGGTTATAACCCAGTGGTTTGTACATTGAATTCTCAAATTTTAATTAACTTCATTAACTTCCCCTACTCCCTCCCTCCTTGGCCCCTTCCTCCTCCCGAGTTGTTTCAACAGTTCCACAGTTCTCCACATTGTTTCTCTTGAGATCACACATTCCCAGGCCAACAATGGACCCACCAAGCGACGCCCTGTCTGAGGTAATTGGTGGCTGGCCCTGGTTGGTCCTAGTCTTTTCTCTCCTTCAGCTCTTCACCCCTCCCATCCCCGACATTCAGTCTGAAGAAGGGTTCCGACCTGAAACGTCACCCATCGTTTTTTTCCAATGATGCTGCCTGACCCACTGAGTTACTCCAGCACTTTATGTCCGTTTGTCCAGTTCCACATTCTATTGGCTAGAACTTGGTGCTGATGTGTGGTTCTGCTGCCACAGTTACGTGTCTAAAAAGGGGAGATTGGCAGAAAATGTAGCCGGAAACAAAAGTATTTTGGGTGATTTTCACTCGTAATCCCGTGGGAATATTTTACCAGCCTGCTTCCGTATCCGTGGCTCTAAGCTAGCATTCCAGCAGTTGTTTGAAGAAGTCAGTTTGACCAACACCTAAGATAGTAGGGTCTCGATCCAAAACATCACCATTTCCTTCTCTCCAGAGATGCTGCCTGTCCAGTTGAGTTACTCCAGCATTTTGTGTCTATCTTCGGTGAAAACCAGCAACTGCATTCCTTCCTACACACTTGACCAACACCTGCCTGATGGCCGATCGACAACGGAAGTGGTCTTAATCTACCCTGTCCCAGAAGAAGTCAGCAGAGACTCCAGGTTAATTCTGGAGATGGGTTTAAAACTAACCTATGCTGTGAACACACATTCAGAGAAAGTTGCTGCAACCACTCTAACATACAACTCTCATGTGGGGGTGACAGTGCTGCAGTGGCCATGGAGAGGATATAAACAGATTGGGAATGGTATAAGAGAGGGAGGCAACGGTGGGCAGGCAAACTCAGTACTCTGCTCTGTGCCAGGAAATCTAATCGTCATGCTTTGGCTATTGAGCTGACATGCCATGAATGGTCTCAAGGTATGGCCACTTCTGGACTCATCCAGGAGACCAGTGATCGCAGTAGAGTTATAGAGTCAAACAGCATTTAATCAGGCACTTTGGCACAACTTGCCTACACCGACCAACATGTCGCATCTACATTAGTCCCACCTTCTTGCGTTTGGCCCAAATCCCTCTAAACCTATCCTGTCCATGTACCTGTCTAAATGTTTCTTAAACGTTGCAATAGTACTTGCCTCAACTACCTCCTCAGGCAGCTCGTTCCATATACTCACCACCCTTTGAGTAAAAAAGTCACCCCTCAGGTTCCTATTAAATTTCCCCCCTTTCACCTTATAGCTACTGTATGTCGCCTGGTTCTCGGTTCCCCTACTCTGGGCAAAAGACTGTGCATTTTCCCGATCTATTCCTCTCATGATTTTGTAGACTTCTATAAGATCACCCCTCATCATTCTGCACTCCGAGGAACAGTCCTAGCCTGCTCAACCTCTCCCTATAGCTCAGGCCCTCGAGTCTCTGCACCCTTATGTAGGAAGGAACTGCTGCTTTACACCGAAGATAGACACAAAATGCTGGAGTAAGTAACTCCGTCTGAAGAAAGGTCTCTTCACCCATTCCTTCTCTCCGGAGATGCTGCTTGTCCCACTGAGTTACTCCAGCATTTTGTGTCTATCTTCTCTGCACCCTTTCCAGCTTGACAACATTAAGCATTCAGTAGAACTGAAGTGCCCGTTACAGAGATGTTGGTATCATTGTCATATGCTTGTGGAAAATGTACAGAAATCTAAATCTGGTGCGTGCTGTGGGAAATACAAACATAAATGTGCTAGTGGGGGGCTCTTTAACTTGAGTCTCTTTGTCAACTTGCTGTTGTGTTTGCTTCTTGTTTTATTTTGAGTTATTGTAGTTGCAGATTATTACGGGCAGACTAAAAATTAAAGGCAAATGCCATAATTAATGACACACAAAATAAAGCCAAATGGCCACTACAGTTATTAATGCACATTATGGCCCCAAATTTAACATCCAAATTCTGTCTGTAATCTCGGAATAGAGTGTTTACGTATGTTACAAAACTTACCTTCAGCGGCGCTGCAGTTCTGTCACTGGCCGTGTGCGCGTCTTTGGCACCTTTGAGAGGGGGGCGGGTTTAAAATGCCGTTTTTTGCCAGCCTGTTGAAATCGATTTTTGTCAGGCTGTTTAGCTGCTGAAGAATAATCGCTCGGACATCGGTTTTATTAAGTTTTTTTTTAACTGCACTGGATATTTTAATAGCAGAAGTAATTTAAAAATCAGCTTCTAAAGCCGTCAACACCGACAACGGGGACGGACAGGTAAAGGAAAGCCGTTTATTTTACATATAAAAACATGCTTCTTAGGATGCCTTTAATCAAAATTTTACGTTGCGAAAAGGTGACTTAGGACCCATACGAACCGGCAGTGTTTTTCCTGCTGATATGGGGTTTAAATTCACCGCAACCGCAACGTTCCAAACGATCGCGTTCCACAAAATCCTACTCGCAAGATGATTAAAATGGCCATTAATTTACGGGAATTAAACACTAAATTCCTTCCATTTGGCCTATAAATTCATGACAATGAGATTTTAAAATCATGTTATATTGTGAATTCTTGTGTGAATGTTATTTGGACACTTAGGCTATTTAAAAATGTTAACATTTTCTTAAGAAATTGTAGATGTTTAGATCTAGTAATTGAATTTTGTAATTAGCTACAATTAGGTAACTAACTAATTATATGCTTTAAAGGCCTGTCTCACGAGTCTGCGGTCATTGGCGGCGAAACAGGAACTATCTACCGCTCCTGGGCCGCCAGAGACCGCGGGCTCGGTCAAACGCACAATTCCGGGGCCGTGCGCCATTGTTCCCAACACCGCACGGTGCTAAAAAAAAACCAACACTGTCCAAAAATATGTTCCTACCGCACAGCCGCCGCCAGTGAGGCACGAGTGCGGCACGGTCACCGCCACAGCCGCCGCCAGTGAGGCACGAGCGCCGTGAGTCGAACCTGCACCGCCACAGCCTCCGCCAGTGAGGCACGTGTGCGGCACGGCCGCCGCCACAGCCGCCGCCAGTGAGGTACGTGTGCGACACGGCTGCCGCCACAGCCCCGCGATCCGAAAGACGTCATCAGCCGAAACCGCAAGCTCGTTGAACCGGCCGTACTTGGCCCCCCGCGCAGCATCCGTGCAGTGCTCTCGTGGTTGCCTTGCGGTCCTCTCTTCCGGCGACGCCGCGCTTCACCGCCAACGACCGCAAACCCGTGGGACAGAGTCTTTAATTTCAGGTCATCCAAGTAAGATTGTTTCATATTTGTTTCAGAATGCTTCAATCTATAATAACTGGAAATTTCATTCAGTTCTCTTAATTTTTAAGAATGTTATGGTCTTTTGACTGTCCTTGATCACAGCTTTTGAGTTGTCAATGGAAAAGCAATAGGGAACAAGATGCTAATTTCCGAGTATGAAAAGGGCCATAACTTTTTTAATACTGAAGATATGAAAGTGAATTAGGTGTCAAATTAAACTTCTTTTTATGCTTTATCTGATGGGATAAATTGCAGACTTGATTTTTAAAATCTCAAAATTTTGTAACATTGCTAGAGTGTTGCATTCAAATTACATCATTAGGTGCACAACTCTTAAGGGAGGAACATCCAATATGTTCAGTTGAATCATGCCTGGAAATGCCAGGGCTAATTTCCTGAACATCGCTATAATCACAGAAATAAGTACTAGCATGATCTATCATGTGCAAAATTGCTTATATGTGTCAATGGTCCTTAAAAGCATAGAGTCATACAGTGTGGAAACGGGCCCTTTGGCCCAACTTGCCCACACCAACCAAAATATCCCATCTACACTAGTACTACTTGCCTGCATTCGACCCATATACCTCTATACCTATCCTATCCATGTACCTGTCTAAATGTTTCTTAAACATTGCAATAGTACCTGCATATGCAGTTAGATCCAATTTCTGGGCAATCCAAACCGTATCCATCTTTCTGTTCTCCCACAAACAAGACTGAACAATTTCCACTCATTGCAATAAAGGAGAAATAAGGGTCATGTTACCTTTGACAACCAATGAGAGATACAGCATGGAAACAGACCCTTCGGCCATGCTAAACATCCGTTCTCATTAATTCTATGGTATCCACTCCCTGCACCCGATGGGTCAATTAATCTACAAACCCGCACATCTTTGGGATGTGAGTGGAAATTGGAACACCTGAAGGAAACTTGGAGGGAAACATCACACAGATAGCACCCGAGGTCAGGATGGAGCCCGGGTCTCTGGTGGTATAAGGCAGCAGTTCTACCAGCTGCACCACTATGCGTCTTCAAGAGAACTTCCTGCTTATGCTTGGCACAGTTTGCAAGGGTAATTTTAGTGAATTTGTGGTACTGCTTACTAATCTACTTTTTTACTGATCCAATTTGGCACTAGTTATACCTCCCCTGCACTTTGATAATTTACTCCATCGTAATGTTTCCTTTTAAACGCAATGGTAATAAAACACACAGCATAAGTCTGGCTTCTCCATCTAATGCCACCTGCCTGATGAATGGCATGTTTCACCAAAACCATTCACCACTACAACATTGTGAAGAAAACCATCTCTGGCATGAAATGAAGACATCCAATAAACAGTGTTCTAATCAGCAGGAGCCCAGCCTTTTCTATTATTTCCACCCTGCAAGCATTTGTCCAATGCCAGTACTCTGCACAAACAGGAAATTGGAACAGTGGAAGGTTTGTAACAGAAATCTACATCTTCCACAAATAATGAAGTACCTTCCCTGGCAGACCACCAGGCACTGCCGCTGTTGGTACGCTCGGAACATATGGGTGTGCAGCGAATGCGCGGATAGGCATATGGATACGCATGGAATGGAGGGATATGGATTATGTGCAGGTAGATAAGTGATGGTCGTGGCATTATGTTCGGCACAGACATTGTGGGCTGAAGGGCCTGTTCTTGTGCTGTTACTGTTCTATCTTCTTTGATCTCTCAGTACAAAATTAACGATAGTTTTTAAATTATTTTCAATATCTGGAGAACGGCAACTACAAACTGAAAGTGAGTAGGAAAAATTGTTCTCATATGTACACTCACGTGCCAAACGAACACACACACACACATACACACACATGCGCACACAGACACATGCACATACATGCACACACACATTAAACTCAGTCCATTTCACAATACAGAAACTCTTGAAGGATTTCCCATGTTATTTCAACAGTTCTATGTTCTATTATTCCAGAGATTGAGCTCCCACTCAGCAGAAATGCATAATTCATCCATGCTTTAGGTCTGAGAGTTGCTGAAAATAACTCAAGGCTGTGAATGTGTATGGAGGATGGGGCATTTGGGGAGCTGATGTGCAATACCATTGCAAGAGGAAGGAACCCTCTCAGTAGGGTTGTGGCTCTGGGGTTTAATCAAATCTTCCATCCCTGCTGCTTCAAAGATGGTTCTTAGCCTTTGAAGTTCTTGGAGCCAGCAAACAGCAAGCAAATGTGATCTCATGCTTGAGAAGAAGCTGAATAACTGGGATTTGTTGGGAATAACAAGTAGTCTCTGCTGAAGTGAGAGCTTCTACAGGTCCAACTTCAGCAAGAACACATCTGCTCAATAAGGGCAAACATCACTCCATATGCTTAATGTTTGTGGGAAATGGCACAAGAAAATGTCAAATACTTTTGCAGTCTCATTAGGCGCAAATGTATCTTTGATCATTTATTTGTTCAAAGTAATGCAGTTAGTAGGTCAACTGCAAAAATGCTTGGATACAGTCAATCAGATATCCGAAGAGTCATTTCCAGGCAGAAGGACATAAAGTTCTGGAGTAACTCAATGGGTCAGGCATATCTCTGGAGAACATGGATAGTTGACGTTTCGGTTCGGGGTCCAACCGAAGAAAGGTCCCGACCTGAAACGTCACCTGTCCATGTTCTCCAGAGATGTTTCCGGATCTGCTGAATTACTCCAGCACATTGTGCCCTTTTGTGTAAACCATCAGCTGCAGTTCCTTGCTTCTCATTAAAGAGAACTCAGAAGGTTAAGCTAGTGATTCTGCGATCATTAATAACTGCACCTAAAGGAGAAAGTGATTACTTCATTCTGCTATATTTCCATAAATCGCACTGATAGTACTGTGTGATATCCATAAATGTATAAACACTGCAGGTAACATAGTTCAAAGCAGGAACTTAATTTTACATCATTAAACTTGATCACACAGTTAAGGAACAGACATTGTTAATACTGTTATGTTTGACCACAATGGCAAAATTAATAGGAAACCAGTTTGAAAGTATATTACTGTACATCAAAATAGAGTATGGAATGAAATTAAGTCATTTCAGTGTTGTGTGACTTCCTTGTATAATTTAATTTTGTGTAAATAAATTTAGGCAGATTAGATTACAACAGTGAAGAGAACTTGTAATTTACTATTCTACAGGTAAATGCACTGGCTTTTGTATAGCAACATGACAGGTGCTGCATCACAATAAACGACCAAAGCTAGACATAAAAAGCTGAAGTAATTCAGTGGGTCAGACAGCATTTCTGGAGAAAATGAATAGATGATGTTTCGGGTCGAGACCCTTCTTCAGACTGAGAGTCAGGGGAAAGGGAAACAAAAGATATAGATGGTGATATAGAGAGTTATAGAACAAATGAATGAAAGATATTCAAAAAAGTAACTGTCTGAAGAAGGGTCTCGACACAAAATGTCACCTATTCCTTTTCTCCGGAGATGCTGTCTGACCCACTGAGTTACTCCAGCTTTTTGTGTCTATCTTTGGTTTAAACCAGGATCTGCAGTTCCAACAAAGGAGGACCTGGCGCAGGATACTTTGTAACTTTGTCAGCGCACTTTATGTGACCGCCAGACTAGATGACTGAGCGGCCACAGACGGCATTGTGTGTAGCACGTGCCCTTCCAGGACATGTGCCTCCGTGCCAAAAAAGTTAATTGTTTACATCTCGTTGGTGGTGGTGAACCCTCTGTTTTATCTTATTTTGCTTACATTTAACCCTAGCATTGGCCACTAAGCAAGGTCCAAGTGACAGTCATGGTGTCAAGCATAAACACATGTCCATGTCGATACAAGGCAAAGTAGAACCGTTGAAACAACTCAATCGTGGTGTTGCCATGTGGAAACTGTGTGATCAGTGAGGCAGAGATTTATCATTGAATTATTATTACGTGACCTATGTTGGTCTGGCAAAACTGGTAATGTGGTGAGGCGCTGGAACCAAGGATGTCGGAAAATCGGCGGTGGACCTGTACTACCAATGGAGACACGTGAAACTAGTGTAGATGGGACATGTTGGTCGGTGTGGGCAAGTTGGGCCAAAGGGTCTGTTTCCACGCTGTATGACTCTATGATGTTAAGACTCATTGAGACAGAGCATCATATCATAGATCAAAAAATATGTATCTCTTACATAACATTTATTAACTAAATTATAGAATTAAGCTAAAGAAAATGACATAAAAGCCAACAGATCTAAGCAGGTTATTTAACTTGGACTATAAAAGCGAGAATCGACAACATGAATATAGTTTCCTTCTGGGACCATGTGAATGTTTACCTGTGAAATGCAATTGGTCAAAGTTGAAGGATATAAAAATTGTAATGTCACGTTTGAGTCACAGAATCAGAGATTGTGGACATTTTTATTATCTAGCCAATTTAATGTCCTGGGTTTATTCGCTATCACTCCCTAACTCAAGAGATTAAATCAATTGAGAAGAGTGTCTTCATAACCATGTAGATTGCATAGGATCTGTGGGAAGAAGCAAATCCCTAAGGCTTGACTCATTTCATTCAGTACTTTGCTCTGCTCTGCTCTGCTCTGAGGGGAGTTGTGTGCTGACTGGCAGATTGCTCAATTCACAGGTATTCACACTCCACTTCATGCAGTCAGCCTCAGTCACCAAGTCACCACTTGGTATTCCCGTCAATTAATCCACGTCAGTATGTTTCACTTGGGCAATTTACAACCCAGGGGTATGAATATTTATTTCTCTAACTTCAAGTAACCCCTGCATTCCCTCTCTCTCCATCCTCCCCCAACCTTTTGTTCTCACTGAGCACACATCCAACAATGGCCTGTTTCCTTTATCATTGTTACTTTTTTGCATTATCTTTCATTCATTTGTTCTGTATCTCTCTACATCATCGTTTATATCTCTTGTTTCCCTTTCCTGTGACTTTCAGTCTGAAGAAAGGTTTTGTTCCAAAAAAACGTCACCTATTCCTTCTCTCCAGAGATGCTGCCTGTCCCGCTGAGTTACTCCAGCATTTAGTCTATCTTCGGATTAAACCAGCATCTGCAGCTCCTTCCTACACTATTAATTTCCTTGCTGAGACCAATAGAAATGACAATAAACACACGCTGCTTCTTTTTAATCTTGAACTGGAATGCTATTGCCCTCTAAAAATACAAAAGCATTTTAAGTGAGTTGCAAAAAAATTTTGACTCTTAGGATTTCATTAAACTTGAACATTTAACTTTAAATGTAAATTGCTTTACTTTGTGAAACCTATCTTACACAATAAGGAAAATTGGCTTTAAAATATCATATTCTGTTATCCTAATTCATGAGTAAGATAGTTCATTATTTATAAAATACTATTAGTAATAAGATAGTTTAGATTGAATATTTCCCATTGTGGAAATTGGACTATGGCTATGGAATAAAATAGACTGCAATGCTGAGAACTGTATTCTGCACTTTGTATCTCCCCCTTTGCTCTAATTATTGTACTTGAATTTGACCTGATGGTATTTAAGTACAGTATATCTCGACTGTTTGGATAACATGGAAAACAAAGGTTCTCACTCTGTCTCGGTTCTCGTGACAATAACAAACCTAGTCCTAAACCTGAACCTAACTGAAAAGGATCTCATGTTGAGTATAACTACCATGTCCAGTTAAAAAGAATGACTTGCAACAGTATCGCAAACTCTGTAATACAGATGCACCATAGAAAACATTTTATCGGGATGCATCATAGCATGGTTTGGGAATGGGTCCATCCAAGTATAGAAATTCATGAGAATTGTGGATGCAGCCCAGACAATCACACAAACCAACCTCCCTTCCATTGACTCTATCTGCACTTCACGCTGCCTCGGCAAGGCCACCAGCATAATTAAGGACCAGTCACATCCCGGTCACTCCCCCTTCTCCCCTTTCCCATCGGGCAAGAGGTACGGAAGTGTGTAAACGCACACCTCCAGATTCAGGGACTGTTTCTTCTCAGCTGTTATCAGGCAACTGAACCATCCCATCAACAACTAGAGAGCGGCCCTGAGTTACCATCTACCTCAGTGGAGACACTTGGACTATCTTTAATCAGACTCTACTATCTTGCACTAAACATTATTCCCTATATCATGCATCTGATGGTTCGATTGTAATCATGTATAGTCTTTCCGCTGACTAGTTAGCACGCAACAAAAACTTTTCACTGTACCTCGGCACACGTGGCAATAAACTAAACTGAACTAATTTCTATCCCCCTGAATTAAGTTAAATCAGAGACCTGGACAAACTTCATGAGGCTCTTAACATATGATGAGCATTTGACAGCACAGGGACTATATTTGTTGGAGTTTAGAAGAATGAGGGGGGACCTCATTGAAACGTACAGAATAGTGAAAGGCTTGGATAGAGTGGATGTGGAGAGGATGTTTCCACTAGTGGGAGAGTCTAGGACTAGAGGTCATAGCCTCAGAATTAAAGGACATTCTTTTTGGAAGATTTGAGGAGGAATTTCTTTAACCAGAGGGTGGTGGATCTGTGGAATTATCTGCCACAGAAAGCTGTGGAGGCAAAGTCAGTAGATATTTTTAAGGCAGAGGTAGATAGATTCTTGATTAGTACAGGTGTCAGAGGTTATGGGGAGAAGGCAGAATGGGGTTGAAAGGGGAAGGTAGATCAGCCATGATTGAAAGGTGGAGTAGACTTGATGGGCCGAATGTCCTAATTCTACTCCTACCCCTTATGAACTTATGAATTTATGAAACTTGTACCGAGTAAGCGGCTGCAGGTTGTGTGTGCAGCACACGTTTGATGCACAGAAAAAACAGGTCAAGTCAAGTTATGAATCCTGATGTGCTTATGTTCAACCATCTGGTGCTTGCTATGCATGAGTTTTAAATGGAAGCAGAACCTTGCAGGGTATGGTGCTGGGATAATCTAATTAGGGTTTGATGGCATTGTATTGTGTTCAGTTTTATTTATTCCTTGATTTCTCATCATCAAAGATGTGCAAGGTTAGCACAAAAGCATAGATGAAACAATTAAAGAAATGCATTAAGAAGGCTCATTAAAAACATTGCTCCGGGTGAACAAAGTCTGGAGAAAAGACTTTCAACATTGTAAATGGAATAAAAGCACAGGTCGGAAAATCCGCATTACGATATTGTAGACCTCAAGGCAAGCTTTGCACCATTTGAGGTCGGTATCTCTTGGGAGCACAGGTCTACAACACAAGATTGTTCAAAGTCTCACCTCAGAACCCACATGAACCACACTCACTCTGACAATGTTGTGCATTTCAATTATTACCATCATATCCCTCTGTCATTCTTTGTTTAACTAGGCAGTGCAATTATCATTTTCAGATGCAGAATTACAAGTGGTCTTTGGCTGGAGGCAATTGCATGGTGGATGTATGAAGCAATTAACATTTCCTTCAGTAACAAGACCCGGGAGATGGGCTGGGTGGGTGGGTCCTGTTATCAGCTAATCACCCACAGACATTGTACTTGCGTGACACACCCATACAAGATACATAGATGAGCAATCTGCTCACTATTACTGAGGCAGCATTTTTGGAGAAAAAGGATGGGTGACGTTTCGGGTCGGGACCCCTGGTTAATTTAGGAATTTAGCAAGAGGGGTTCCGACACGAAACGTTACCCATCCTTTTTCGCCAGAGATGCTGCCTAAACCATTGAATGACTCCAATACTCTGTGTCTATATCTGGTATAAACCAGCATCTGCTGTTCTTTGTTTCAAACATTTTTTCTGCTCCACTGCAGTGTCTGTTCTCTTCCTCTCTCTGATAGTTCTGTAACACTCACTGCTCCCCATCTATGAGAAGGGGGGTCCATTCCTGAAACGCCACCCATCCTTTCTCTCCAGTGATGCTGCCTGACCCGCTGAGTTACTCCAGCGCTTTGTGTCTATCTTCACTATTATTTAGTTTGGATTAACAATAGACAATAGACAATAGGTGCAGGAGTACACCATTCGGCCCTTCGAGCCAGCACCGCCATTCATTGTGATCATGGCTGATCATCCACAATCAGTACCCTGTTCCTGCCTTCTCCCCATATCCCTTGACTCCGCTATCTTTAAGAACTCTATCTAACTCAAGGATTTAAGAGCTCTATCTAACTCAAACATTAAGCTAGGATTACTTGGCTTCAGAGCACATAGAGGCCTTGGTTCAGACACAGACAAGCAAAAATAACTTCTGAGCCTTTCTTTGACATCAAGGCAGCATTCGATTGGGTGTGACATCAAGGAACTCTGATAAAATCAATGTCAGTGGCAAAGAAAGGAAATACTTTCCACTGGCTGGAATTGCACCTAACACAAAATAAAATGTCTGTGGCTTATTGGAAGCTAATTAGCTCAGTCAAGATCACCACAGGAGTTCCTACTGAAATGAACTGTTGTTGTTTGTTTCATCCATGTCCTTCCCTCCATTGCAAGGTCAGAAGTGTGGATGTTCTCTGATTGCACACACAAATCTATTCATAAACGCTCAGATAATGAAATCACACATGCTTGCATTGCAGAAAGACCTTGACGTTACTTAGCCAGAGCATGATGTAGCAGTTAATGCTACATAAGTCGTGCAGTCTCCAATGAAAAAAATTCTAACAACCTGCCCCTGACTTTTAACAGCATTACCATCGTCATAACCCCCATGGGTCTTAATTGACTGATTTAATAGGTCACTCTTCAAGAAAACAGTGGTTGTGTAGACTAGGTATGCTCTGATAGATAGTTTATTTCTGATTCTTCAAAGGCTTTCCAGCATTTGTAAAACACACCAAATGTGATGGAATACTTCCCACTTCATAAGTTCATGCCATAGGAGCAGAAGTAGGCCATTCGGCCCATTGAGTCTACTCTGCCATTCAAACATGGCTTTCCCGCTCAATCCCATTCTCCCGCCTTCTCTCCATAAACTTTGACACCCTTACTAATCAAGAACCTTGCTTAAAATCCGCTTTAAAAATACCCAATGACCTGGCCTCCACAGCCTTCTGTGGCAATGAATTCCACAGATTCACCATGCTCTGACTGAAGAAATTCCTCCTCATCTCCTTTCTAAAGGTACGTTCTTTTATTCTGAGGCTGTGCACTATGGTCCTAGGCTCTCCCACGAGAGGAAACATCCTCTCCGCATCCACTCTAGTCAGGCCTTTCACTATTCTGTAAGTTTCAACGAGGTCCCCCCTCATCCTTCTAAACTCCAGTGAGTAGAGCGCCAGTGCCATCAAACACTCATCAACGTTAACACAGTCATTCCCAGGACCGTCCTCGTTACCCTCCTCTGGGCCCTCTCCAATGCCAGCAAATCCTTACTCAGACATGGAACCTAAACCTGCTCACAATACTCTAAATGCCATCTGACCAGTGCATTATAAAGCCTCAGCATTAAATCCCTGTTTTTAGTCCTCTCAAAATAAATACTAACGTTGCATTTGCTTTCCTTACTACCAATTCAACTTGGAAATGATCCTTTTCGTATTCCTGCACCAGCATTCCCAAGTCCCTTTGCACTTTCGATTTTTAAATTTTCACTACCATTACCAAATAGTCTATGCCTTTATTCCTACTACCAAAATGCATGCCTTTATTATTTGCTACACTGCATTCTATCTGCACTTGTCTGAAGAAGGGTCTCGACCCAAAACGCCACCCATTCTTTCTCTCCAGAGATGCTGCCTGTCCTGCTGAGTTACTCCAGCATTTTGTGTCTACCTTGCCTGAATAACACTGGCTAACCACAATCAAGTAGCTTAACACCACCCAGCACAAAACATCCATTTGCTTGGCATTTTAAACTTCACACTAAACATTTTGGCACTCTACTTTAGTTTAGTTTAGTTTAGAGATACAGCACGGACACAGGCCCTTCAGTTCACCGACTCCGCGCCGACCAGTGATCCCTGTACATTAACACTATCCTACACACTGGGGACAATTTACAATTTTACCGAAGCCAAATTAATCTGCAAACAGTACATCTTTGAGATATGAGAGGAAACCAGAGCACCTGGAAAAAACCCACACGGTCACGTGAAGAACGTACAAACTCCATACAGACGGCATCCATAGTCAGGATCGAACCCGGGTCTCTTGCACTGTGAGGCAGCAACTCTACCGCTGCGCCATTGTGCTATTGTTGCTGCATTATTGGTTCACCAGAGAGTTTGCACTTGATCAAGAACCAACGCAACACTACCTTCTCAAGAGCAATTAGGCATGGGAAATAAATGTGGTCCTGGCCAGAAATATTTTTTTGTTAAAATAAATACAAAAATAACAAATAATGGCAAGTCACAGGTCATCCACTCAGAATGATAAGTAAAATTGGAAAATCTGATGAAAATTGGAAATAAGATATGAAAAGCACATCATAATGGCTATTTTTCAGTTGCAAAGTTGGTTCTTGGATGCAGGATTTAGCAGTGGGAGACTCTACGAAAACTTAAGATCTACTTTATTGTTGGCCCTGGTGACTACTTGCATTTCGCCAACATATTAACGAGCGACCTGATAAGTTTTGTGAATCAAACATAAATCTAGCTCCACCGGTTTTGTTCCAGCTTAATAGTGGTCCACAATATTCTGCTTTTTTGCTTTGAAAACTCCTTTCACGCAGTAATAGTTGTTCTCTTCGTTTGGGGTCATTAAAGGCATGTTAACCCCCGTCCTGCTCTCTTCTCAGTTTGCTCGTGAAGGTTTGTTGCCAGGGAAACATACAGCTGACCTGCCATTTTTACCCCCTGGGTGAACTGCCTCTGATGGCGTGACCTGGAGTCTGAAATTTACCTTGTCATACTCTTCACCCAGTACCTTTGAGCCTCCGGCCTCAATACTCAGGCATGCCATTTAAACAACAGTGCATGCATTGTGCTGGTTTTGGTGCTAATAGTTTTTAAAGCCAATTTATATCACAGAACACAGAACTCAGAAAAATACAGAATGTAGAAACAAAGCTGGAGATGCTGGTTGATACCAAAGATAGAAACAAAGTGCTGGAGTAACTGAGCTGGTCAAGTGGCATCTCTAGAGAAGAAGAATGGGTGACGTTTTGGATTGAGTTCCTTCTTCAAAGCAGTTGCTGATGGTAATGTTGAAGAAGGGTCCCGACTTGAAACTTCATCCATCCCTTTTCTTTAGAGATGCTGCCAGACAGCACTTCAGAAAAGTACAGCACAGCTAACAGGCCCTTCGGACCACAATGCTTGTGCCGTACATGAGGTTAAAATAAATTAATCTCATCTGCCTGCACATAATCCATATCCAGGTGCCTATCTAGAGCCTCTTAAGCGCCACTATCGTATCACCTTCCAACCACCACCCATGGAAATATCGGAAAGTATAAATTAAAACTGAATTGTTTGAGAGACAGATGTAATATTCCCTTGGTTCACCATTTGTATTATTTGTGCATAATCCCAGTAGATGCAATGATAAGACATTATTTATTCACCATCACAAGTGAACATTAGCATCACAAGAATGGAACTCATATATTCCATGTCATCGCTTCCTCCTGCAACTTAAAAACTCCATCAACAGGGAATCAGTTACCTTGTTGCAATGATTTTCTCCAAGGTTTTCACTCATGAAGAGATAATTTGCATCTTCGACTGAGTGTAATTATGCATAGCATTACCTGCTGTATTAATTCAAAAGTCTGTACTTACTTCACCATAATGTTTCCAAATGAATTGAAAATGAATGCTTGTTTACAATTTGCATTATCATCTTTGCATTTGGCCTCAATCTTCAGCCTATTAGAAGGAGAAAATACTCCCACTGTTAATCTACTTTTGCAAGTGTATTATGCAAAAATCTGCTGAGTATGCAGTTTCTCCTCAATGTTTCCAAGTAGAATTTCTATCTGTGTAGGAAGGAACTGCAGATGCTGGTTTACACAGAAGATAGATACAAAATACTGGAGCAACTCAGCGGGTCAGGCAGCATCTCTGAAGAAGGGTTCAGACCCCAAAACGGCACCTAATCCTTTTCTCCAGAGATGCTGCCTGACCAAGCTGAGTTACTCCAGCATTTTGTATCTATCTATAATTTCTATCTGTTCATGAATACACACACATTGTCAGTACTTCACATTAGAAGATACTCTATAATGGGCAAGGTGACAAATGGACAAATGAGAGTCAAAGCCAGGCTTGGTTTTAAGACTGAATTGGTACCTTCATTGGCTGGTAACTATTTATAGATATTATACAAGCTCTGTAGCTGTCTGTGAATAACAGTCTTCAATGATGAGGAATTGTGTATATGTTGTATCACTTAAGTAGTTCATGCTAAATGTCAGACAGTTTTGCAGTGAGAGAATTTAAGAATGTAAAATTTCTGAATATGAATGACTTTTTGTTGATGTCTTTATTTAATCAATGCACCTTCTCTTAGGCTGACCGTAACTGTTATGAAGAGAAAATGCCATCATTACTTATCCTGTAGAAAAGAAGCCTTAACAGGAGGATTACATACGATTCTATTGAGTGGCTGGATTGTGAACTGTCCAAGGAGTTGTACATGGTATACTTGTAAGCATCGAGACTCCTCATGTTGATGGCCTCCTTGGATAGTGAGAACTGTGTAGCTAAACCAAGAGAGGGGCAGAGAGCAACTTCTCCCACATCCAAATGAGAGGCCATGAGATAGATCATAAGATCCAGCCATTGTGCCCAACCTTGGAACAGAATGTAGTTGGGAGGTCATGTTGTGGATATTTAAGGCCACATTTAGAGTATTGTGTTCAGTTTTGGGCACCATGTTATAGGAAAGATGTTGTCAACCTGGAAAGGGTGCAAAGAAGATTTACAAGGAATTTGTCAGGACTCAAGGGCCTGAGCTATAGGGAGAGGTTGAGCAGGCTAGGACTCTATTCCTTGGAGTGCAGGTGGTTGAGGGGTGATCTAATAGAAAAATTATGCGGAATAGATCAGATAAATGCACAGATTCTCTTGCCCAGAGTAGGGAGATCGAGAACCAGAGGACATAGATTTAAGGTAAGAGGTGAAAGATTTTACACAAAGGGTGGTGGGTATGTGGAATGAGTTCCCAGAAAAGGTAGTTGAGGCAGGTATTTTCGCAACACTTAAGAAACATTTAGACAGGTACATTGACAGGATAGGGTTAGAGGGATATGGGCCAAATGCAGGCAGGCGGGCCTAGTGTAGATGGGACATGTTGGTTGGTGCAGGCAAGTTGGGCCGATATGACTCCACAACTTGCCTCAAACCTGCAGGATCCAGCGAAGAAAATATTAACAGTGGCTATCTAGTACATGGCAAAAGTGCTGCTTCCACCCAAGCCACTTTAACAGGTATCTAAAGCTGATTCAACTAAAAAATTATCAAGGAATTGAATTCTTGAAGAAATTCAGTAACACCCTACATGGAAGATTATTACTGAATATTGAAAACGATATTATGTCCACTGATTTGCATTAAAGTCTGTCCTATGAATTGGTTGTGGCATCATGTGGGCCACTGACACTGTGGCCGAAGTGCCTGTTCTTTTGCTGTGTTTCATGTTCTAAGAATATGTAAATGCCCACTAGTAAGATTAGGAATTCAGATTTAAATTTATCGCATGCCATTGAATATTGGAGGAAGGGCAAATTTTTGTGCAATTGCATAATTATGTTTTCCATTACTCGTATCACAATTATTGAATTATTGACTTACAACTGTGCCTTTCTTTAGGTAAAGGTTGTTCATTAAAATTACGTGTAAAAATGATATGAAGAAGCTTTACTTCAATTCATCTAAGTACTGTGTCCATTCCTGGACTTCACACATCACAAAGGTATCATGAAGGTTTCAGAGATGGTGTAGAAGAGATTCACTAAAAATATTTGAGGGATGCGTGACTTTAATTAGGTGGACAGTGTGGGGAAGATGGGATCATAGAGATTGTGAGGGGAACTGGTAGAGGCAATTAAAATCATGAAAGGTGAAGACAAATCAAGTAGAGATAGACACAAAATGCTGGGGTAACTCTACAGGCATTATCCCTGTAGAGAAGGAATGGGTGATTTTTCGGGTCGTGGCCCTTCAAACTTGTCAGGGAAAAGGGAAACAAGAGACAGTGATGTAGAGAGATACAGATGTATAGATTTATTTGTTCTATATCTCTCTACATCGCTGTCTATATCTCTCGTTTCCCTTTCCCCTGACTAGTCTGAAGAAGGGTCTCGACCCAAAACGTCACCCATTCCTTCTCTCCAGAAATGCGGCCTGTCCCGCTGAGTTGCTCCAGCATTTTGTGTCTATCTTCAGTTTAAACCAGCATCTGCATTAAGTAGAGAGAGATTTGTTTTCCTATTAGAGAAGAGTTAAGAACCAAGGAGCACAGAATGGAAAAGATACAAGGAAGATCTATTGCATAAAATGAGAGGTTACAGTCTGGAATACATGGCCAAGGGTATTCCAGACCCTAATGCAGTGTTCAAAATGAAGCTGGAAAAGGACTCAGAAATGAAAGAATGTGTAGGGCACTGGAGAGAGATCAAGGTTGGGACTGGCTGGACTGCTGTTACATAGCAAGTAGTTTCTAGATAGATGTTTGGCCTTCTTACATCATTATTATTCTGAGATTCTACTGTTTTGTTATAGGAGCAGAATTAGGCCATTTGGCCCATCAAGTCTCCTCCACCATTCAATCATGGCTGATCTATCTTTCCCTCTCAACCCCATTCTCCTGCATTCTCCCCATAACCCTGACACTCATACTAATCGAGAATCTGTCAATCTCTGCATTAAAAATATCCCCTAACTTGGCCTCCACAACCTTCTGTGGTAATGAATTCCACAGATTCAATGTAACACTTAATGTAAGAACTCTGGTTGTATTTTTCCAATTTGCCCCACAGATGTGCACCGTTAATAACATTTTAAAAGGCTTGTGACCCACGAGGAGTAGAAGAAGACCGTGAATACATAGAAAATAAATAGAAAGATTAAATACTCTCAAAATTAATGAGAGTGCACAGGAGGGATGAGATAAACTGTACTCTCAAAAGTAATGAGTACAACAGAGAGATAGACTGTATATACTCTTAAAATGAACAAGTCAGTATTCAGGAAAGAAGTAGAACAGGTTGACCTGATGCTATAATAACAACCTCTCCCTCAATGTCAATAAAATCAGGGAAGCGTTGACTTCAGAAAGGGGAAGTGTGGAGACCATAGGTACACAAAAATGCTGGAGAAACTCAGCGGGTGCAGCAGCATCTATGGAGCGAAGGAAACAGGCAACGTTTCGGGCCCGAAACCCTTCTTCAGAATGATAGGGGGTGGGGAGAAGAAAGGAAAAAAGGAAAAAGGCGGAGGAGGAGCCCGAGGGCTGGGGGAGGGGAGGAGACAACCAGATGGCTGATGAAGGGGAGGGAACAGCAAGGGCTAGCAGAATTGGGAGAATTCAATGTTCAAGCCCCCAGGATGTAGACTGCCCAAGCGGAATATGAGGTGCATTTCCTCCAATTTCCGGTGTTGCTCGCTGTGGCCATGGAGGAGACCCAGGACAGAGAGGTCAGATACGGAATGGGAGTGGGAGTTGAAGTGCTGAGCTACCGGGAGGTCAGGTTGGTTATTGCGGACCGACCGGAGGTGTTCGGCGAAACGATCGCCAAGCCTCCGCTTGGTCTCACCGATGTAGATCAGCTGGCATCTAGAGCAGCGGATGCAATAGATGAGGTTGGAGGAGATGCAGGTGAACCTCTGTCGCACCTGGAATGACTGCTTGGGTCCTTGAATGGAGTAGAGGGGGGAGGTGAAGGGACAAGTGTTGCATCTCTTGCGGTTGCAAGGGAAAGTACCAGGGGAGGGGGTGGTATGGGAGGGAAGGGAAGAATTGACAAGGGAGTTACGGAGGGAGCGGTCTTTGCGGAAGGCAGACATGGGGGGAGATGGGAAGATGTGGCGAGTGGTGGGGTCACGTTGGAGGTGGCGAAACTGACGGAGGATCACTTGTTGTATGTGACGGCTGGTGGGGTGAAAGGTGAGGACTAGGCGGACTCTGCCCTTGTTGTGAGTGGGGGGATGGGGAGAGAGAGCAGTGTTGCGGGGTGTGGCAGAGACCCTGGTGCGAGCCTCATCTATGGTGGAGGAGGGGAACCCCCGTTCCCTGAAGAATGAGGACATTTCAGATGCCCTGGTGTGGAACGCCTCATCCTGGGAGCAGATGCGGCGTAGACGGAGGAATTGGGAGTGGGGGATGGAGTCCTTACAGGAAGCAGGGTGGGAAGAAGTGTAGTCCAGATAGCCATGGGAGTCGGTAGGTTTGTAGTGGATGTCGGTAAGGAGTCTATCACCTGCGATGGAGATAGTGAGGTCAAGGAATGGTAGGGAAGTGTCGGAAATGGTCCAGGTGTATTTGAGTGCCGGATGGAAGTTGGTGGTGAAGCGGATGAAGTCAGTCAGTTGTGTGTGGGTGCAGGATGTGGCACCAAAACAATCATCAATGTAGCGGAGGTAGAGGTCGGGGATGGGGCCCTGGTACGCATTGAACAAGGATTGTTCTACGTACCCGACAAAGAGGCAGGCGTAGCTGGGGCCCATGCGTGTGCCCATAGCTACGCCTTGTATTTGGAGGAAATGGGAGGAGTCAAATGAAAAGTTATTAAGTGTAAGGACCAGCTCCACTAGGCGGAGGAGGGTGTCAGTGGCCGGGTATAGATTGCTTCTACGGTCGAGGAAAAAACGGAGGGCTTCGAGACCATCATGGTGGGGGATGGAGGTGTACAATGACTGGACGTCCATGGTGAAGATGAGGGGGTGGGGGCCTAGAGAGTGGAATGCGCGGAGATGAGGGAGAGTGTCTGAGGGTGGAGACCATGTTGGGTGGGTCAGTGGTGGCGAGAGTTTCATCTTTAAATTCCTGAGTGTTAACCTCCTGATTACCTGTTCTGGGTCAAGCACATAGAGGTAATCATGAAGAAGACACACCAGTGTATCTACTTGGTTAGAAGTTTAAAGAGATTTGGCATGTCACCAAAAACACTACCAAACTTCTACAGGTGCACTGTAGAAAGTATCCTGAGTGGATGCATCATGGCCTGGTGCAGCGATTCCAAAGCAAAGACATGTAAGTGGCTGCAGAGTCTGGCGGACTCAAGCATAGACCTCCCCACCATCAAAAGCCTCAGGAAAGTGGTATCTCTCCTCAAAATCCCCATCATCTGGGTCATGCCCTCTTCTCACTGCTACGATCCAGCATGAAGTTTTGAGTTTCAAGTTTAGAGACACAGCATGGAAACTAGCCCTTTGGCCCACCGAGTCAGCGCTGACCAGCGATCACCCCGCACACTAACCTACACACACTAGGGATAACTGTACACTTACATGTACATTTATGAGGCAATTGCCAGGACTCAGGGGCCTGAGGTATAGATTTTATTCCTTGGAACACTGGAGACTCAAAGGGTTGATCTTACAGAGGTGTATAATACCATGAGGGGAAATGATGTATTCAAGAGAGAATTAAATTAAGCTCTTAAGGTTAACAGAATCAAGGGATATGGGGAGAAAGCAGGAATGGGGTACTGATTTTGGATGATCAGCCATGATCATATTGAATGCCAGCTTGAAGGGCCGAATGGCCTACTCCTGCACCTATTTTCTATGTGTCTATGTTTCTCAAGTAATAGATTGAATACACAGTCTTTTACTCAGGTAGGGGAATCATGAACCAGAGGACAGAGTTTTAAGGTGAGTGTGAAAGGATTTAATAGGAACCTGAAGGGCAACTTTTCCACTCAGAGGGTGATATATATAGGGAATGATCTGCCAGAGGAGGTAGTTGAGGCAGACAGACTATCAACATTTAAAAGACACCTGGACAGGTACACAGATTGGAAAGGTTTAAAGGGATGTGAGCCAATTACGGGCAAATGGGATTAGCTTAGATGGGGCATCTTGGTTGGTATGGAAGAATTGGATTGAAGGGCCTGTTTGCGTGCTGAATGACTATATGACAATAAACCCATTTAAACTTGAAACGCAATCATCTTATTTAAAAGTCAGTAACAAAGCTATACAGTAAATGCATAGCTTTTACATAATGGTGTATTCTCAAGATCAGGGCTATGATTATTATATGCCTTAGCTACTGGTTGCAACAAAAGGAGAGAGAGAATGTTAGTGGCATAGTGATATATTAAACTTCCTGCAGGCTAGTTCAAATTCATTTCAATACGTTGCAATTTCTTTTGCACATCCAATAAAATACAAAATAAAATCAACGATGTCAGGAATATATATATAATGCATCAACCCTAAACTTTATCGCAGACCAGGCAACTGAATTTTAAATAAGTAAGAAAATGCTAATGTGAAGATGGGCAGGAAGTTTTCAGAATAAAAGAGCATTAAACTTGTCGTGTGCAGATAAGATATTAATTTGGACCATCCTTACTTTTCCGGTAAGATTCTGACTAGATTAATTCATTTATTTTAGTCTACATGCAGAATATCTCAACAAAGAGTTTGTTATATCAGCCAAATGGAAAATGTTATCACTTAGCTGCAATGGGCTTATTACCATATTTTGCATTCTGACTTGGACTGTTTTTGAAAGTCAAAGGGTAGTTCAATGTTAGTATTTCACTTTGTAATCTTCAAACTCTTTCTCCAAGAACACTTTTTTTCGAAGGGAAAGGACAATCACATCTTCAGCTAACCAATTGAAAAGGTGCACAACTGATAATTCACAGCCCATTAAAAACAGAGTTCAGATTTTACTTAAACGTCCATAGTCCTTGCAGAACAAAAATGAATTTGAGCACGTTATATAGATAGTATTTTTACCATTGATTTGATTTGCTAATTAGACAGCATTTTGCTGTATTAGATTTGCTATTATCTAACATCATGTTATGTATTACCAGAATCTACAGATATAGATTTGCACAAAGGGACATTTGCTGCTGAGTTGATCGCTTATTTTGGTTGGAACGCAGACTAAGAAGATGGGCTGAAGAACTTATTAGTGGGAAATCATTGAGTGGTACAGATCATCCAACTGAATGTAAACACATAGCTCAAATTGTCTTAAAAATGAAGAAAAATAGTTTTCTGTTATTTTACTTTTATACTCGAGTGGCCAATGGTCAGATGACAAACTGCAGGAAGAATGTTTTCTCAATTACGGGGTTTCAGATACAAAAAGAGGTTAGACAAACCTGGATAGACACAAAATGCTGAAGAAACTCAGCATCTCTGGAGAAAATTAAGAGATGACATTTCAGGTTGGGACCCTTCTTCCAACTGATAGAGCTATATACGCACAAAGTGCTGGAGTAACTCAATGGGTCAGGCATCATCTCTGGAGAAAATGGATGAGTAATGTTTTGGGTTGGAACTCTACTTAGGTCACCTGACCTTGCCAGAGATGCTGCCTGTCCCACTGAGTTACTCCAGTATTTTGTCTTTATCTTTGGTTCTTTTATATTACATTTGGACAAACCAGAATTGCTTTCCCCAGAACACTGGAGGTTGAGGGGAGACCGATGGAAATCTAAAAAATTATGAGAAGCATAAATAAGGTCGACAGTCAGCACATTTTTTTTTCCCAGGGTGAAAATGTTAAAAGCAAGAGAGCATAACTTTAAGACGTAAGGGGCAAAATTTATAGGAGACGTGCAGGACATGTTTTCTATGGAGAGGGTAGTGGTTGCATGGAATACACTGCCAGGGGTGTGGAGGAGGCAGATATAATGGTGGTGTTTAAGAGGCTTTTAGATAGGAACATGGGTATGCAAGGAATGTGTAGGCAGATGAGATTAGTTTAACGGCATCATGTTTGGCACAGACATTGTTGGCTGTAGGGCATGGTCCTGTTCTATATTCTATGTTAAGGCTTTAAGAATGTAGGAATTGAGGTTAAAAATAAATTTTAATGCAGGTGACACCAGTGTTTTAGAATACATCAGACCTCTAGTTGAATGGAGCTTGACTCCAAATGAACTCTTGCCAAAGGTTGCTTGCCGACGCTGTATAACGTGCAGACATCCACATCATTTGTTTTTCCACTTTTCATTCAATGTCCCCTTGGGAAGGAAGAGGGTGGTTACATTGCGTAGCCGAGGAAAGCTAAATACAGTCGTAGATGTGGTGCATTATTCACCAATATAAAATCCAGTGAAGCAGAAACATACTTAATAATTACTTTGTCAATCTTCATTTAAAAGAACCTTCTGTAACTACAGTACATGGATGACTTGCTGTGTTTGTGTGCAGGCATTAACAACTTTTTGAGATTTGGTACAGTAAAGTGCACTCACAATGCTTATCTATAGATGGTTATTGGCTATTTTTCCACTTATTTGGTCGTTCACATATACCCTGTATTTATTTTAATCACTGTTTTGTAATTCACCCACCAAAATTTCCCTCTAGTTGGATATGATCCGCATCCTTCCATAAAGATTCCTGTTTTGTTTCAAGAAATGGATAGGAAAGGTTTAGGGGCATATGGGCCTGAGCTATAGGGAAGAGATTGGGCAGACCTGATTCCTTGGAGTGCAGGAGGCTGAGGGGTGATCTTATAAAGGGGACTAAGATCACGAGGGGAATAGATAGGTGTATGCACAGAGTCTTTTACTCAGAGTAGGCAAATCAAGAACCAAAAAAATTACGGGGTGAGAGGGAAAGATGTAATAGGAACCTGAGGGGCAACATTTTTACACAGTGGTTGGTGAGTATATAGAATGGGCTGCCAGAGGAGGTAGTTGAGGCACGTAATATAACACTGCTTAAAAGACATTTGGACAGGTACATGGAGGGCAAAGGTTTAGAAGGATATGGGCCTAATGCGGGCAATTGGGTCTTGCATAGAAGGGGTATCTTGGTTGGCATGGGCAGATTGGGCCGAAGGGCCTGTTTCCATGCTGTATGACTATCAATAGCTCTAAATGTCACAGTTGTTAATTGATTGTTATGCAATGGTAAATATATTTCTTTAATACCCAATGCGTTGAGAATTAGAAAATCCAATGACTCAATTTCAAAGCAACATAGATTCTGCAGGAGGTCTAAATATTGAGAAAAGCTTTGGGATTTTCAAATTGAACTAGACCTGGATGGAAGTCCGAAATATGCTATCAGTTTCATTGTGCAATGGCAGCAAACACTGAATTTTTCACCATCATCGTAACAACAGAGTCCAGGCAATGTTTATTTTTAAATGCCTCACTGTCACGACTACTTCAGAATTTGGCATGAAAAGACTTGGCATTTTATCCTCCAATAGCTATCATAAATGAGGTCAGGATCCCATGTTGAGATTTCAATTGCACACAGGTGCAATGGAAGAGAAACAGATCTTGCACCAAATGAAATAGGAACCGAGAAAGTAATGAAAAATGGATCTGGAGAATCCACAAATAATCAAAGATAGTGCCCAACCCAGACGACTCTTTGTGTGCAGGTCACAGAAGTGGATCTGCAATCACGCAATACAATCGCTCCACTCTTTTAAATCTCCACCCTGACAGCAACATTTCTTACTTTCTGTACACTGTAGATGGCTCCATTGTAATCACGTATAGTCTTTCCGCTGACTGGTTCGCATGCAGCAAAAAGCTTTTCACTGTACCTCGGTACAGGTGACAATAAACTAAACTCACTGATCATCAGAAATTAAGTGAGTAAAGTTAAGCGATGCGGGATCCATCTTTGTAAGGGACCATCCTCTGCTGAACTGTGGTTAGCAGTAAAGTGTATTTAATTGAAGCAAGCTAGAAAGGACTAAGAGAATAAATAATGGTGAAACAATTGAATTTATGTGTACTACACTGAGTCTCAAAAGGTGTTTTATTGCTGTCCATTGGTTAACAGCATTTAAATTTTTTTTTAGATTTTGTCGCCGCGACCATGTTAAGCATCTTAAATGAATGTTAACTGTGTTGTCCTCACAGAACTGGACAATAAATAATTCATGAAATGGAGGTCTAACTTTCTCATGATAGACACAAAAAGCTGAGTTACTCCAGCTTTTTGTGTCTATCTTTGGTTGAAACCAGCATCTGCAGTTTCTTCCGACACATTTCATCAAACTTTCTCATGGCAGATTCCTTTGGTTTGAACCCAGGTGGTTGACAGGGACATCTTCCAAATGGTGACTGGTTCATTCTTCAAATTCACAACATCCCTGGAGAACATGGATAGGCGATATTTTGAATCGAGACCCTTCTTAGTTTAATTTAGAAATACAGCGTGCAAACAGGCCCTTCGGCCCACCGAGTCCGCCCAACCAGCAATCCTCGCACATTAACACTATTCTCTACACAGTAGGGACAGTTTACACTTATACCAAGCCAATTAACCTACAAACTTGTACGTCTTTGGAGTGTGGGAAGAATCTGAAGATCTCGGGAAAAAAAACACGCGGTCACTGGGAGAACGTACAAACTCCGTACAGACAGCACCTGTAGTCGGGATCGAACCTGGATCTCAGGCATTGCAAATGCTGTAAGGCAGCAACTCTACCGCTGTGTCACCGTGCGGTAGGATTGTAGTAGTGGAGAGAAAACTGGAAGAGAGTTGGGGATGGGGCAAAGCTCGGCAAGTGATAGGTGGATACAGATGAGGGGGGTTGAATGGCAGATGGGCGGACAAAGGCCAGAGATGAAAAAGAGACAAATTGATGGTGGATGAGGTGAGAAGAGGTATGACATGTGTGGCCAGAGGGAGGGATGTAGGTGGAAGGAGAAGGGGAAAGAAGGATGGGATAGTGGAAGAAATTAGTGCGCATTCAGGTGGGGCACAGGGAAGTGAGGTGGGCCGAAGGGCCTGTTTGCACGCTGCATCTCTAAATATTAAAGTAAAGTTTAAAGGCTCCACTCCACCCCCAATCATTGCGGTCAGGAGAGGTGAGGGTGGGGAGAATGGGCATGGAAATGTCCTGTTCCCAACAGGCGCAAGATGCTTGCAATTACGCAACAGCAGGCAAATCCATCCCCATCCCTCCCGCTGATCCCGCAAATGCGCATTCCAATATCCGGGGAATGCTGAGGTCGGGCATTTGTAACCTGGCAGGACCTGTATTGGATAGTAAAAAGGACACTGAGTGTTGGAGTAGCTCAGCAGGCCAGGCAGCAACATCTGGAGAACGTGGGTAGGTGATATTTCGGGTCGAGATCCTTCTTCTGAAGAAGAGGTCTGAATGTTAGATGGTTTGTTTCTTACAAGACTCCCACCTCTTATTAACATTGGGTTTGGCTGGTTTACCTGAAGATATTATGTGAATGCTTGAACTACATTTACTCTTCCCAGTCAGGTGGAGGTTGATGGCAGATTCTCAGGGTGTTCACGAAGGGACAAGAAAGATCAAGAGGTAGAGTGTATTGGTGAAAGAGGAGACCCATTCACTTGGGTGATTTGGTTAATTGGAGGTTGGAGCTGGAATGAGAGGGAAGTAAAATAATGGATGTTATAAAAACATTCAACCACCCCCAATTGTTATTTCTTTCAATAAAGTTAGCATATAGTTGTGGAATCACTTTCTACCAAAGTACTGTACATTCAAAAGTTAAGATGTAATTGCTGTGTCATAGAATTAACTGAATCTCCCTTTATATTCACCCATTCAGCACTACGTAAAACGGATCGATAAATTGATTGAACTTTGTTGACTAAGAGTTTTACTGATGAGTGATTGGAGAATTGCATCTCATGGTTTAATCTGTTTCTGTACTTCCCATCAACAATTGCAATATAAATAACATAAACATGTTAGTCAGGAAGCTATAGTGCAGCTTTATAGAAATTTGGCAAAACCACATTAGGAGTTTTGCCTGCAGTTCTGGTCACCCCATTACAGGGAGGATGCGTAGGCTTTGGAAAGGGTGTAGAGGAGGTTTACCAGAAAGGCGCCTGGATTAGCGGGTAATAGCTACAGGGAGAGGTTGGAAAGAATTGATTGTTTTCTCTGGCATGCCCGAGCCTGTGGGGAGATTTAATAGAAGTGTATTAAAATTATTAGAGGCATAGATAGGATAGACAGTCAGAATCTTTTCCCAGGATAGCAAGGACATACCTTTTAGGCAAGAGGGGCAAAATTGAAAGGATATTTGTGGGGTAAGTTTTTACACAGAGGGTGGTAAATGCCTGGTGTATTCTGATGGGGGTGGTTGCTGAAGCAAATTGAATAGTAGCATTTAAGAGACTATTGGATAGGCAAATTGATATGCAGGGAATGGAGGGATATGGATTATGTGCAGGCAGATAGGAATTGGTCTTGGCATCATGTTTGGTACAGACATTGTGGGCTGAAGGGCCTGTTCTTGTGCTGTACTGTTCTATGCACTATGTTCCATGTTCCATGTTTTATGTTCTATATTCTATGTTATAAACAAAGAAAAAGCATTGTGTGGGAGTTACAAACCAAAGCCTGATGGCATTGATTTATACAAATGCTCCAACCTACAAAGGTAAAAGCTATTTTTCCCCATTTCCTTCCCTCCTCTCTTGAGAACATGGGCTTGTGATGGAGATCTGCCACTATCTGCACAAGCAGACATTTTCCAAGTATTGAATTTCCTGTTCCTAAAGAGGGTCTCGGCACAATTCTGCTGTTGATGCATTCTGCCAACTTCAGGCAAGGTGATTGCTGGACAGGATGCTATTTAGATGCTATCAAATTCTGAACAGTCAGTATGTGCTGATCAGGAGATTTCCTTTCAAATATGTCCTTCATAAACCTTTGCTAAGAAACAAAATTTAGCAATGTGTGTTTCAGTGAGCCCTGGATCAAATCAGGCAATCTACTGCAGTTATCATTAAACAAAGCATACTAATCTCCTTTAATGTCTAGTTTAGGATTTTGAATCTTGTTTTATCTTTTGGGGTTGCACATTGATTCTTCTATTCGAGCTGCTGCCTCACAGCTCCTATAACTCTGGTGCAGTTCCATCCCCCAGTGCTGTCTCGGTGGAGTTTGCACTTTCTCCCTGTGACTGTATTTTGTTTATTACTGTATTACAACCCATCAGTTTGAACATTAAATCCTCTAATTTCAGTTTACCCCTGCATGCTCACCTTCTGCCTCTCCCCTCCGAGTCATCCTACTAGTTCCACTGTCCGAATCCCTGTATCCCTTCGTGACCTCTGTATCCCTGTAACCTCTTCCTCATCCAACAATGGGCCATTGTGGGCTCCACCCTTCCTTGGTCTTCTGTTGCTGGTCCTGATTTGTTCTGGCCTTTTCCTACCTCCCCTGTCCACGACCCCTGCCCCCCCCCCCCCCACACACCCCCCTCCCACCCTCTACTTTCAGTCTGAAAAAGGTTTCCGAACCAAAACATCGCCTGTTCCTTTTCTCCGAAGGAGCTGCCTGACCTGTTGAATTGCTCCAGCACTTTGTTTCTATTTTCCTTTATGTACTCTGGATTATCCCACATCCCAAAGATGTGTGTTTTGCTAGGTTAATATTTTACTGTAGATTGTCCCTCATGCGTAGACAAGTGGTAGAATTTGAAGAAAGTCGATGGGAATGTGTTGAAGAATAAAATTTGGCTGGTAGAGTTATGCAGCTAGTAGAGTTGCTGCCTCACAGAATCAGGGACCCAGGATTGATGCTGACCTCGGGTGCTGTCTGTGTGGAGTTTGCATGTTCTCCCTGTGACCGTGTGGGTTTACTCCTGGTACTCCAGTTTCCTCCCACATCTCAAAGGCGTGGGGATTTGTAGGTTAATTGGCATCTGTGAATTACATTTAGTGTGTGAGGAATGGATTGGAAAGTGGGATAACATAGAATGAATGTGAATTGGGGATCAAAGGTTGGCCAGGGCTCAGTGGGCAGAAGGAGCTGTTTACTTGCTGCATTTTTCAATCAATCAAATCAATTGATTGTAAATGGTTGAGATTGACATGGACTAGGTGGGGCGAATGGCCAGTTGCTGTGCTTCACATCTGTACGAGGCTCAAGTGGCATTTTGGTTGATACTTCCCTCTGGTAACTCAGTCTGATTACTTCAGTATAGTGCAGTAGAATTCCACAGACCATTGCTTTCCACCTGTAATTTTCCGTCTCAAGAGAACATCAGAGTGCAAGTTATACATGTCTCCACAGGGAAGAAATCAAATAAGAAACCAATAACCCTCACTCCTCTAACCATTTTATAAGCTTGTCAACGGCCAGACCAGCAAGGCTTCAAAAGGAAAAAGGAAAGAGCAGGGAGAGTACCGAAAGAGAATTTGCTGCTGTTCCTCCATTTTAGGACAAAGCACGAGAACATACAAGAAGAAAGATTGGTATTGAGAGTAAAATTATAACTACGTTTAAAATACTGCTGACCCCCGCTCAAAAAAGGATAACACATTGCTGCTCTAAAATAATCTGCTCCATTCAGTCCACATTCCTCTCGGCTAACTCGCAAATCAAAACTAAACATCATAGTAGAAGTTTACTTAAATGCAGAGATGAAACAGTGAATAGCTGCATATTAAATTTTCAGTACAATAGCTAGTTCAGTGAAAGCTAAGGTTAGCGAAGTGGCTTCGCTGTTTTAAGAAAAATAATCTCTTGTTGTCTTAGCTTAACCTTGGAGCACCCGATTATTCAGATGAAAAGAATTTCCTCATTTATTGATTTATGCAATAAATTTTAATATACTCTAATCCCCGATGAGGATGCTGCATAAATTCATTTCTAATTAATTTTGTGCAGCGATGTTTAAACATTAAGGTGGCGATGCCTCAGATTTGACGGATTTTTCCTTTCCTACCTGGTTTATGGGTCAGGTGCATTGACAGTCATAATGACGAGTCTATCGCTAGTGTCACAGAAGAGGCAGCTGCCTGGGAAACTGGGTCAGGCTGCAGATAATGAGAAAGTGTACCTTCAGTTCCTTAACTCCTTGCACGTACAAAATGTCAGCATTGATCAAGTGTGTTGCTCAGATCTTGGAGTCCTTTCACTTCAAGCTTGGCATATTGTTAACTAAGGAATTGCTAGCTAAGCAGAGTTACCACCAACCGATGTGCTATCGAACAATTATTCACTTAGACAAAGGAGCGGCAGTACTGTACTTTGCTGAGGAAAAGGGTAAGAAAAGTAGGTGTGACCTTCTTAGACTTTCAGCTGGATGCCATCTTGCATCTGACATTCAGTTTACAGAGGCTTTCAATTTATCTTTTCACTCCTGCCCTGTGTTTTTACGTAGTACAATTGGATTAGGGTGGTGTGGATTTAGTTTAGTTTAGAGATACAGCGCGGAAACTGGCCCTTCGGCCTACCAGTGATTCCCGTACATTGGCACTATCCTACACACTAGGGACAATGTTACAGAAGCCGATTATCTACAAACCTGTATGTCTTTAGAGTGTGGGAGGAAACCGGAGCACCCAGGACATACAAACTCCGTACAGACAGCACCCGTAGTCAGGATCGAAATCAGGTCTCTGGCGCTGTAAGGCAGCAACTCTACCGCTGCGCCACTGTGCTATCCTAGATGTAAGCGAGTGGGTCTGGCTGTATGAAAAACAACCCACTGTCCTAAACTATCCACTCACCAATGAGCTTGTCAATTCCAAAATACACCTCTAGTCCTCTGGAGCAGAACATCCCAAGACTGAAATTGATATCTTTTTGAAAAATTACAGGAATCAAGGGGAATAACGATGCAGTGGGAAAGTAGAGTTTACACGCCACCAGATTCAAGAAACAGCTGCTACCCTCTGTAACTAAGCTTCTGAACAGTACTTCAAAAAGACAATGTACTGTCCAATTCACCTCTACCTAATTGCAGACATTGGATTTTATCTATTTAACCTATGCACCACAATGCTGAGAACTGTATTCTGCACTCTACATCTTCCTAATTGCTCTACCTATCGTAGTGGAGTTTGACATTGATTGTATTATGTATAGCATTATCTGATCCGATTGGATAGCATGCAAAACTAAGCATTACACCGCACGTAGGTACACTTAACCATAATAAACCTAAACCTAAATCCCTCAGCCTCCTGCGCTCCAAGGAATCATTTTTGGCGTGGCAATCTGCAACTGAATTAATTTACAAACCTGTACGTCTTTCGAGTATGGGAGAAAACCCACATGGATACAGGGAGAAATTACAAATGCTGTACAGACAGCACCTGCGGATTGAACCTGGATATCTGGGTACAAATGGTAAGCAAGAGAAAGTTATCCAATGTTGGATCTCTTATAGAGCGAGACATATTGGATCCGAGGAGGATGCTTCTATTGACCTAAGTATCTAGAATGAAGAGGCACAAGCTCAGGATATGAGGGAACACATTTAGAATTGAGATAAGGAGAAATTTCTTCACTCAGAGATGGCGAACCTGTGGAATTTGCTACCCTGGAGAGCTGTAAAAACCAATTCGCTGAATATACTTAAGCAGGAGATGGAATCATTGCTGGATGCAAAGATAGTAAACAGAATGGGATTATTTATTGAGATAAACGATCAGATGGAATGGTGGTAGACACAAAATGCTGGTGGAGCAGGCTCAGAAGGGAAAGCAGCAGTAGAGTTGCTGCCTTACAGTACTTGCAGCGCTGGAGACCCGGGTTCAATCCTGACTACAGTTGCTGTCTGTACGGAGTTTGTACGTTCTCCCCGTGACGTGTGTGGGTTTTCTCTGAGATCTTCGGTTTCTTCCCACACTCCAAAGACGTACAGGTTTGTAGGTTAATTGGCTTGGTATAAATGTAAATCGTCCTTAGTTTGTGTAGGATGGTGTTAATGTGCGGGGATCGCTGGTCGGCGCGGACCTGGTGGGCTGAAGGGCCTGTTTCCGAACTGTATCCCTAAACTAAACTAAAAAACTAAACCACACTAAATGCTTTATAGACATCTGAATGTGTCTGAAAGGACCATATTCAGTGACCAGTTTCAAAGAGTATCCACAAAAACACAATCAAAGACACTCAGACAGGTACACAGATAGGGAGGTATAGAGGGATATGTGCCAATGGGACGAGCCTTGATGGGGCTTCATGGTCAGCAGAGGTGAGTTGGGGCGAAGGGCATGCTTTGTGCTGTATGAATCTATGTTGTTATGACTATAACACATGATTAGCATGTAGTCTTTGCTGGCTCAGCAGAAGTGAAGGTTTTGCAACTAAGTATTGTCTATAGTTTGTTTGGTGCCTGCAGAACAACATACAAGGTTATTATGTAGCAGACAAGTAACTGGTTCTGGCCCTGGGGCTTTGAAACTCGAGCGGAGCCAATGACTATGGCATTGGATACTACTGAGAAGGCCTTGACAGTGTAGACCATGAAAAGGAAATTGGCTAAGTCTAAGGGCTAACTTTACCACTCCTTCCACCCTGTCCTCAAATTCACAGACTATCTCTCACCCCTTTCTTGATCCTTCTGACTCCATCACAGGGGACAGAGTATCGACTGACATCTACCACAAATCCTCCAACTCCGACAGTTATCTGGCCAACACCTCCTCCCACCCTGCCTCTTGCAAAGAAGCTACCCTTTATTCCCAATTTCTTCGTCTCCACCACATTAGCAGCCAAGATGAGGCATTCCATTCTTGAACTTCTGGGATGTCCTCTTTCTTTAATGAATGTGGAATTCCCTACTGCTATTATAGATGGAATCCTCACCCATATCTCCTCTGTGTCCCATAGATTTGCCCTCACCCCCCCACCCCCCCACCCCCTCCTCCCTCTTCTCAGATGGAATAAGGAAAGATTTTCCCTGGTCTTGACTTTTCACTCAACCAACCTCCCTCACATCCATCCAGGGACCTCAGCAGTTCTTCCATGTGAGACAAAGGTTCAAGTGCACCTTGGCTAACCTCACCTACTGCATCTGGTGTTCCCGATGTGGCCTCCTTTACATTGGTGAGTCTAAGCGTAAACTTGGCGACTGTTTCGCCGAACACTTGTGCTTAGTCCGCCAAGGCCGGCTGGATCTTCCGATTGCAAATCATTTTAGTTCCCCATCTCAATCACGTATTGACCTTTCTCTCCTGGACCTCCTCCATTGCCAGAGTGAGGCCACACACAAACTGAGGGAGCAGTACCTCATATTCTGCTCGGCTAGCTTACAACCTAATGGCATGAACGTTGCATTCTCTAATTTTAGTTAATTAACATACAAACAAAGCCCCCCCCCCCCCCCATCCCACTTTTTTTTATCTTCCCCTCTCTTCCCAAATATTTTATTATATTCCATTATAAGTTGGAAGGTCATTCGTCCCATTGAGTCTATTTTGGTTCTCATCAGTTCCATTTCCCCCACTTATTTGCCAGTAACCTGTTATCCCTCACATGGTCACCAACATCTCTTTGATTTTCTGCCATCCATTACAGTCGGGGTTATTTACAGTAGCCAATTAACCTAACAGCCAGCACAGCACATCTTTGGGATTTAGGAGGAAACCAGATCAGGTCCCAGAAACCCATGCAGTTACAGGATGAACATGCAAACTCCACGCAGTTAGCAATCAAGGTCAGGGAATAAAACAAATCACTGGAGCTATTACGTTGCTGCACTGCTTGCAATTGCCACCACTTGTTAACCACATAATGTGCCACCACATTATCTCACATAACAGCAGGCTATACACAGGTACATTGAAAGCTTATTTCTGCAGGAATGAGGCATGGATGGGGCAGGCAACTTCAGATTGAATGAATACGCCAGGATTGGTATCTGTAATGTAAGGGTTAAACAGATTATGTCATCTAAAATGGAGTTGTCAGCTAAATTAACAGCACCACATTTCAAACCCTGCTTAGGAAAACAAGTAGATGATTTCAAAGAATGCTGAGGCTAACTCGAAGGGACCAGAAAATCATGAGGCCACCTGCGAGGTCACTAAGATAAGTTTTGCCTTCCTTGAGACATCCTAGACTAGCTCGCTGTCTGATAGGACGCATCACTCACGCCATTATGATACCAAGGAGGATAGCTAGTTTTGACGTTCTTGGAGATTATTATATTAGTCCATCCTTCCAACACTAGAGGAGATTTTCACCAGAGGGGCAGAGATTGAAGAGATTTTCACCCAGAGTGAGGGAGAGACAGGAAGAAGCTTGGACCGTGTTTGTGCCGGTGGCAGGCAGTGCAAACAGGAGACTCAAATATACAGAGGGGCGTGAGACCTGTTATTTTGTATTGTGTTACTTATTGATCGTCTTTTTATCTTTTACTTGTATTTTGCTTTAATAAATGGTTATTTGTGCTCTTCAGAATGCTACCTCCATTCATTGATCCAAATCCTTGAATCCTGCATATATTTCATTATCCAGATGTGACTTTCATGTTGCTTGGCACCATTGTTTATGCCTGGTGTCTGATATAATTCACACGGCAAATACACAGATGAAAATCATAGGCTTACAATATTAATACCCAGTCTGTGTTTTCTTGGAGATATAATATATATATATATTTACAAATGCCATGTTCTATGTCTTGTATGTGGAAACAAGATTGATGTCCATTCTGCTTTTTTTTTTAACCCTTAACAAAATGAAGAAAAATGTGTTTACTGATATCCCTACAATAAAAGGAAAATAAATAAATTATTTTTGTCCTAACGTGCAGATCAAGGATCAAACACTGAACAAAAGTGATTATAGTGATTTTGCTCATTCATCTATAGTAAACTTTTTATTTTAATTGATAAGGTGATATACTTTAAAAAAACATAAGGGTCGCTAGGAACAGTAATTTGTCAGAAAACTATTTGAATTGACACACACAACAACCAAAACGACTGAGGCAGAAGGAAACAATGAAAGCAGGCAGCAGCTTCATCCTTTTGTCTTCTTTATTGACATCAGTTGCTGTATGTCCCCTCTAGTGAGCACAATGGCCAATTTGATATTTGCGTGCAATTATAAATGTCCATTGATTTTAGCACAAACAATAAAACACATCGCTTTTACAAAGAAAGAGACAAATTGAATCCTATCTCAAAGTAACATTTTACTACAGGTAATTAATAACAAAATGCTCCTGCACCTTTTCCCAGGCGTTATTTAACCCACATTTTATTTTCCCACATTTATGACTGAAGTTAGGAAAATCAGAGAAGATTATGTACCACCATGCCTAATTATACTATCATCAATCAATAAACCATTTTTTCTTAAAAAGTGCAACTTTAAAGTTTGAGTTAATTGCAGTATTCTAAGTCTGGCAGTCAGTAGATCAAGAAAACTGATTCTTTTCTGGTATTTATTAAAATAAACTACGAGCTATAAAGAAATATTTTAAAGGAAATACCGCTAGGGATCACAAAGCCCTTTCACTCTGAAATGACCTTTTGTTATTTTTGTATAGTTATCATTTCTTATGTAATTGCTATTCACAATCATGGTGCCATTTTCAAACACAGTAAGAGCTTAACATTGTTTATTCACATCATTATTCTTTCCAGCTTTGTAACATTTGCCAGTTATACTCCTACCTCATGTCATTAACCATTCAAGTTCTCTTCCCTGTATCTGTAACCTCTAGACAAACACTGCATTTCTGGCTGCCCCCCTATTGTTTTGCTCTTTTCTAAATTTGAGGTCATCCAAAATTCTGTTGTCCTACTGAACAATTCCTATTAACAAATCCTAATCATCAGCCAATTTAGAGAAACAAGGAACTGCAGATGCTGGTTTTCACAAAGGGACACAAAGTGGTGGAGTAACTCAGCCGGCCAAGCAGTATCTCGAGAGAACATGGACAGGTGATATTTCGGGTTGGGACCCTTCAGACTTCAATTCTTCCTCATGTGCCCCATGTTAAACACATAATTTAAAAAGGTCTAATGCTAGTTTTCAAATCCTGCCATTGTCTCACCCTTGGTAGACAAAAGTGTTAGAGAAACTCAGCGGGTGCGGCAGCATCTATGGAGCGAAGGAAATAGGCAACGTTTCGGGCTAAACCCCACCCTTTCATATTTCTGCAATCTCCTCTAGTGCTATGATCTTCGGGGATATCTGTAGTTTTCTAACTTTTGGCCTCTTGATCATCCCAAATTATTTCATTCTGTGATTGGCTGTTGTTCCTTCAGTTACCACAGTCCAATCTTTTGTCTTTCCCATCCCAAACCTACAGACCTAGTCTGAAGAAAGGTCTCGACTCAAAACATCACCTATCCATGTTCCCTGGGATGCTGCCTGATCTGCTGAGTTACTCCAGCAGGTCATCTGCCGAGATAGCTTGGCAAGGCGAGTCAAGAAAGTCATGATGTAGCTTTATTCAACTTTGGTTGGGCAACATTGGGAGTATTGCTTGCACTTCGGGTTGCCCCATTACAGCAAAGATATGGAGGTTTTGGAGAGGGTGTAGAGGAGGTTTACCAGAATGCTGCCTGGATTAGAGGTTTGAAAGATTGGATAGATTTGGATTGTTTTCTCTGGAACATCAGAGGTTGAGGGGAGATTTGATAAACAGACACCATTAAACCTTTATCTCCAGTTTCCTCCCACACTCCAAAGACGTACAGGTTTGTAGGTTAATTGGCTTGGTATATTTGTAAATTGTCCCTACTGTGTGTTGGATAGTGTTAGTGTGTGGGGATCGCTGGTTAGCATGGATTCGGTGGGCCTAAGGGCCTGTTTCCGTGCTGTATCTCTAAACTAAACTAAACTAAACTAAACTAAACTAAACTGAACTAAACTAACTAAACTATGAGAGGCATAGATAGGGTAGACAGTCGGAATCTTTCAGTATTCACGGTGGAAATGTCCAGCATTAGAGAGCACAGTAATAAGGCGAGAGGGGGAGAGTTTCATTGAGATGTGTGGGGCAAGTTTTTTACACAGAGAGTAGTGGGGACCTGGAACACATTGCTAGGTGTGGTTGTGGAGACAGATACGATAGTGGCATTTAAGAGGCTTTTAGATAGGCACGTGGAAGTGCAGGGAATAGAGGGATTATGGATCATGTAAAGCTAGATGAGATCAGTTTAACTTGGCATCATGTTTGGCACAAACATTGTGGGCCAAATGACCCATTTCTTTGCTTACATGATCTATGTTCTAAGAGTGTTTTATTGTCATATATACTAAAGCAAAACATTGAAATTCTTACTTGCAGCAGCACAAAAGTTAATGTTTATCAGTTGTAGGGGTAGAATCAGGTAATTTGGCCCATCAAGTCTACTCTGCCATTCAATCATGGCTGATCTATCTTTTCCTCAGGCCCATTCTCCTGCCTGCTCCCCATAACCTCTGACGCCCTTACTAATCAAAAATCTGTCAATCTCCACCTGATAAATATCTATTGACTTGGCCTCCACAACCGTCTGTGGGAATGAATTCCACAGATTCCCCACCCTCTGACTAACAGGTTTACAGTACTCCACAGATAATATAATATACAAACATTAAAGTAGTTCAATAAATTTAAAAAATATATATATTGCAAAAAACAAAACAAAGCCCAAAGTCCCAGATGCAACCAAGGTGGTACATAGTTTGGACATTAGTTGGAGTTTGTCGTGTTCAATACCATGATGGTTTTTTGGGAAGGAGCTGTTTCCTGAACCATGAATATCTGTTTCATAATGCTTCAAGGAAGCTGCTAAATAAAAATAAGTTTTGGCTCGGAGAGAAAACATTCTATGTTCAGGATGAGAGGATTCTACAGACGTCCAAGGTCAGTCTACTTGGCAGTGTGTAAAGAAAACAAATCATTACCTCAATAGCTTAACTTGGAGTAGAAAATTAATTTCCATTTCAGAAATAAAGGATTGTTTAAGGGTGATTGTTTTGAAAAAAAGTATTTTTATATTGTTCATTAATCAAAACTGTTTGGAGTATAAATCTTGGATGTGTACTTCTGTCCAGGGTTCTGAAGTTCACGTATTTACATTAGTAATGTTATAGATAATCTAGGTGAGCCAAGCACATCCTCACCAGATATCCCAGCAGGCCAGCTAGGAATTGCTATTGTTTTTAATGTTTTGTCTAAATTAGATGGTATAATCTCGTTGGTCAGAAATAGATTGAGCTTCCCACTCTACATGGTATTAGTTGTTATGTGTCCCTTCCGGAATTCTGGCATTGTACGGCAAGCACATGCACAAAGCTGGTAGAGCTGCGACTTCTCAGCACCGGAGATCCGGGTTCAATCCAGACCTCGGATGCTTTCTGTGTGGAGTTTGCACGTTATCCCTGTGACCCTGTGGGTTTCCTCCAGAACCGTCTTGAATGGTTAACTTACACGCATGCGTACCGGTATCTTATGCGTGTGTGTGCTGGCAACTCACACGCGTGCACATCGGCATCCCTGTCGGCCAGTAACGTTACGGTGCCCGCGTGCATGGTAGATTGGATATATCATTTAATCGGAGGACGGTGTGACTCGCGCGCGACTCGGCTGGGACAGTTTGTTAGGCTGCAGCCATTTTATGTAAGTTAAACATTGTCAGGTCCTGGAGATTTCCCGCTTTTCTATCTTCTGAAAAGCCTCTCCACCTCCTCTATTTTTATTGTTGATGAAGTGATGTTGTTCAGCAAGGAGGGTGTGGGTAATTTGGTGTGAAGTTATTTGGTTGGAGGGGGGTGGGTGTAGAAGGGCCCACTCTTTGCAGACTGCGGTCAAGCTGTGAGTGCGTGTGAAGTGTTGGTTGGGGTGGGAAATGGTCCAGTCTTTTCATACTGGAGTCTTGCCTTAAGTAGGTGTGAAGTGGTGAATGGGAAGGAGAGGGTGCAGGGTTCATTCTTTGTAGACTGGGGTCTGGCTGTGTTGGTTGGGGACATGGGGGAGGGGGTACCAGGGTTATGTTTCTGATTTTCAAACCTGCAGTAAAACTCATTCAGGTCATTGGTCAGCTGACGATTGTCCAAAGAGCGAGGGGCTTTCCTCTTGTAGCTGGTAATTTCTTGTAAGCCCTTCCAAACTGAAGAAGAGTCACTAGCTGAGAACTTACTCCTCAACTTCTCAGAGTACCTTTCCTTGGCAGCTCTGATTCCTCTTCTCAGCTTGTACTTGGCCTTCCTGTAGAGGTCTGCATCCCCGCTCCTGTAGGCCTCCTCTTTAGACCGTTGGAGCTGTCTGAGTTCTGCAGTGAACCAGGGCTTGTCGTTGTTGAACCATGTCCGGGTCTTAGTTGGAAAGCAACTGTCCTCGCAAAAACTGACATATGATGATACAGTGTCCGTATACTCATCGAGGCTTGTGGTTGCTTCCCCGAACACATTCCAATCCGTGCAGTCAAAGCAGGATTGTAGGTTCTCAATGCCCTTGCTTGTTCACCTTTTCGTTGTTCTGACCACAGGCTTAGCAGCTTTTAGTTTCTGCCTATAGGTCGGAATAAGGTGAACTAGACAATGATCAGAGGGCTGTATCAGTAAACTTGACTAAACTACTCATGCCATCCAATTTCTCTGCCTGACGACTTGTACTGCAAAGTTTCACATGTAAGTACAAAATGAGTGAAATGTGGACCGAGATCACAGTTCTAAGTTTTGAATAATATAAGATATCTATATTTAATGTAGAAGCTGTCGCAGAAGAAGCTTATTGATAAATTACAATGGAGTTGAAAAATGTAAAATGAGAAAAAATGTTTCCCTTAAATTGTTTTGGTATTAAACTGTCCTAGCTTGACAGAAGAAACATTAATCAGAATTACACTCAGGGTTCTCAATTCTCTTTAGTATTTAGTTTAATTCAGGATAATATATCAGAGAAAGACCAAAGTGTTTATACACATTTAAATGTGAAATTTGAGGCATGTTCTTTCTAACTGAGCTAAATACCAATTGTCTTTCCATTAATCCCTTAAATCCAACATAAGATTATGTTTCTTTGGTGCTATAACTTTTTTGATTTGTACTGTGACTACATAAAGCACAGATCAACCTTTTGAAACAGCATAAGACAGATTTATTTTGACCCCTTTACTGTCCAATTGCTTTTATTCTTTTTTATTTTTATTTTTTATTTTTATTATTTATTTTTATTAGAAGTAAGTACAATTGTATACAATCATATTTTCATAAAACATTTTATGTACAGCTTCTTATTTTTTTAATCAATGAATGTTCGTGAAACACATTCTAAAAAACCTTTCAGGAAACACAGGAATATAAGGAGGATGTTTAGAATTTGGAAAAAAAATTCTACCGATCTTTACCTTGATTCCATGACATGCCTTTGCTTGATATCATGTGAAACTCTTGTCTAACGAAATTTTATTGATAAATTGCTGGAGTAACTCTGCAGGTCAGGCAGCATCTGTGGAGGGAATGGACTGAGAGTGTTTCGAGTCCCGACCCGTAAACATCGTCTATCTATTCCATCCAAAGATGCTGCCTGACCTGCTGAGTTACTCCAGCACTTTGTGTTTTACTAAAGATTCCAGCTTCTGTTCCTTGTGTCTCAAATTTTATTGATCGTAGTCTGGAAAAATTCCAATTGAATTCAACATCCACAGCCCTTTGGAACATAGAATAATTGAATTTCACCATTTTTGGTGTGCTAAGCAAGTTCTGCATGAAACATTTGCACACTTTCATGTTTTCCAGCAAAATATATTGAACTTTCCCAAAATCCAATTCAAAATAGCTTGAGGGCAGAATATACTCATGTGCTACTCTTCAGCTGTTAGGGAAGGGCACCAAGAGAACACTACCCAATGGCACAAGACAACAACAGAAGAGACTCTGACTACACTGGATGTTGCATGACAGGGGTCCAGCAGAACATTCAGTACCACCCCAGGAAGAGCCTGGCAGGAGATGGTTCCTTCTGCTCTCTCCATGGGTGACAATCCTTGTCCATTCATACAATACAGAAATAAACTCCATGCCCTGTAAGATATCACCAGAGGAACAGCACATCACTAAATATATGACAGTGAGTAATTCCAGTAAGTGGATCAGGGCTTTAGTCTTTGATGATCAGTGTAAGTTGACCTCCGTTAAAGGGATTGTTGAGTTATTTAGACAGCCAATTATTGGCATTCTGTGTTAGTGTTATATGGAGGAAATCACTTTGCTTGAAGGACGATAATGTCCTTCGAAAAGAATCCCTAGTCCTTTAGTGCCCTCCCCTCACCGCCCACCCCGCCTAAACCCTTGCTCTTGATGTGCCTCTATCTGCACCTTCTGCTTGCCCATTCTTGGGTACCAGCAGATGCCTTCAGATTGTTAGTTGGTGCAGTATAGTGAACACAAAAATGAAATCAAAGGGATTTACAGGAGTCGCTGCCTCAATGATGCAGCCAGCATTGTCAGAGACCCACACCACCCTAGCTACACACTCATTTCACTCCTGACATCGGGAAGAAGATATAGGAGCCTGAAAACTAACATCCAGGTTCAGGAAGAGCTTCTTCCATACAGCCATCAGGCTATTAAACACTACAACCTCCAAATAAGCTCTGGACTGCAGAGACTTTGGGGCATTGGTTTTGCTTTTGAACTATTATTTTTCTGTTTGCTTTATGTATATGTATATGTGTTTTAATATTGTTTATTATATTGTTTACAGCATACTATTTTAACATATTCTGTTGTGCTGCCACAGTTAAGAATGTCATCATTGTTCTGTTTGGGATATATGACAATAAAACACTCTTGACTTGATTATTGAAGTCTCGGTCTGCTGGGCATAAACTACATGAACTTACAACTACAGTTGACAAGTACCGGTATTTCACAGTGGCTAAAGGCTGGGAAAAGTACTTCCCATTAGATTCGGCACAATATATGGAATCTGTACCAGCTGTGAAGGTGCCCAATCAAGTCTGCTGATATGGATAGAAATTCTCCATAAATAATGGAAAAGTAATAAATAAATAATTGGAATGAACTGCAGATACTGGTTTATACCAAAGATAGACACAAAGTGCTAAAGAAACTCAGTGGGTCAGACAGCATCTCTGGAGGAAAAGGATAGGTGACGTTTCAGGTCGGGACCCTTCTTCAGACCACAGACAAAGAAGCATGATGTTCTGTGTGGAATGGAACTGCTGATGCTGGTTTATTCCGAAGATAGACATAATATGTTGGAGTAACTCAGCGGGACAGGCGGCATCTCTGTATAGAAGGAATGGGTGACGTTTCAGGTCGAGGCCATTCTTCAGACTATTTCTCTTCTCTCCTAATTTTACCGAGGCTGCTCAGGTAAGTTTGATAGTTGCTCTAATCTATGGTGTAAGTATTGAAGTGGATATTGAACAAATAGTTATGACAACAGGTAGGGTGTCTGACGCTGGAAAAATACTGGATGCATTAGCATGAATAATGCACAAAGTGTTTGGTTGAATTCCTCAATTTCACCTTGAAACAATCTCTTGAGCAATCTAGGCCGGATTAACTCTATTTGTGTGCAATTTGCACATAAAGAAAGGATGCTGTGTGATCCAATTTCTAAGCAGGAATATTTGATTTCACTACACTTTGACGTGACTAAACTTTAAAGAATCACTTCACTGGCTGTAAAATACTTTGAGACTTCTTATGGTTGTGAATGGCACTGCATAAATCTGCCGAGTCTGTCTGCCTTGTGATAAACTGGTGCTGACTTCACTCCTTGATGGATGAGCCTTAATTTTCAATACTTGCCCCTTTGTTTAGAATGCCCCTATTTATATCACAGGTTCTTTCTATAATAGACATGAATGGTCCAATTAGAAATAGGTTCCTTCATTTCTCAATGTAGAAACAAAGAACTGCAGATGACGGTTAATACACAAAAGTGCTGGAGTAACTCAGCAGATCAGGCAGCATCTGAAGAAGGGTCTCGATCTTAAATGTAACCTGAAGAATGGTCTCTACCTGAAGCATCATCCTTCCATGTTCTCCAGAGATGCTGCCTGACCTGCTGAGATACTCCAGCACTTTGTGTCCTTCATTTCTCAGATGCTCTGTTTGCTTATCGAGCCTGCAAGCACAAGTTTGAAGGAGCGAGATTGTATTGGTTTTCTCATCTTCAGATCCAAAACATTGAACAAGAGAAATTTATACTTGAGGGGTTTCGTGCACTACTTGCCTCAGGAAGAATCTATAAGTATAACATGCTTGGAACTAATCAAAAGTTAGCAATGTTTGTTCCAATAGATTTTTCAATGACCTCAACTAGTGCACAGCTTGTATCGATATTATCAAATCTGATAACATGCTTCTGGGGTTTGTAAGTCAGTGAATGACAAGAAAACTGTGCAATTATGCTAGGGTTATCATATAAAAGCTGATAACACATCTACCCCTTCTGCAGGTTGGAGAGAGAGAACATTTCTGCTTACTCTATAGTTTATTTCCATGAGTTGGTATAAAGATTAGTGAAATAGATCACTGTTAAATGGGTTGGTCTAAATAATGGGATGATATAAGTAATCAATGAATCAGCTAAAGCGATCTGAAGAAGTGTCCCAACCCAAAACATCACCTTTCCATGTTCTCCAGGGATGTTACCTGACCCAAAACATCACCCATTCCTTCTCTCCAGAGATGCTGCCCGTCCCGCTGAGTTACTCCAACATTTTGTGTCTATCTTCAGTTAAAACCAACATCTGCAGTTTCTTCCTACACGTGTTACCGGACCCACTGAGTTACTCCAGCAATTTGTGTCTTTTTTTGTAAACCAACATCTGCAGTTCCTTGTTTCTACAACTAAAGAGGTCAATGGATATGAGAAGAGTATTGTTTTATTTTGCCAAATAATATTTACGCTTACCAGACTGTTTAAGGTTTGGTCAAATAAGACAACAATTATAATGAAATACCATTACAATCAAATAAAATGATCATCTGCGGATTAAAATAAAAATATCCAGGTAGTCAAGTCAAGAGTGATTTATTGTCATATGGATTAGATCAGAAGGATTTTCTTCTTTCTTCATAGTATTTATTCATGTTGATGTGTGCTCTTTTGTACGTTCTCACACTGGATATCAGTTAAGTAAAGGAACATGGACTGGAAGTTGAACCTTCTGAGCTTCAAGACTTGACCAAATAGGCTATCAGGTCTCAGAATAACACACAACGTACTGGAGTAACACCGCGGGTCAGGAAGCACCCCTGGAAAACATGGAGAGATTACTTTTCCGGTCAGGACCCTTCTTCAGACTGATTATGAGGTTGAATTGAAGGGGGGGGGGGGAGGAAAGCTGGAACAGAGAAGGGGCAGGACATAGCCTGGCAAGTAATAGGTTGATGCAGGTGAGAGGGGTTTTGATGGGCAAATGGTAGATAAGGGCCAGATATGCAAAGACAGAAAGTATGAGACAAAAGGATTGAAGAGTTGCGAATTGTGAAGCTAGAGGAAGGAATGTACGTGGAAGGGGGGAGGGAGGGGAGGACCTATTTGCAGAGACCGTTGAGTCAGCCCAGTACTTTGTGTTCTTTTTTGTAAACCAGCATCTGCAGTTTAGTTTAGTTTAGTTGAGAGATAAAGCACAGAAACAGGACCATCGGCCCACTGAGTCCACACTGACCAGCGCTCCCCCCACATTAACACTACCATGCACACACGAAGGACAATTTTACCTTTATACCAAGCCAATTAACATATAAACCTGTATGTTTTTGGAGTGTGGGAGGAAACCGAAGACCTCTGAGAAAACTCATGCAGATCATGGGGAGAATGTACAAACTCCGTGCAGACAAGCACCCATAGTCAAGATCGAACCAGGGTCTTTGGCGCTGTACGGCAGTAGCTCTACCGCTACGCCACTGTGCTGCCCACAGTTCCTTGTATCCAGGTCACACAATACTTGGCCACAAGCACACCTTAATTATTACAAACGCCCAACAACCATAGTTTCTTTATTCTGTGAAATGCAAGTAAATCTTCCTTTTTGGAAATAGCTGATGGAAATTATCAATTTTGTGTCAGATGCAAATGGCTAGAAATTGGATTTCACCTATTTTTGGTATGTTGTTCGCAGCTTTCCATGGAAGATAATGAAATTGTCCAGAAAGATATTTGTTAGGATGGATTACTACCTTGAACATTTCCAAAAATAGAATGTGCACATATTCCAGCAGGAACTGCGGAGATTCATCTCTATCATTTTGTGTTTGCTAAGTACACAGGAGAGTTCTTCATCCTCGAGGAATGCATTTCCAGGAGAGATGCAGACCGGCTACATTGAGGCTACCCATGAGTTGAGGGAAAACATAGGGTAATTTTGAGTCTTGCCGTGGTGACGTGGGTGAAACAATGTAGTTCCAATGAGTTTGATGACCCATAACATGATCCAGTGTCCTGATGGAGTCCCAAGTAGTCCATGGCCTTTCGTTACAGCAAGCTGTGGGTTGACCAATACAGCACACATCACAGCACAATGTGTTGAAGTGCACAAAACAAAAGACTGCGCCAAATAAGGTAGTGAGGAAAAACGTCACCTATTCCTCTTCTCCAGAGATGCTGCCTAACCCGCTGAGTTTTTCCAGCATGTTGTGTCTATCTAACGGATGCTTAGATTGATATGGGTCAAACGCAGGCAAGTGGGACTAGCTAGGATAGGGCATTTTGGTCGGCATGGACAAGATGGACCAAAGGTCCTAATTCCATGCTGTATGACTCTCTGCCTCTATAAACCTAATGGACTTTTCATGATGAGACTGCAAGGATTGTGTGTGTTTTTAAAGTTGCTTCAATCTGCAAAAGTCTGGAGGAGTCAAAAACTAATTTGACTGAGTGAAAAGCTAGTCACCAGAGCTGTGATAAAGGGCGAGACTTAGCAATGGGATTTCAGTGAAGTAGTCCAAATATCTGGCCTAAACATTGCTTCATTCACACTGGAAATTCATACTACAAATCATGTTGCAATTGTAGTTTAGTTTGGTTTAGTGATACAGTATGGAAATAGGCCCTTTGGCCCACCGAGACCACACTGACCAGCAATCCCCTTACACTAAAACTATCTAACACTATCTTACAGGGACAATTTACAATCTTTACAAAGGCCAATTAACCTACAAACATGAACGTCTATGGAGTGTGGGAGAAAACCGAAGCACCCAGAGAAAACCAATGCAATCTCAGGAATAACATAAAAACTTGTACAGACAAGCACCCATAGTCAGGATTGAGCCCGGGTCTCTTGTGCTGCAAGGCAGCAACTCTAACGCTGCGCCACCTGCCGCCCCTGAGGAGATCAAATGATCATTGCAATAGACAGTTTTCCAGACTCTGAACTAATAGGTGATGATAAATCTGTTCCTGGGATTGGTGCAACATTAACTGCTGCCAACAGCTACAGAAGAGGTCTGAGTCAAGTCATAAGGTCGCCAAGTCTTCATTCCAGAAATAAATGTAATGTGAGAGACAAGTACACAATTGAGGAGGTCAAGACAGCTGAGAAAGACAGTCAGTAATGACTGAGTCTGCAATGACGATAAGTGTGAAAAGTCAAGTCGACTTAAATCAAGTTGAGTTTATTATCTTAGGCACACAAGCATAATCAGGTAGAGGTGCAATGAAAATCGTGTTTGCAGCATCACACACACACACACAGGTAGTGTGCAGAGCAAAGGCAATTAGTGTGGTATTTGTATTTATTTATGTAAATGTCATGTGGTCAGAGGCACGATTATTTAGAGACACAAGAAACTGCAGATGCTAGAAATTTGAGAAAAACACAAAGTGCTGGAGGAACTCAGCGGTCAGACAGCATCTGTGGAAAGAAATGGACAGATGACATTTCGTGTCGAGAAAAGAGGAGAATGCTGGAAAAGAAAGGTGGCAGGAAGCAGGCATTGCAAGTGATAGGTGGATACAGGGTGATTGGTAGATGGGTGGAGTAAGTGTCAAAGATAAGAGGTGAAAAGGAGACAAAAAGGTGTCAGATACAAAGAGAAGAGGAGAGATATCTAAAGCCGGAGAGATAGATATGGGTGGAAAGGTTCTGGGAAGGGGAAAATTGAGGGGGGGGGTGTGGCAAGGGAGATGGGGACTTGGGGTGGGAGATGATTGTACAAAGGAGTGGAAAAGAGTAGGGTGACTTGTGGGGTGGAGTTGGGAGATGATGGAAGAAATGGACGTGCATTGGGGCGGGTGGGGTGGGTCATTGCTTTAAATTGGAGAATTCAATGTTCAATTAGGATATTCTCATCGTTATTATTATCACCTTGGCATTATTATTTATATATGAAATAACCACATCACAGTTCCTTGATATCGGAGATAGCTTTGTTTAAAGTTCCTGTGCCCAGTAACCATACCACTGTCATTCTGCTTCACATTTTACCTTAAGATATTTTTTAGTTATAGTTTTTTTCATTTTTTGAGATACAGCGTGGAAACAGGCCCTTTGGCCCACCAAGTCTGAGCTGACCAACAATCACCTGTACACCAGTTCTATCTTACCTCCTACGGACAATTTAACAGAAGCCAATTAACCTACAAACCTGCACGTCTTTGGAAGGTGGGAGGAAACCGGAGCACCCGGAGAAAACCCACGCTGTAACAGGGAGAACATGCAAACTCTGTACAGGCAGCACCTGTAGTCAGGTTCGAACCCAAGTCTCCGTCGCAGTAAGGTAGCAACTCTACCGCTGCGCCACAGTGCCGCCCTTATATTACAAGTAACGGGGAGATGCAGATCCCAAAGACCATGAGGCAGAACCTCAAGAACAGCTGGAGTAGGAGCAACAGGGGGAGGATGAAGGATCTCTGGTGGATATCCCTGTTCGACATGTAAGGCCTCCACTCCCAGTAAGGCCGAGGAGGAAGCTGTTGACCACACTGGATAGATGGCTTTCCTTGAGGAACACTTGTCGTGCTGAGCCTTAATCTCTGGCCCTAAAGCAAATTAAGGGACAATCTCCATGCTCCAAGGGTTACTAGCTACAAACCATATAAATAACCAGGCAGTGGTGGCAAGTAAGATATAAAATACCCTCACATATCCATTGCAGGACATCTGCACTCTTTATAATGTTAATGCACAATCCAATTACTGCACAGAGTCACTGCAGCAGTTTCAGTGATCCACAGCTCACCTTGACATTTTCTGAGGACATGAAATATCTCTGAACATTGTTACCTTGGTAAGGAACACTTTAGCCTGGAATATTGAGCACTTGCAGGATCTTCTTATTTCTTATGTTGGCCTGAGTGGATTCCGTAGCTCCCAGTATTCAAGATCTCTCTCCTTGCATTTATCCTTGTATTTAGACTTTAAAGATACAACGTGGAAACAGGCCCTTCGGCCCACCGAGTCCACGCCGACCAGTGATCACCCCATACACTAGCACTATCCAACACCCTAGGGATAATTTCCAATTTTACCAAATTGACCTACAGACCTGTACATCTTTGGAGTGTGGGAGGAGATAGGAGCACCCAGAGAAAACCCATGCAGTCACAGGGAGAACGTGCAAACTCCATAAAGACAGCACCCTTAGTCAGAATCAATCCCGGGTCTCAGGGTCAGTAAGGTAGCTGCTCTACGCCTGTGCCATTGTGCCACATCTACTCTCTTATACCAAAGTGAAGAGCTTGTTCCCCTCTTTCATCCATGGGCAACTAGTTCACAGCAACATGTGCTATGGCTGCTGTAGGGGCGTGCTGTCTTTAAATGCTGACCGCTTTCTTGGATTGATGCGCAGAATTATTTTGGAACCTGTATCCAATTGAGTGAGGTCCCATGAATCCCTCCAACACCCCACCCCAGAGCTCATCCATTTCTCCAATGATACTGCCCCTTCCTCCTGCTATCTCCTTCCCCCTATATCCCTCCCTCTTTACATTACATTTACATTTTACCCCTCTTTCACCTCCTCTTTCACTTATCTAACACCCTTTTATCTCCTTTGCATCTCCAGACTTCGTCCACCCATTTGCCAATCAAAACCCCCTACAACTGTCTCCATCTCTCACTTGTCAGTGATAGATGGACAGCCCCACCCCTTTTCCAGCTTCCCCCCCCCCCCACTGCAACCAGTCAGAAGAAAGGACCCGACCTAAAACATCGCCTGTCCATTCCCCCCCCTCCCCCCCCCAGATCCTGTCTGACCAGCTAACTTACTCCAGCACTTTGTGTTCTAGTAACATTCCAGCATCTGCAGTTCCATATGTCACAATGTAAGGTCATGTTTTCCCACCTATTTTCTATGTGGAAACATCTTAATATTGTTTCAACACCTTCTTGGACAATCTCATGATGTTTTCGGAGGGATATGGAATAGATTAGCATTCCAAAAAGAGATGAAGGTTAGCGTTAAGGCACAGTTCTTCATTTGAACCTGAACGTTTCCATGGTCGCAAAAAGCTCAATGCTTTTGACTTTTGACTATGAATGCATAATAAATTACTCTCACAATCTTGCGGTTTCAGCTAGATAATTTCCTTCTGACTAAATCACAATTGCTTGAATTTGTTATGCTTCCTCTTATTTGTATTTGCACAGAAACAGGCTGATTCTAAAGGTGGTGAGGCATGACTTTGAGATGAGTCTTTCTCCAATGCCTTGTGCCACTCCAGTAGTTTTACTGCACTGATGACAAAATCAATTTAACATAACGGGATGATTTGAGGTCAGTAACATTTTGCACAAAATGTTTGGAACCCTTTGAAGATCTCACAAGATGGATGAGCATAGTTCAGCCTGTATTCAGGGCTTGAAGGTGAAATAGGTCATCTTGCTCAGAGAGAGATTGAGAAAGGAAACAGGCCTTTCAATCCAGCGACTCCATATTGACCATCGATCCATCCGTTCACACTAGTTCACTTTATCCCACTATCTCATCCAGTCCCTACACACTGCGGGCGATTTACAGAGGCCAATTAACCTACAAACCCCACACGTCTTCAGGATGTGCGATGAAACTGGAGCACCCAGAGGAAATGCAAGCAGTCACACACTGTCTTGCCCGGAGTAGGGGAATTGAGAATCTGAGGGTGTAGGCATAAGGTGAAGGGGGAAAGATATTATAGGAATTTGAGGGGTAACATTTTCACAGAAAGGGTGGTGGGTGTATGGAACGAGCTGCCAAAGGAGGCAGTTGAGGCTGGGACTATCGCAACATTTAAGAAGCACAGATTAGACAGGTACATGGATAGGACAGGTTTAGAAGGATATGGGCCAAACGCAGTCAAGTGGGACGAGTGTAGATGGGACATTTTGGCCGTTGTGGGCAAGTTGGGCAGAAGGGCCTACTTCCACACTGTATGACTCTATGACAGGGAGAACGTGCAAACTCCACACATACATCACCCAAATTCAGGATTGAACCGATGTCTCTGGTGCTGTGAGGCAGCAGTTCCACCAGCTGTTCCACTGTGCATTCTGCGGTTCATATTTTAACCGTTAATATTTTTTAACGTTTTTTTAGTTGAGAGATACAGCGCAGGCCCTTCGACCCACCGAGTCTGCGCCGACCAGCGATCCCCGCACACTAACACTATCCTACACACACAATGGACAATTTACAATTCTACCAAGCCAATTTACCTACAATCTCGGAGAAAACCCACGCGGTCACGGGGAGAACGTACAAACTATGTACAGACAGCACCCGTAGTCGAGATCGACCCCAAGTCTCCGATGCCGTAAGTACTTTAAGGCAACAACTCTACTGCTGCATCACCATGCCGCCATCTCCTTGAAGATGCCCAGGTTTTTTCTTAATTTTTTTTTTAATTAACCCTTTCAGAATCTGAATTATTCATCTGATGATTGTAGACATTTGAATTTCCACTGATTAACGGAGCAGTGTTAAACGGAGGCCAACTCAGTCTACAGCCATCCAATTATGAGGAAGCTGGTGTTTGTCTATTTGTCAGGGAGCTTGTCACATTTTGAAACAGGGACATTCCAATTTTTGTATCACACTGAGTTGACATTCAATCAGCATATTACCAATGCCAAACTCAGAGCGCAGATGTTAATAGGCTGCCTTCAAACATTATGTTTTCAGATTTGAATAATATAATTGTTTCACAGAGTAAACTGTTGGATAAAACAGAAATGTGTGTGTTCAGGTTACTGTGCAGTCCATTTCTTCTTTATTGAGATTCACACCTACAAGAAGCCATTTTCTATTGAAGTGCACATGAGAAGATTTAAAGGTTTTAGTTTAGTTTAGTTTTGTTTGGAGATACTGTGCGGAAACAGGCCCTTCGGCCCACCTAGTCCGCACAGACCAGCAATCCCCCACACACTAACACTATCCTACACACACAAGGGACAATTTACACTTATACCAAGAATACAAAGCCAAGCCAATTAACCTACAAACTTGTACGCCTTTGGAGTGTGGCAGGAAACCGAAGATCTCGGAGAAAATCCATGCGGTCATGTGGAGAACAAACGAACACCGTACAGACAGCACCCATAGTCGGGATCGAACCTGGGTCTCCGGTGCTCAAGCGCTGGAAGGCAGTCATTCTACTGCTGCGCCACCGTGCCATCCTATTCTTATTTTGTTTTAATTTTATTCTTATTTAAATTTTATCTCCATTAAGAATTTCATTGGGAAAAAGGAAGATGTATTCCCAGAGTCAAAATTAAGAATTTAGCAATTAGGCAATCTACAAATGTCGACCCAACATCATGACGTATACATATTTGCTTTAGTGTGAGCGAAATTGTTCATTTAGTATTGATCTGGGTAGGAAGGAACTGCAGATGCCGGTTTACACAGATGATAGGCACAAAATGCTGGAGTAACTCAACGGGTCAGGCAGCATCTCTCTCGAGAACAGGAAGAGGTGAAGTTTTGGGTTTAAACCCTTCCTCAGACTGAGAGCTAGGGAGTAGGGAAACTAGAGGTATAAAAAGATTCAGAACAAATCAGAGCTGGCACCATTGACAAGCAAAGGTGGAGTCCACCATGGTACATGGGATATATGGATGCTGGGCTTGTTAATATGCTATTAAGTATTATGTTGAACCTACGCAACATCCTGAACTTAGTCCTGTTACCGATCTGAAAGACAACAGATAACATAAAACAAAGATTGGTACAGCATGGTAACAGGCATTTCAGCCCATAGTGGAACATATTTCCAAGTTCTGAGTCCAAAGTTAATATTTCTCTTGTTGCACATCAAGATCAAACCTACAATATTATTTGCATGGTACACAAAAATGCTGGAGAAACTCAGCGGGTGCAGCAGCATCTATGGAGTGAAGGAAATAGGCAACGTTTCGGGCCGAAACCCTTCTTCTGAACCCGTCTGAAGAAGGGTTTCGGCCCAAAACGTTGCCTATTTCCTTCGCTCCATAGATGCTGCTGCACCCGCTGAGTTTCTCCAGCATTTTTGTGTACCTTCGATTTTCCAGCATCTGCAGTTCCTTCTTTAACAATATTATTTGCATATTGGCCTCGATGCTCCAATATAATTTCCAATCATCACAAGAAACGTATCTGATGGAACAGCTATGAATCATGGACATTATTATGCATTGGCTTCTTGCTGCTTTTATCAATAATTGTTTCTCCCTTTTCTCAAAATAATTATGTTTTGTAATGCAAGCCGTACTTGTGCTTTCTTGAATAATTTATGACACTGGCCAACATCATTTGCCAGATTGTATTAGCAAGACAGAAGCTAAGCTCAGGAACTAGAGCTTTACAAATGCAGTTCCCACTTGTTCTTCCTCTTGTAATGGTTTTCCCTCGAATACAGTAGATCCCTATGATTATATTTGGAAATTAATCTACCATGATCATGTGCGCTATACTTACAATTTTACAAACATTTCAACAAGAAACACCTAAATATATTTCAAAATATCAATAAAGGGAAAGAGAGACTTTATTATCTCTGAGATACAAGGAACCGCAGATGCTGGTTTCTATTTTTAAAAAAGACACGTGCTGGAGTAACTCAGGGGGTCTGGTAGCATCTCTGGAAAACGTGTATCGGTGACATTTCGGGGTCGGGAAACTTAGTTTAGTTTCAGCACAGAAACAGGTCGTTTGGCCCACCGAGTCCTCATCGACTAGTGATCCTTACACACTAACACTATCTTACACATATTAGGGATAATTTCCAATTTTGCCAAGCCAATTAACCTGTACGTCCTTGGAGTGTGGGAGGAACCTGGAGCACCCGGAGAAAACCCACGTAGGACACGGGAGAATGTACAAACTCCATAGTCAGCATCCGTAGTCAGGATCGAACTCGGGTCTCTGGCGCTGTTAGGCAGCAACTTTACCACTGCGCCACCGTGCCGCCCCCCTTCTTCAGACTAATTGTTGTTGGGGTGGGGGAGGGGAAGAGGGAGAATTATCTTTTTCTTTTCGGAATATTTTGGTAATTTTCTGTTGTTATAATAGACCACAATTTTTCAAATCTGAAGACTTTATAGAGAACTAAACCAAGTGGGACCTGTTCGGTCCCTGTCATACGGGAGGCCTGGTCCCCCAACGCAACCCGTTCCCCAAGGCAATATTCCACCACTCACCCGTTTCTCCAACACAATCCGTTCCCCCAACGCAATATTCCACCACGCACCCATAACCGACAATTGTACAGGGGCTGCTCATTTCGCCTTATTCACCCTCCCTCATTTTTAAACTTTAAAAAAATGCAATGCACTTGCTAGCTAGCAGAACTCAGTGTACTGTGACTTTAAAAAAATGCATTTCCACTTGCTAGGGCTAGCAGGACTCAGTGTACTTGGATAGCAACAATGTTGCGAGCAGGGCTACAATCCCATTGTAACGTCACAGCTGTAAGCACAGGGAATAAGCGAAAGACTTGTTTTTTGCACGGTTTTTGAGATTTTTGAACATTTTCCTTAATAACTCGAGAAATAAAGCATGAAATTTTGAGATAAGGCAATTTTTGACCACGGAAAAAATCTCTACCGGAATTTTACCGTTAGCATGTCGTTTTTTCGAGAAGATGTGATCGCACACAAACAAATAAACACACAAATCCACATCCAAGATCAGACTTTTAATAGTTACTAGACCAAGTGCAGACCCGTTGGGTCTGTTCCCCCAATGTGTGGTTGAGGGGGGGGCGGCATGCGGCGTCACACACATTAACCACCCCCCACACACACTAACTACCCCCGCACACACGCTAACTACCCCCCTTGTTAATATATTAATATTATTAATTTGCTCCTTTTACCCCATAATCGGCCTATCTACTGACGCATAGCCCCCAACTTGCAGGCGCGTCTAGAGAGGGAGGGGGGGTAGAGAGTGAGGGCAGAGAGAGAAGGGGAGGGAGGGAGGGGGAGAGGGAGAGAGGGAGGGGGAGAGGGAGGGGGAGAGGGAGAGGGAGGTGGAGAGGGAGGGAGGGGGTGAGGGGAGGGGGGAGAGGGAGGGAGAGGGAGGGGGAGAGGGAGGGGAGTGTGGGAGAGGGGAGGAGAGAGGGAGGGGAGTGAGAGAGAGGAGAGAGGGAGGGGAGAGAGGGAGGGGGTACAGGGAGGGGGGAACAGGGAAGGGGGGGAGGGGGGGAACGGCCTCGCGGGGCCGGTCCCACTTCGATCGGCGGAGGCGTATGGAGTTGTGCGGGGCTGGTCCCGACATCGCGCGGGACTCCAAAAATCTTGCACTGTCCGAAAATCCCGCCCGCCAACGGCCTGTCGGCCCACAGGCGCATTGAGGGCGTACGCAGCGTCTCGACGGGCATACACAGTGTCTTGACGTCGTACGCAGCGTCTTGACGTCGTACGTAGCGTCTTGACGGCGTACGCCTAGCGAGTGGTGTTGCGCGATGACGTCACCGCCCGGCATGCCGTTGCGTGATGACGTCACCGCCCGACGCAGTGCGACGTCAAAATTCAGTCGGCCCGCCTCCTGCCCAGCTGATTGGTGAGTATGATGTCGGGACCAGCCCCGCACAACTCCATACGCCTCCGGGGTTCGAATTGGGACCGGCCCCGCGTGGCCATACGCCTCAAGCGACCACGTTTGGTCGCGGTAGACGCATGCAATCGCATGCTGGTGGGACAAGCCCTTTATGCCCCGCGCGACAATAACTGCCGCCGCCATGTTCAAGCCGGTGACCTCCGGTGACCGGCTGTGACCTCCCGATCTGCAGAGCATTTTGAGAAGGGGGGGTTGGAGTGAGCGGGCGGGCGGGCGGGCTGTGGGAACTGCGGGAGGCGTGGCACGAGTGTACTTGGAGCGGGGGGGGGAGTGGAGGAGAGCCGGGCTGCCAAATGAAGAGAGAGAGAGAAGCGGCTTGGATTGGTCGGCATGTGGGCATTGTGACGTCAGCAGCTGGCAAGAGCCGTTTAGATGTTAAAAATTGAGTTTTGTTTGAGTTTTGTGATCAATTTTACTCAAAATCTGGGGAAATAATTGACCAAGGAGTGGATGTGCGAATGTAAAAGTAAAATCGCTAGCGAAATGGTAAAAATCTCGGCGTTTTTGCGTCTGGTTTTCGCGGAGTAACGAATCAAAGGCAAAAATCAAAGGCAAAAAAAGGCAAAATTACATACACCCACACACGCACACAGAGTTTTAAAAGTATATAGATGTGGATATTCAAGGTTGGGAATATAGAATTAATGTTCTCATAGGCAGTGAATTGAACATTGCATTATTCCCCATAAACATTGTTTTCATTGCGTGTGCTGAGACACAAGAGTACAGAATAGAGACTCACCTGGAGGTATAAAAGCAGAAATATTTTCATTGAATCATGCCGGCTTTTCAGCCTGGTGAATGATATTAAAATATTGAGCATCCAATTGAAGGAAGATAATAATAAAATTAATTTTGTTGAAAGGTAAACGATCAAGATGATATATTACATTGCATTTAACAAACCATTATGCGGGAAAAATTATACGTTCTTTCATTTCTTTGGCCACAATCAGGTTATTATTGTGCATGGTATTTATAAGAAAGTTGTTATATATTAAAAGTAGATGACTATACTGAATATATTTCAAAGCCAAATGGTAATGATGAACACAGTAATCTGCCAATTTAATAATGGTTCCTTGCACACTGAGCCTGGTAGGTTATTTTTCTAAGCATGTTGTACTTCCTGGAGAATCTGAGAGTCCATGAGATTCATGATATGTAAGATCTTAGATTATAGCAAATACATTTTCAGCTCAAAGTATTCATACAATGTGCATTAATGTTATCATCACCATTTCCAATTAAACATAGAAAATGGAACAGCACAGCACAAGAACAGGCCCTTTGGCCCACATTGTATGTGCCCAACATGATGCCAAGATCCCCAACTCTTATCTGCCTGTACATAATCCATATCCCTCCATTCCCTGCATAACAGTATGCCTATCCAAAAGCCACTCCAACTGTGTTTAATACCTACTAATCCTGGCATCATTCTGGAAAACCTCTTCTGCACTCTTTCCAAAGCCTCCACATCCTTCCTATAATGGAGTGACCAGAACTGCAATACTCCAAGTGCAGCCCAACCAAAGTCCTATAAAGCTGCATTCATATTCTCAAACTAGATATACTTCACTATTGGGATGAGCAACTGATAGGAAGGAGAACTGAAGATACACTAACTTGAATCTTTACTATATGCTTTTTGACCTGTTGGACAAAAAATTGCCTGGTCAGAAAGCTGCAAAGAATTAATTTAGTTTAGTTCAAAAATACAGCACAGTAACAGGCCCTTCGGCCCAATGAGTCCCCGCTGACCAGCGATCCCGGCACACTAACACTATCCTACACACACACACACACACACACACACACACACACACACACACACACACAAGGAATAATTTGCAATTTTACCCGAAGCCAATTAACCTACAAACCTGTAGGTCTTTGGAGTGTGGGAGGAAACCGGACCACCCAGAGAAAATACTCGCAGGTCACAGGGAAAACGTACAAACTCCGTACAGATAGTACTCATAGCCAGGATCGAACCCGGATCTCTGGCGCTGTAAGGCAGCAACTCTACTGCTGCGCCACTGTGCTGCCCTTAATCTGTCCTCTTTTTTGGTTGGGAACTTGAGCACTTATTGGGTAATTAATTATAGAGAACCTAATATATGTGCTGACAATTATTTTGATTCATTTTAGTTTTAAACACTAAGAATATTACAGTGTGTAAAATAAAGATAATTTAATTCAGATGAAGATTAGTTAACTGTATGAGCTATGATTAACCACAACTGCAATTTAAATTGAACTTCCATTTGAAGAAAGACAGATGGACAAGCTGATCTTTTCAAAAGTGAAATTCTTTATCCTTCATAGGAAGGCAGTTACTACACCAAGTGACAAAGCAATTTACACAGCTATTTACTCATTAGCTTTGAACAGACCCAGGAGAGCACAACAGATCTGAGTGTACCATGGTGATTCTCATTATATTGTAAACTGTCAAGATAGGGAAATCTTCAAAGAAAATTGTCCTATTGTCTCGCTCATCTGCTTCTGCTCCTTCAGTGAAATGAGCTCGGACATTTTCAATCACGTTCCCAGTGGACCAACCTGCAGCAACAAACCTTTGCTAATCTATCATTAATTGGATACTCTTACTGAGGGGAACCATAAGGATGTTTTGTGCAACAGGGAGAAATGTCCATCAGTGTGATGGGACGTGATCATGGAGGTGAATGAGGTGTACGGACTTGCTGGGAGAATGGGAACAAGATGCTCTTTGGTCTGGCCCGAAACACATTGAGCTCCCAACTGAGTGAGATGCCCATTGGGGAATGTTTTCAACTGGCCCGCTCCAGACTGCAGGAGTACGCACTAAAGCTCAGGGCAGCCAATGCCAAGGCTCTGTGGAAGAGGACCACAGCCTAGGGTCCTTCCGCTGATGGACATTGAGGGAGCAGAGACCAGTGGGGACACCTCTCAAACAAGGGAAGGGATACCACCCTGGGGACCACATGAGTGGCCATTGAGCTGGGTATAAGGATAGTTTGCGAACACTACAGAATATAACACTAATAAGTGTATAGATGCTGAGAACGTCATATGTTCATAAGTTATAGGAGCAGAATTAGGCCATTCAGTCCATCCTCTATTCCACCATTTAATCACAGCTGATATATCTTTCCCGCTCAACCCCATTCTCCTGCCTTCTCCCCATAACCCCTGACACCCGTACTAATCAATGTCGGAAGAGTTTTTGTAAAGTTCTTGTTTTGTATATATTTTTTTGTTCTGAATATTTATTTTTTGGAAAAAAAGTGCTGGGAGAATGTAGAAAAACTCTGGGCTGTGTGTAATCTCCATTTTAGCTGGCAGCGGAATAGTCTGCTGCTGATATCAATGTTTGCATTTGACAGCATTACACTATTCACCAAAGCAACACTGATGAGAATTACATTTTAACACATTGAGCATTGCAATTTATTTCTTCTATGAAATAAAACAATTTTGAAGAATGTCAAATCTTGCATTAGTGTTAAAGTTACATTGAATAATAAAATAGTTCTTGAAATGAAGCAGTCAATTTACAGTTTGCATCGTAAACATTTTGTTCATTCTGCTAGGCTGTGCACTTTCTCGAAAATTGACAATAACTGGGTCCAGCAATGTTTTGTATTAAACATTATAATTATGAACTTAAAATGCAATTTACATGTGAGAAATTAAATTGCACCAAAAATAAACTACTGGGTACAAAGTTTATTTATATGCTGGTGCAGGAACTAATAAACATCTGCAACAGAAGACTGAGAAATAATAACACATTCATCAAAGTGGTACTTTGCAATCTTCTGCCTTTCAGATAATAACTAGTGTTGGAAATGATCCATTATGACTCTTCTGTTTCTATCTATCTATTGTTTCGTTACTGGCTCATTATCAGCCCGGTTTTGTTGCTAAGTCAGAGAAATGAGGAACTGCAGATGCTGGAATCTTGAGCAAAGGATAAAATGCTGGAGTAACACAGTGGGTCAGGTGGCATCCCTGGAGGACATGGATAGGCGATGTTTTGGTCGGGACCCTTCTTCAGAATGATTGTGGTAAGGGTAGCGAAAGCAAGGCCTGGATAGTGATAGATGGGCATGGGTGAGAGGGAACTTAATTGGCAGATGGGTGGATAAAGGCCAGAGATAACAAGAAGACAAAAGAGTATAAGATAAGGAGGGAAGGAGAGTGAAATGTACAGCAAGATGAAGGGATATAGATGAAGGGGATGTGGGGAAGGAGAAAGAGAGTGGAATAGTGGGAGAAATGGGTGCACACCTGGGTGGGGCACAGGGAAGAGAAGGGGAATAAGAGAGGGTGGAGTTGTTTTGTTACCTAAGATTGGGGAATTCAATGTTGATACCTTTGAGTTGTGAGCTGCCCAAGTGGTTGCAGAGTTACTTCGTATCACCTAACCTTCCCATTTCTTTCTTCTCTTCCCCTTCCATATTCCTCACTTGGTGATTAGATAGTCTTGTGCACTTGCAAATAAATGACCAAATAATGACAAAATTCACCCAATTGTGTTGACATGCTAGATTTGTTTATCTCCCCTCGGATAGTGGCTATCCTTGATTTCATAGTATACGTCTACCACCAATTTTCCTGCAACTGATGGTCCGGCACCTCCTTTGATCCAGACAAAATTATGAGAGTGCACTTGAAATCCTCCCCCGGAAGTCCCCCCGAAAATGTGGTGCCTAGGCCAGGTGAGGAGCCCAATCTTGACCTCATTGGACATCCGTGGCTGGACTCCATTTATCTCAATGTCTTTTCCCATTCTGTTTACCATCTCTTGTATCTGTCTACCTGGGCCCAACTGTCCACGCCGACCAAGGTGTCCCAAGCTAGTTTCATTTGCCCAAATATCCCTCTAAACCTTTAATCCATTTAATCCCTCTAAATCTCAGTGAAAAGATTTATATTCTGTTTGAATTCAGTGTGGAACCAAAAGCTTTTCATAGAGATGCTTCTACTTTATTCATTATTGTCATCTATAATGCTGCATTAAATATAGGCACGATGGAACAATTCTATGCTGGCCCCTACCATGCTATGTCTTTTTCACCCATGGTTGTACCTCTTTGAGTGAAAATTGCTACAGCCTGTGTAGGTGAATGCTTCAATAGGCAATGGTGCTCAGCTGTGGCCAGGTGAGTAATGTTTAGTCTATTGCTGGAAAGTGTAGATGAGACCCACTGAAGGGTGTTTATCCATCCAGCATTGCCATAATGCATATTTATGTGATTGTTTACAAGGTATTTGCACTTGTCTACATATCCAAATAATGGGGTTGGTTAGTTTAGTTTACTTTACTTTACTTTAGTTTAGATTAGTTTAGTTTAGTTTAGTTTGGTTTAGAGATACATCATGGAAACAGGCCCTTTGGCCCACCGAGTCCACACCAACCATCGATCCCCGCACACTAACTAGGGACAATTTTACATCAATACCTGGCCAATTAACCTACAAACCTGTACATCTTTGGAGTGTGGGAGGAAACCGAAGAGCTCATAGGCGGTCACGGGGAGAACGTACAAACTCCGTACAGGCAGCACCCATAGTCAGGATCGATCCCGGGTCCCTGGCGCTATGAGGCTGCAACTCTACCGCAGCGCCACTGTGCTGCCGGGTTGTCTTTATGACAATGCAACCATATTAGGCCCGCTGCATTTAAGTGAATTAGTCAGTTTTCTCTGATCCTTTCTGTATTTTGGGGCCCTCCATTTGTTCCATTTTGTGTCCTGTTGTTAGAATGGCTTATGTCTTTAATGATTTGTGTCATGGAAGTTCCTTTTTGCCCTTCTTTCCATCACTGCACTTACAATATTAATTTGCAACCTGCTATAATACTTTACCTTACTTGTCAATAGTTCAATAAATAGTACATTATATTTAATTATGAATGTCATTGTTTTTATGAATGTTATTTGTGTCGGCCTGTATTCCATGCCAGAGGTTAGTGGAGATGCCTTTCAATGAAGCAATTTATTTTTCATCTTAGACCAGATCATCCAATGTTGACTGTTTATTTGTAGATCTTGAATCGGCAGTTAGTTTCCATTGAAATCTGATGAACTGTATTACCAAATATCTATACTTCTCTAAATGCAAAGAAATCTATGTAATACCTCCATAAATGCTTTATCTGCTTAGCAATTATTAAAGTTTAAAAAAAGTTGTTAATAACAAGTATAAATACTAGAAATTTGAAATAAGAACAAGAAATATTGGAAATACTCAGCAGGCCAAGCAGCATCTGTGGAGAAAGAAACACAGTTAGCGCTTCACTTTGGAGATCCTTCAGCGGAGATGGAGCAAAGAATAATTTCTTCCATTATTGTCACTTATCAAGTCATATACTGTGGAATCACAAAGATTAGAACTGTCTACTCTAATGATTTATTTAAAATTATTTAGTTCAAAGCATCGATAGAAAGAAAATCCTCAAAGATTATTTCCCTACCCTTAGTATTTTAGAATTGAACTAATTATTATCACTATTACCAATTCTTTCTTGGCATTGTTTGGAATTCAAGGTGCAATTATTTCCATTGACGTTAGCTTTCTTTGTTCTTAAACTATATTCTCTATGGAGTATCTTTTACAGAATTACTGCCAAATTTCTTGCTTTATCCGATACTACTGCTTTTTCAGCTCATTGGCACTTCAATTAAACGTTACTTTGCTTGAATCATGATTCCTTACAGATTACAACTGCTCTTTCCTCCAGTAACTATACCAATAGATTCATAGGTTGGAAAAAGAGTTCAATTTATATTTTCATATCATCCTGGTGCTGAAGAAGAGCATGATCTCATGCATTAACAACTCTTGGCGGAATAGACTTGATGGACCGAATGGCCTAATTCTGCCCCTTGACATCCGTTGTTATGAAGTGCCTTGAGAGGCAGATTATGGAACACAATAAATCCAGTCTACCAAGCAAACATGACCCATTGCAGCTCATCCACTGTCACAAGTGGTTCACGGCTGATGCCATCTTACTGGCCCCACACTCATTGCTAGAACACCCAGATAAGAGAAATACCTACGTCAGACGTCTATTCATGGGGTGCATCTCTGCTTTCAATATCATGATCCCATCCAAGCTCATCTCCAATCTTGAGGAAATTGGAGTCAGCACGCGCCTCTGCAACTGGATCCTCAACTTCCTGACCAACAGATCTGTGAGGATAGGTGACAAATCATCCTCTATGATAAGCCAGAACACTGGTGCCCCGCGAGAATGTGGTTTACTCCAAATACACCCAGGACTGTGCAGCCAAATACAAAACCAACTCAATGTACAAATTCGTAGACGACACCTCCGTCGTGAGCTGGATATCAAATAATGATGAGACGGAGTACAGGAAGGAGACCGAGAACCTTGTAACCTGGTGCCAAGATGACAACCTTCCCTTCAATGTCAGCAAGACAAAGGGGATTGTGATCGACTTCAGGAAGCAAAGCGGTACACATACCCCCCGGTATAGATTGACAGCGCTCATGTAGAGATAGTTGAAAGCTTCAAGTTCCTAGGAGTAAATACTTGTCCTAGACCAGTAATATTGAAGCAATGGCCAAGAAAGCACACCAATGCCTCCACTTCCTTAGAAGGCTCAGGAGGTCCAGCATGTCCCCAGCAACTCTCACCAACTACTACAGATACGCTTTTTATCGGGATGCATCACAGCAAGTCCAAGGGTCAGACACTGGAGAAACAAGCCCTGAAGCCCAACACATCCATACTCATCCTGTTAACCAGGATTTGGTCAGTAGCCCTCCATGTTGGGGATTCAAGTACAGGTGTAGATTTTGAAAGAGTACCTTCCTCCACCAGTTAGGCAGTGCATTCCAGATTCTATCACACTTGTGGTGAAAATGTTCTTCCCCAGATCATCTCTAAACGTCTTATCCCGTATTGTAAATATATACCCTCTAGTTTTAAATGTTTCTGCTATGGGGATCAATTTGCTACTATCAGTTACATCTATGTCCGTCATAATTTTGCACATCTCTATCAGGTACTCCTTTTTCTTGCCCAAGAGAAACAAAACCATCCAGCAAAAGCTATCCAGTTCCTCATAACTGAAATGTCCCAACCTTGGCAACATCATGATGAATCTCTTTGGCGCCCTCTCCAGTGCATTCACATCCTTCCTGCAGCGAAGCTATCAACATGGTATTCTACGCAGTACTCCAACTGCAACCTAACCAATGTTTTATACCGTTGTATCATACCACCATGCTCTTATATTCAATGCCGTGGCGAATGAAGGCAGGTATCAAATATGCCTTCTTCACTACTATTATCTATCTGTACTGCCATCTTCAGGGATGCTTGTTTTTAATCCAATTTGCCAACTTGTCGGATCCCATGGACACTAACGATTTTGACCAATCTGCCAAGTGAGACCCTGTCAAAGACCCTGCTTTTCTGAAGTCCCTATAGACTACAGAACAGCCAACTCTCACGCATTGAGCGTGAGAATCACGCATTTCGCCCAATTCTCACGCTCTCACGCTGATCACAGAATTTCTCATGCTCTGTCTTGAGATATTCAGTGATCAACAAGAATTTCAAAACTAATATCAACTGCATGGGCGTTGCAGAGCCAGGGCGGAGGGAGGGATGGAAGCAGAAGCAGCGGCGGGAGCAGATGCGGACGGGGAGCCGGGGCTGCCGTGGGAGTCTCTGTGCCGAATTCGCCCTGGTGACCGGCATGGACCAGGCTGCGGCTCAGTGCATCCTGTAGGACAACCAGTGGCTGCTGGAAGTAGGTACCAAGCACTGGGTAGAAGCGGTGGAAGATAGTGGCCGTCAAATGGGGCTGGTTGGAGAAAACATCCTGCTTGCCTGCTAGATTTTCACTTACTGTAACTGCAGGAAAATGTTTCCCGATGTTGGGGGAGTTCAGAACCAGGTGTCACAACGTTTAAGAATAAGGGGTAGGCCATTTAGGACTGAGATGAGGAAAAACTTTCTTCACCCAGAGAGTTGTGAATCAGTGGAATTCTCTGCCACAGAAGGCAGTGGAGACCAATTCACTGGATGTTTTCAAGAGAGAGTTACATTTAGCTCTTGGGGCTAGCGAAATCAAGGGATATGGGGAAAAAACAGGAAAGAAGTACTGATTTTAGATGAACAGCCATGATCATATTGAATGGCAGTGCTGGCTCGAAGGGCTGTATGGCCTATTCCTGCACCTATTTTCTATGTTTCTATGCGAGTATATGGCAATAAAACTCGATTTTGAAGCATTCATGCATGGTGGAGGTATAATGTAGTCATAGAGTGATACAGTGTTAAAACAGGCCCGTCGGCCCAACTTGCCCACACACGCCAACATGTTCCAGCTACACTACCTGCTTTTGGTCCATATCCCTCCAAACCTGTCTTATCCATGTATCAGTCTAACTGTTTCTTAAACATTGGGATAGTCCATGCCTCAACTACCTCCTCAGGCAGCTTGTTCCATACACCCACCACCCTTTGTGTGGAAAAAGTTACCCCTTAAAAAGTTACCTCTTAAAAATACTTCAAACAATAAACATTGAAATCATACTTCTACAATGCACTAAAACATGATTTTAATACATAAAAACTCCCTACCGTGGGAGGGATGAACACCCTCCCCCCACTCGGTCGCTCCACTCCCTCGCCAGGTACCGCCAAGGCCAGTGATCAGTGATCGCTCAGCCCCCACACTTTCAAAAACACTCCATGGCCCCTGCTTCAGACAGAGAGCACTGCCAGATGTGAGGGGGGAACTGAGGCCAGTTGTCCGTGATGTCTGGATCCCAATCCTCAGCACTTCGAGTTTCGGAGTTGGCTAATGTCATTGATTTGTAATTAGCCTGATTTGTAATTAGTTGACAAAACCTTAATTTATTAATCCAGAGTATCCAGGGGGATGGGATAAGCGTAATATTAAAATTACATGCAAGGTGTCAGGCTGTCTGTCACAAAATACAGCCCTGATAACCTATTATTTCCTACAGTTAAATATTGGGAAGGTAGCACTATTGTCATTTGCCACTCAACTATTATGTTTATTTACCTCATTGACTATTTCTAAACCACCCCCTCCCCCAAATTCCTTTGACAGGTTGAATAGAAATGTCCCTAATCTCATTGTTTTATTAATTGAACACGTAGATGAACATCCTCAAATAGTGTAATCAGATGGAAACTGATTCAAATGCGATGTTTAAGAGCTTGTTCAAAGAAGGGGCCTATTTTAAAGGAGTGACAGGGATACTTGCAGGAGGTTATTATTTGTCTTTCGTTTTAGTTTGAACCAGGACATCTGAAGATTCAAAGTTTAATATAGTCATTGTGCTGATACTGAGTCCAACCAACCACGTAATGAATATCATCCATTCCGGAGGTTTCATTTTTATGATGCCATTTAAACTTCACTTGGATTTCAATCACTTCAATGTAAAAGTAATTGGGAATAGGGGAGCATTGGAACAAAAATTTGCCCTTGGTACATATTAACTGTATATATTATAATGTATGCATGTTGGTGGGTGCAATCAAAACAAATATATTTTTTATCATTGTTGTGTTATGAATACCATATGTACTCTCAAGATCACATTAAATAGAATATTATTGCTTAAATATATAGTTATTGGACTGCATTTCGGAAAAGTCCCAGCTGAGAGGAAGAACGCAAAATACTGAAAATATTGGGGGTGAAAATGACTTCAGGACAGTTTGTTAGGAAAATGAAGGAAATGGTAACAGAATACATACAGCTGAGCGAGTATAATTTTATGGATGAGAAATTGTGTTCAACCAATTGATGACTTCTTTGACAAAGTAACTAGCATGTTAGATAACAAGGAAGCCAATGGATGTAGCAAATTTTGTCATACAAAATTTGGTCTGTGAAGTGCCCTATAAAAGATTACCGCATTAGATAAGCACATGTGGACTTGAACGTAATAGGTTAAGTCCAGGGGGTCAGATATGGGGCTTTATATGTGGGCCAGATATATTGTCAGTGCAGAAGTGCTAGGAGCAAGGCCAAGTGTAGATCCAGTGTCAAGGTCTGGAATAGTACTAGGTGTGCAGTCAAAGCTGGGACAATGGGAGTGTTCAGCACTGGGAACCTAAGCAGGTAAGCAGCTATGATCAGGGTAGAATAGGGGGGGCAGGTGCAAGGCTGGATTCAGGGTCAGGAATAACAGAATGTATGCAACTGGAGTCAGGAGTAGTACCAGGTGTGCAGTGAGACCCAGGTTGGTCAACATGGGCCAAGTGCTGGATTATATAATCTGATTTCCATACATGAATACACTAAGATCATTCATGTGCTGCACCTGTTGATCAGAGCTTGGCTCTACTGTGGAATGTAATTAGGAATGTAATTTAGCCTAACCTTATTCATAGCTAATCCCATTTAAAGCATAAATATTGCATTCAAGTGTAGGTTAAAAGACTTGCTACAGTATGCACCAGATTGCACAATTTCAAGCTTAAAAATGCAAAAGCTCTGTACCAATGGGGGGGGGGGGACACCTCTCTCCCCCCCCCCCCCAACCTCAGTCGCTACGCTCCCTCTGTCTTGGTCTCTCACAATTTCGCACTCCCAACTGTCACCCAATGTTGGCAGCCCTGAGACTATGTCAATCTGCATTGCTCTGATCAATACAATTAGTAACATCATATATTGGCATGGCAGTGTAATTTTAAATTCCACTGGAATGTAACCTAAAAAGCCAATATATATTTGGAATAATAGTTTAGTACTGCCTGAACAAATAATCCCCATCATCTTTAGTGATTTTTTTAATAGATTTTAGAGATACAGCGTAGAAACGGACCATTCGGCCCAGCAAGTCCACGCCAACCAGCGATCCCTGTACACTAGCACTATCCTACACACTAGGGACAATTTTTTTTTTAACCAATGCCAATGAACCCACAAACCTGTACGTCTTTGGAGTGTGGGAGGAAAACGGAACATTCGGAGAAAGCCCACACGGTCACAGGGAGAACGTACACACTCCGTACAGACAGCAACCACAGTCAAGATCGAACGTGGGTCCCTGGCATTGTAAGGACGCAACTCTACCGCTGCACCACTGTGCCACCTGTTTGAGAAACGGAGGCTCAAACTGTCCCAAAAGGAACTGACAATATCAGATTCTTCAGCTAAAATTATTTCCGACATCTGCATCATTTTTTGAATTAAGATATGTTGTACAGTAATCAAATTGCCTTCCGTGCAGCAAGGAAATTCTCCCCTAATTACTCTGTCATATCAAAAGCTGACCCATGTCACCCCTATTTAAAAATTGGCTCATCCCCAGCAAGACAGTGAATTGCTTTGGTTAGATTCTACAGATCCAGGTCACATCAGCCTGGAGAGGACAACTATCTGATCTAACTTCAGATAGAGGGAATAAAGCTTTCTTTTCTGTCAGACCTGGAACTGATTTGGTAGACCTCAGGGAAGTGGATTGTGAGACGTGTGACCATTCTTGTTTGCAAATAAATATCTATTCTGAATAAAGACATAACCAACTCCAGATGCTGGTTTACAAAAAAATACACAAAATGCTGGAGTAACTCAGTGGGCCAGGCAGCATCTCTGGAGGACTTGAATAGTTGACGTTTCCGGTCGGGACCTTTCTTGGTTTAGGTTTCATATTTAAATAATTTATAAATGAGCATAAAACAATTAGATGAATGAATGTTACCTGCATTCTTTAGATTTTAGACTTTAGAGATACAGAACCAAAACAGGCCCTTTGGCCCACTGAGTCCACACCAACCAGCGATCCCCGTACACAAGCACTATCCCACATACTAGTGAGAATTCACAATTTTTAGCAAAGCCAATTAACCTACAAATCTGCACATCTTTGGAGTGTGGGAGGAAACTATAGCACACAGAGAAAACCCACGCGGTCACAGGGAGAATGCACAAACTCCCCACAGATAGTGCCCAAAGTGAAGTTCGAACCCGGGTCTGGTGCTGTAAGGCAGCAACTCTACCGCTGCGCCATCGTGCTGCCCTATTTCTGATCTAATTTTCAATTTAAAAAACATATTTGTATTAGAATATGATTTTCCCATTTAATTGCATTCAGTTTAACATTTTTAAGATAAAAGTTGTTGGCTGCCTATAGATATATACTTCCATGAAATCTTTCATCTAATTATTAAATGTGTAATCAATGTCAGTAATGAACCGTGAAGATACGACTGGTGACATTGGCTGATTGAAAGGTGTAAGTTGCTGGCTGATATCTTCAGATCCCGACACTGGCCCAACTAGATCCACATTAGCTTCTCCACCTTTATATTTTACTAGATATTTTTACCACGGAAAGTAACATTAGTACTTAACTCAAAAGTCATAAATAATGTAACAGCATTCATGAGAAAAAGGACATCACGCTAAGTGTCAAACTATTTTATATACGAAGTAGCAATTATTTTAGACTGGACATCAAAAACAGAGAGACAACCACTGTTTTTCTTTACCATAATGGCAGCTGAAAAAGAATGACCTTTAAATGACATTTAGCAAACCTTTCTAAGGAATCAAACTGAAAATAAATCCTTCATGTTAATAAGTTTTAGTCAGGTCTATTCTAATCTAATAATTCAATTGGAAGCTCTCAATGTAAAATCCCAGAGTGATTTGCAGATTCCTTCATAATGAATGAATGTAGGATCCTTCAACTGGAAACTACTTGTGTTCAAACCTTGTTTGAAATGTCCTCAAACTACCAGTAGCCAGTTCAGAGTGAAGCAACACTGAAATTACACCACTGGACATCAATGTCAGATCTGCATCAAAGTCAAAGACAGTATTCATAAACAGCTTGAAATATTATTTTGTTTGACCAAGCTATTAATTATAAGGCATGAGAGAAAAGACAATGAGCATTGTTCCAGTGTCATTCATGCTGTAAGACTGTATCTTACTGCAGGAGAACTGACTGTACTGGTCTTTATCTGCAACATGAATTGTACGTGTGGCGACAGTGGGGCAGTGGTAGAGTTGCTCCCTTACAGCGCCAGACACCCGGGTTCGTTCCTGACCATGGGTGCAGTCTGTACGGAGTTTGTACCTTCTCCCTGTGACCGCGTGGGTTTTCTCCAGGCGTCCCGGTTTCCTCCCACATTCCAAAGACGTGCAGGTTTGTAGGTTAATTGCCTTCTGTAAATTGTCCCTGTGTGTATAGAATAGAACTAGTGTACGGGTGATCGCTTGTCGGCCGGACTCAGTGGGTGAAGGGCCTGTTTCCACACTGTATCTCTAGACTAAAATAAACTTTAAAAAAGTTGAGGATTGGGGATATTGCAATCTAAAGAAAAATGTCCCATCTAAACAAAAAAACATGACCAAAGGAAATAAAATACCATCATGTTCCAATATATGTTGTGTGTAGCACTTCACCTTTGATTTTTTTCTGAGTTAAAGGATGGTACCAAATAATCCACCATTTCCCAAACTTTTAGTACTGTTCAAAGATTAAGTTTGTAAAATGAAGGCTGATAAATGCAGAGTGATCAGATCCTGGGACCTGAGGACTGGTGCCTGGAACTTGTTAGCATCATCAATCAAGGAAGGACACAAAGTGCTGGAGTAACTCAGTGGGTCAGGCAGCATCCCTGGAGAAGATGGATAGGTGACGTTTCAGGTCGTGACCCTTCTTCAGACGGACCCGAAACGTCACCTATCCATGTTCTCCAGAGCTGTTGCCAGACCCAATGAGTTACCTCAGCACTTTGTGTCTTTCCTGGTAAACCAGCATATGCAATTCCTTGTTCCGAAAATCGTCAATTAGTTTAGCAGCGATGTTGGGGTAAAGAGATCTGGGTCAATGATCAGCCAAAGGACTGAGCTGGGATGAAGATAGAGATCAGGGCTTCAATCCAGAGAGAGTGGAAGTTTGCGTGGTTTTGCATGATTGTGAGAAGGAGGACCGGGGATGAAGGAGGATGGAGGATGAGTAGGTCCTTCAGGTCCTTGAGAGGAGATAGGAACCAGGATCAGATCATGCATTACACTGCAAGTCCTAGTTTTCCGGGGCGTGAAGAATGATGGCTGCTCCAGGGAAAACTTATTCTAATTTTCTCTACAGAATTCCAAAAGAAGTATAGCATGGCAATGAAATAATTTGATGTGTGTCTGACATGGAAATTGTGACAAGCATAAAATTGTCTTCGGTTGAAGCATTTGTTTGAAAATTTGCTCAGAAATGGTCATTATCTTATTTTCTTCTATTATAATATATATTTTCAATCATGTAATGTTAAAATAGCATCACAATGTAATTCCTGGATCTACATCGTACCGTCAGAGTAAAATTATTATTTACAATGTCCTTTGTTCCAACTCATACCACAAATATATCTTATAGATACACACACAGACACACACACACACACATACATATATATATATATAGAGCCAAATATAGGCAGTAGTGTATATATATATATATAATATATACATATATACATACATATGTACATACATATATACTGTATATACATACACACACACACACACACACACACACACACATATGTTTCTCTTCTACTTTAAATGCAGACAAGGTGACTGGATGCAGACAAGGAGACCACTTGCCAAGTACCTAACGCCTCCCAGTTTGCAGCCATTTTAATTCCCCTATCCAGTCCCATAATGATCATCCATTGCAGGTTGAGGACAAATGCAAACAAGAGGCCAGCAACTCCAGGACTGTTTGAAGTCTGTAGACTGGGCAATGTTCAGGGACTCGGCAAGGGACCTGAACGAATATGCCACAGTCGTTACAGACTTCATAAAGAAATGTGTGGAGGACTGCATCCCAACAAAAACCTTCCGAGTCTTTCCCAATCAGAAGCCTTGGATAAACTTAAAGATCCGTACTCTTCTGAAGACCAGACACCGGGCATTCATGTCTGATGATACAGTTGTCGAGATATGACCTTGGTAAGGCCATCAAAAAGGCCAAAAAGGACTTCTGCTCCAAGCTGGAGGATGAGACGGATGTTTGGCAGCTGTGGCGGGGCCTGAATGCAATCACCTCCTACAAGGTAAAATCAGGAGGTAGCTCGGTGTAACATCACTCCCTAACGAGCTCAATGCGTTTTACGCACGCTTTGATACGGAGAACACAGATGTGCCTTCTCGCGCCCCTATTCGCTGTGATGGTATTTCAGTCACAGTCACAGAGGACGACGTCAGAAAATCCTTCAGAGGGGTGAACCCTCGAAAAGCGCCTGGACCTGATGGTATACCCGGTCATGTTCTAAAAACCTGTGCGGACCAACTGGCTGGAGTTTTTACGGACATTTTCAACCTCTCACTTCTGAGGTGGGGATGATTCAATACAATCATCCCCACCTGCTTTAAAAGGGCATCAATTATACCGTTGCCCAAGAAGAGCAAGGTGACATGCCTCAATGACTATCAACCAGTGGCACTAACGTCGGTGGTGATGAAGTGCTTTGAGAGGTTGATCATGGCGCAAATGAACTTCTACCTCGACAAAAACCTGGACCCACTGCAGTTCGCCTACCGCCACAACAGATCAACGGTGGATGCAATCTCACTGGCTCTCCACTCCACTCTGGACCACTTGGACAACAAAAACTCATGTCAGGCAGTTATTCATTGATTACAGCTCGGCATTCAATACAATCATCCCCTCCAAGCTGGTTACCAAACTCGCAGAACTGGGTCTGCACATCCCTCTGCAATTGGATCCTCGACTTCCTCATTCACAGACCAATGACTGTTCGAATTGGTGAAAATGTGTCAGCCTCGATAACCCTGCGGTCTGCGGTGCTTCCGGCTGCAGCGCGGTGGGGACTTTAGATCTTCGACCGCCGGCCTGCGGCCTACACCAAGCTGAAGCCGCGGTCTCCGGTGGGGCAGCACCGATTCTGGACTTACCTGGACTTTGTCTGGACTTTGCCTTGTTTGAACTTCTGGACGCCAGCAGCGGCGGCTGCGGAGGGTTGAGGTTCCAAATCACGGGGCAAAATGGAGGAGGACTGGCCAAATTTTGTGCCTTCCACCACAGTGATGAACGCTGTGGTGGATGTTTGTGTTTAAATGTTTTTATTGTGTTTGTGTGTTTTTTTCATTGTACCGCTGCTGGCAAATTCATTTCACTTGCACTTTACGTGCAAGTGACGAATAAAACTGATATTGATATTGATATTGAATTAGCATGGGAGCACATCAAGCTGCGTGCTCAGCCCCCTGCTGTACTCACTCTATACTCATGACTGCGTAGCCGGTCATAGTGCGAACACCATCATCAAGTTCGCTGACGACACCACTGTTGTGGGACGTATCACTGATGGGGACGAGTCAGAATATAGAAGAAAGATCGACCGACTGACCAAATGGTGCCAGCACAGTAACCTGGCCCTCAACACCAGCAAAACCAAGGAACTGATTGTGGACTTTGGAAGGGATAGGATGGGGACCCACAGTCCCGTTTATATCAACGGGTTGATGGTGGAAAGGGTCAAGAGCTTCAAATTCCTGGGCGTGCACATCTCTGAAGATCTCTCCTGGTCCGAGAACACTGATGCAATTATAAAGCTAGCACATCAGCGCCTCTACTTCCTGAGAAGTTTACGGAGAGTCGGTTTATCAAGGAGGACTCTCTCTAACTTCTACAGGTGCACAGTAGAGAGCATGCTGACTGGTTGCATCGTGGCTTGGTTCGGCAACTTGAGTGCCCAGGAGCGGAAAAGACTACAAAAAGTAGTAAACACTGCACAGTCCATCTTCGGCTCTGACCTCCCTATAATCGAGGGGATCTATCGCAGTCGCTGCCTCAAAAAGGCTGGCAGCATCATCAAGGACCCACACCATCCTGGCCACACACTCATCTCCCCGCTACCTTCAGGTAGAAGGTACAAGAGCCTGAAGACTGCAACGTCCAGGTTCAGGAATAGCTACTTCCCCACAGCCACCAGACTATTAAACTCAACTCATACAAAGCTCTGAACATTAATAGCCCATTATCTGTTTATTTGCACTTTATCTGTTTATTTATTCATGTGTGTATATATTTATATAATGGTATATGGACACACTGATCTTTTCTGTATTCATGCCTACCGTATTCTGTTGTGTTGAAGCAAAGCAAGAATTTCATTGTCCTATCTGGGACACATGACAATAAACTCTCTCTTGAATCTTGAATCTTGAATCCTCCCCTCTCTTTTATCCATCTGCCATCTTCTTTCCTCACCTAGTTCCAGTCTTCACCTCCCTTTCCAATCAGATTCCAGACTTTACAGTCCTTTATTCCCCACAATGCCTCTGAGCCTCTGTTGCTATCTCCACCATTCTCTCCCCCATCTGACTGTTCTCTGCCAATCGACCCCTCCTCACCTGCATCCCGAGCTAGCTCTTGCCCCATCCCTCTCCCCCATCTCTTTATACTGGCTACTTTCTCTCTACTCTTTCAGTCTAGATGAAGTGTTTAGTTTAGTTTAGTTTAGTTTAAAGATACAGCACAGAACGTGCAAACTCTGTACAGACAGCAGCTTAGTCAGGAGTGAACCTGCGTCTCTGGTGCCTGTCCCACTTTTACGACTTAATTCAAAACCTCTGCTGAGTTTAAAGGACCTAAAAAATAAATCAAGATCGTGGTAATGTACGAACTCCTACGACCTTCCACGACTATGTTCACGAACTCCTACGAACTCTTACGAGTATATCTACGAATTCTCACGACTATTTCGATGCCCTCCTTACAAGTAAAAATGTGCAATTTCTTTCATCCCGACCATTTTTTTACTCGTGGACATTTTTTATCAGGCTGGAAAAAACGTTCCGACTTACCTGATGCCACGAGTACCTACGGCTAGCATAACGAGCCGCTACGATATATCTACGAAATCCTACGACCTCCTACGGACTCGTTACGAACATTCTGCGAGTTTGAATCAAGGGGAAAACTCGGGAGAATTTGTGAATTACCTCGTGAAAGTGGGACAGGCCCTTAAGGCAGCAACTTTACCACTGCGGCACCATGCTGCCCTCTCAACCCAAAACAACCCAATTGCCCATTTCCCTCCACAGATGCTGTCTGATCACTGAGTTCATCCAGCTGCTCTCCTTCCTTTCCGACAATATATCTTTCCTCTGACTAAAACATTCAGCAGTGTTACTGCCTGGTTTAATGTCTAAAATGAGCTTGTGGACTGGAGCACAATGTCTGGAAACTTAAGGAATGGAAGGTTTTCAGCCCATAAGTACTAAGATTTATGAACGGGAAAATCATTAATGAAGTATAAACATTTTTTTTTTTTTTATTTTTTTTTTAATAATTTTTTTAATAGAAGTACGGTAGATTACAGTAATGTACAACACGTATATATTAATACATTTTTTGTACCGCTTCACTTTTTTAAACTTTAAGAAAGAAAAAGAAAGAAGTAAGAAAAGTGAAGAAAGTGCGCAAAGGTTGTGAAGTGCAAAAGAGCGTTGGGAAAAGAAAGCCCCTTAGAAAAGAAGTTAGAGAAGGAAGTAAAGTTAGAAAATAGACCCTAGAAAAGAAAGAGAAAGAAAGAAGGAACAATCGCTCTATTATAACTCTTATAACATACTTCATAGAGAAGGAACTACCAACCAAGTCTGTTTTTGTTTTACCTCCCATTACCAGGTCCAGATACCTTTTATTTATTTATTTGTTTTTCTAAATTACTATTGCACCTCATGCTTGTAATAGGTCCAAAAACGTAGACCACGTCTTTTGAAATTGGTCTACTTTTGAAATTGGTCTAAGTATAAACATTTAACCACAGTTAATACTCTAAAAGCCATTATAAGATTTACTGTAGATGAGTGATCTCTATGACTTGCAAACCATTCCCCTTCTGCGTTAAAGTTCTTGTGCACAGCCAAATTGTATTCCACATCTTAGATTTGAAAGCTTTATGCTCGTTGCAAAATTGCAATTCTATAATTTATGTTCCATTACTCTCTTCTCTGACTTTTCAACGTCTTTATTTGTTTCTTCAGGGTCAGGAACAATGTAATGGACAACACTTTATAATTGAGGCACAAGGAACTGTAGATGCTGGGTTTGGGTTAGGATTAGGGTTAGGATTCTGTGCTGGAATAACTCAACAGGTCAGGCAGCATCTCTGGAGGACATGGACAAGGGACGTTTTGGGATCCATCTTCAGATTGAAGATGGGTGCTTACCTGAAACGTTGTCTATCTATGTCCTCCAGAGAAGTAATGAGTTACTCCAGCACTTTGTGTTCAAATCTTTATAATTGCCTGCTATAGCCTATCACTAACAAAATTTGTTGTGAATATTACTGCTTTCTTCGCAATTCAAGTGGAATGAAACAAGCCAGTGCTAAAAGTGAGGAATTCCAAATGGAAGCTATTTCAAGCAGACTTTAGCTCCAGTTTAAAAGACATTGTTGAGCACACCTGCCAGGCATGTAAATGCCAGGCATCCTGTTTGTATGGGGCTGATGGTGTGTGTGAGGAAACTGTAGGTGCTCCAGAGGGAGTAGGATGAAGGATTAATACTAATTACCATTGCTTTAGGAATTTGATATTATCCAAAGAGGATTGGAGTAGAGAGAAATAAGTTGGCATGCCGTAGCCATCTCTCCTCATGAAGAATTAACACTGTTCTGTGTTGTGTTGAGCAGTCCTGGGTACAAATGAGTAAAGAGTCAGTGCCATTCTCTATGCCAGCCCACTGCAGATGGCATGAACGATGTTAGTACTTTGTATTGGGATGAGATGACAAAAAGCTCTTATATAAGCCTTGGAAGAGGGAATGGAAGTCTTAATTGGAGATGTCATTTTAACTGTCCTGGCATAGAGTTCATGCACACATCTGGCATCTAATTGGGTGTGTTGATGCCAATCTGGGCTACTGCTGTGGATGAGAATCTTTCAAATGATGCGATGAGAATTGCCAGGGAAACAATGCACCAGCTGCCCACCTTGCTGGTGTTCAGTGCTCTGCTGCTGTTGGAAATCGATCAAGGACACATACATTGATCCTGTGGTTTTGCTCCAAAAGTTTAGAGAAAGGTGAGGGTAAGTTTATTTCACCTCCACTCTTTTTACAACTGTGCCACGCAAGGGTGTAGGTATATTCATTTACTGCAGGAAACTTGCTAGTTTAGTTTGGTTTAGTTTAGATTAGAGATACAGCGTGGAAACAGGCCCTTCAGCCCACCAAGTCCACACCGACCAGCAATCCCCGTACACTACGACTATCCTACACACTAAGGACAATTTTCTGATTTTTGGTACCAAAGCCAATTAACCTACAAACCTGCACGTCTTTGGAATGTGGGAGGAAACTGGAGCTCCCGGAGAATACCCACGCGGTCACTGGGAGAACGTACAAACTCAGTACCAACAGAACCCATAGTCAGGATGGAACCCGGGTCTCTGGCGCTATGAGGCAGCAACTCTATTACTGCACCACCACGCTGCCCTTAATGAATGGTCTCATGAATGCTCCACTTTTCCAATGTAGTAGTAATATAACTGACATCAAGAATTTTTGCTTATGAGCAAAATATTTCATGCTGGTGACCCAGAATTAGTATTAGAAATAGAAAGAAAGATTAATGTTTTGAGGAACCTCGCACATGGAAAATAATTCTCCCACAAAGTTAACCCTTCCTTTACCTTCAGATGCTAACTGAGATGCTGTACAACTTCAGTGCTTTTGGCTTGCACTGCAAATTTCTCATTTTCTTTACATTGCTAACCTTTAAATAGTTCACACTCCAGAAATGCATGTCATGTTCTCAACTTGCCAACTGAAGAGAGGACCCTTTATGAGGGCAAAGGTGATAGAAACAGCTACTGATACATTTTCTCAACCAAATCTTATGTTCTAAACAAATGACTGATGATACTTAACAACCGGGTTGTTTTAGATTTTAATATTTCATGTTGCCTCTGGCCATCAGACATCAGTTGAATTATCTTTGTGTTGTTCAAGCACTACTGAGCTGGTGGAATATTCAACAAAATTTTAAGCCATATTTTTGGATGGACATTTTTACTTTGGATAGTCATGTAAATAAACAAAAGAAACATAAATAACTGTTGATGCTGGAATCTTGAGCAAAACACATAATGCTGAAGAAACTCAGCAGTCAGGCTGCATCTGTGGAAGGAAATGGACAGAATACATTTCTGGTCAGGACCTTCCTTCAGACCGATACGGGAAGAGGGGAGAAAGCTGGAAAAGAGAGGTGGGGGCAGGACAAAGCATCACAACTGATAACTAGATTCAGGTAAGGGTGGTGGCGATCGGCAGATGTGTGGAGTAACTGTCAAAGGGTAGAGATGTAAAGGAGAAAAAAGGGTGTCAGGTAAGGAGAGTAGGAGACAAAAGAGACATAAAGAAACATAAAGACATGGTCTTGAGCAAAACACAAAGTGCTGGAGGAACTCAATGGATCAGATAGCACCAGTGGAGGGAATGGATAAGTAGTGTTTCAGGTTGGGACCCTTCTTCAGACTGATTGAGTCTAATGAAGGGTCCTGCCTGAAGTGTCACCTGTCCATTCTCTCTGCAGATGGTGCCCAGCCCATTGAATTTCTCCAGCACTTTGTGTTTTGCACATTTGAATAGATTGAATCACCCACACCTTATCCATATCTTCTGCTTTTCATTTTCTATCGAAGTCATTCGGATTGAAAATTGAGAAAGATTGTAAGCTGTGATGGAATTGACATCACCTATTTTATTACGCAGTCAAAATTACATACAACTGTTTTGTTCCCGCTATGAGATTACAAATGGATTGAGACAATTTGTTGTGGAACTAAATATAGTTCTAAAAGAAACAGATCTCATGCACAAATGAGTCTCTGCACAAAATATTTCTTTACGCCTTTTGGCTTCACAGATGCTGGTTGACTTGCTGAGTTCTTCCAGAATTCTGTATTTTGTTCTAAAAAAGAGAAATTGGCTGCAAGATTCTGTCGAGTCATGTTAGTTTTTAGACACTGCACATACAGTATAAACTACACTATCTACATCCACCTTGACTGGATCCTACCACCCTGCTACCTATCAGGGTAGCAGGTTCCATTTTCTCCGTTCTCTATCTCTGTTGTCTTGACAAAACATTCTAAGGTGTCTCTGAATTATTTACCCTCTCCTTGAACTGTGGTTTCCTCTCTCCCAATATTGATCGAGCCTTTGACTGCATCTCCTCTGTTTCCCACACCTCTATGTCTCACCTTTTCTCCTCCTAGACAGAGGAAGAACAAGTTGAGTCTGAAGAAGGGTCTCAACCTGAAACATCACCCTTCTCTCCAGAGATGCTGCCTGTCCCGCTGAGTTACTCCAGCATTTTGTGTCTATCAGGGGAAGAACAATGCTCCCATGGCCCTCACTTTCCACCCCATCAGTTTCTGCATTGTCAGTGATCTCATAATTCCAACCATGATTGATGAGATGCCACCAATATCTTCCCTTACCCTCTCCTTTCAGCATTCGATGGATACCATTTTGCTTGAGACCCTGTTATAGGAAAGATGTTGTCAAGCTGGAAAATGTGCTGAAAATATTCATGATGATGTTGCCAGGACTCGTGGGCCTGAGCTCTTGGGTGAGGTTGAGCAGGCTAGGACTTTATTACATAGAGTACAGGAGGATGAGGGCTGATCTTGTATAGGTGTACAGGATCATGAGAGGAATAGGTAGGATAAATGAACAGTCTTTTTACCCAGAGTAGGGGATTCAAGAACCAGAGGATATAGGTTTAAGGTGATGAGGGAAGGATTTAACAGGAACCTGAGAGGAAGGATTTTTACACAAACAGTGATAGGTGTATGGAACAAGCTGCTGGAGGAGGTAGCTGAGGCAGTTACAGTCATAACTTTTAAGAAACATTTAGGCATGTACATGGATTGGACAGGTTGAGAGGGATATGGGCCAAATGCAAGCAGGTGCGATTAGTGTAGGTGGGCCATGTTGGTTGGTGTAGACACATTGGGTTGAAGGGCCTGTTTCCATGCTCTATCACTCTATGACCACGACTTCTCTACTTTCAGAACTCGAAGGAAATTGTTTTGCTTGAGATTCAAAGGCACATTCTTCTGCACACTCTCAAGCAAAAGTCACACAACATTTTTCTTTCAATTACAGAGATAAAGCACCTGTCCTTTCACCTCCTCTTTCCTTCATCAAGGGGCCCAAGTGGTCTATCCAAGTGAAACAATGATTAACTCACATTTCCACCCATCTAGTGTATTGCATTAAGTCTTTACAGTGTCGTCTCCTCTACATTGGAGAAACTAAACACAAATTGATTTATCCTGAGCTTGCTGTTACATGCCACTTTGATTCTCCATCCCACACCCACTCTGACCTCCCTGCCAGTGGCCTCCTGTATTATTTAAAGTGAGGACCAAAATAAACCCTTCATCTTCCATTGGGACAGGTTCCAGTCTGTCGGGCTCAGTCTCAAATTCTACAACTTTAATTTCTCTATATTAGAACAGGTCAGTTCTCTTTCCCGGCTTAGTTGAAGGGTCTTTGATCTAAGAATTAACCCTTTTCTTTCTTTCCACAGATTCTGCCAGGTCCCTTGAGTATTTCTAAACTAAACCAAAGTCAACTAGACTTTAAACATCACAGACGCATGAAAATCAGTCATGATGGCTCCATGTGAAATATCTGTGTGTCCATAACCTAGATATTTTATTTTATCCTTCAATTTTATCCTTCAATTTATCTTTTTATTGGATATTCTTGGGATCAGAAATTGCATAGTTCGTGACATCGTTTGGAAGCATCAGCTGACGAAATGAACAATGACATATTGAGAAATTAAAGGCAAAATGATGACCTTTGATCACAAGGCCTGTACCAGTGTTGGTCGCTGAGTGTGCAGAGTCAGATTCATTGACATCAACATCATTGGATATTGGAAGATGAACACAACTGGCTGCTGTGATTCTTGCAACTGTTTGGCTCCCGCAACCAAAGGCAGACTTCTCTTCCTCAGGCACAACTACCTCTGGTATTAGGATAAGTTAAAGAAACATTGTCTATATTTTTACAATTGGACATCTGCCCATGGTTCAGATATGATAATGGAACACACTCACTCTTTCCTGAGATGTTTAATGGGTTTCTGACTGGACTTGGCACAATAGGCCTCTGGTAAATTCTGTGCAGCTAGTTGTATTGGGAGACATTTAACTTCCTCCTTGTGAGGTGATGAGATGTAATGGTTGGTGGACAGAGAATTCTCTGAGATGTTTCTCAGCTGGATTGGGTTGGGGGTGTGAGATTCCAGGCCCCAGAATCAGGGACAGTCATATGAGGAAAGACTGGGCTTGTATTCACTGGAATTTAGAAGGATTAGAGGGGATCTCATAGAAACATATAACATTATAAATGGACTGGACAAGCTAGATGCAGGTAAAATGTTCCCAATGTTGGGGGAGTCCAGAACCAGAAGCCATAGTCTGAGAATAAAGGGGAAGCCATTTAAAACGTTGATGAGAAAAAACTTTTTCACCCAGTGAGATGTGAATTTGCGGAATTCTCTGCCACAGAAGGCAGTAGAGGCCAATTCATTGGATGAATTTAAAAGAGAGTTAGATAGAGCTCCAGGGGGTTAGTGGGATCAAGGGATATGGGGAGAAGGCAGGCACGGGTTACTGATTGTGGATGATCAGCCATGATCACAATGAATGGCGGTGCTGGCTCAAAGGGCCAATTGGCCTCCTCCTGCACCTATTTTCTATGTTTCTATTTTCTATGTATCTATACACTGTAAATGGCTTGATTGTAATCATGGAGTGTCTTTCTGTTGACTGGTTAGGACGCAAAAAAAGCTTTTCACCGTACCTCGGTACACATGACATTAAATTGAACTAATTAAAGTAAACTCAAGAGGACTTTGTTGAGGAAAATCCACAAGGTTTTCTATGTCAATTACCTGGGAGGAAGAGTGCAATAAAAAACAGATTAAATAAAATCTTTCAGCCTGTTTTACTATCTTTTAAAATAATCGCTTTACATTGTAGCCAGCTCTTCCGACCTCAAGCATGACCTAAGCTCAAAACAATATTTCTTCCCTGATCCCGGAAGCAATCTGTCCCGCATCCCTCCCATTCCAGATCCCCCCTCCCCCTCCCCCTCCTCCTTTCCCTCCCCCCCTCCCCCTCCCCCTCCCTTCCCTCCCTCCCCTTCCCCTCTCCCTTTCCCTCACCCTTCCTCTCACCCCCTCCCCTTCCCTCCCCCTCCCCTACCCCTACCTCCTCTCCCCTCTACCTCTCCATCCCCCCTCCCCCCTCTCCCTCTCCCGCCCCCACTCCCCCTCCCTCGCCCTCTCTACCCTTTCCCTTCCTCATGATTCTAAACTGAGCCAAAGATCCCCTTTGTTCCTTGGATCCCACCCCGTCATTCATGTATTCAAGAGAGAGTTATCCATAGCTCTCAGGGCTAACAGAATTAATGGATATGGGGGGGAAAGCAGGAACAGGGTACTGATTCTGGATGATCATCCATTATCATATTGAATGGCGATGCTGGCTCGAAGGGCCGAATGGCCTACTCCTGCACCTATTTCCTATGTTTCCGTGTCAGATGCCTGACACCACACCACTCAACAAGGAAAGTGTGCCAACGAAACTGCTGGACCTGGAGAGCTGAAAGGGGAGGGCTTCCAGGGACACACACAAAGGCATGAAGGGACCATGAGATAATGAGGGACCACCAATCTTTTAGTGGATGCTATAAATTCAGCTCTTCCTGCTTACTGGTGGAACATAAATCGGAAGATCTGACCTATTAAGGTGGGTGAGTTAGAGAGTGACAATTGCCAGCATTTTATTATCACAAGGTTAGACAGTGAATTGCATTAATATTCCAACAATTCCTTCCTATCATATTCCACAATTGGTTAACATTCACACCTTCATGATGTCACACCTTCACCTTCTTTTAGAAACCTGGAGTTGTAAAGCAAGGTTGATGATTCTGATCATGGACAGCTGTCCTTAATCACCACAAATCTTGTTCCATGTTTGTTCGTGGAAGTCCACCATGATCTAGTGGAACTGTCTGTCTGATTTTTTTTCTTCACTCACGCCTGAGACAGATTAAGTAATTGCTTCAATGGTAAATTGAATGTTGGCATCAGAGTTATCTGGGCTCAATTATCTATGCAGGCAGTCCATTAAGGCTCAGAGGTAATGTTTCCTCTAAATTATCATTAAACGGAATTATTTGCATTTAAGTCCTTGCATAATGTGTATGCTTTGGCAAACTACTGATCATTTGACATGAATTTAGAAATAACTCAATGTAATGGATTAGTTTGGGGGAAGATAAGGATATAATATGCATATTTATCTTTCTCCAACTATTTGGTAGGAGTGGACAAATGTTTCTCTGGATGCCAGCAATTCTTTGGTATTTGTACTGGCTTATTATTGTCACATGTACTGAGATACAGTGAGACACTTTGTCTTACGTGCTGTCCAGGAAAATCATACCATACATGAATAGTATAAAGAGCAATGATCCCTACATATGTGAGTTTTATAAATTTAAGAACCATGACAAACCAGAGATAAGTCTGATCTCCAGCAGATAATGTAGAAACAAGGAATTGCAGATGCTGGTTTACAAAATAAGACACAAAGTGTTAGAGTGACACAACAGGTCAAGCAGCATCCCCAGAGAACATGAATAGTCAGTTATCTGTTGTTATCAGGCAACTGAACAATTATACCAACAGCTGGAGAGCAGTCCTGAGCTACTATCTACCTCATTGGAAACCCTTGGACTAATTTTACTGGACCTTATCTTGCACTAAACGTTATTCACGTTCTTCCCTTTATCATGTATCTGTACAATGTGGATGGCTCTTTCGCTGTGAAAGCTTTTCACTGTACCTCGGTACACATGACAATAAACTAAACTAAACTAGTCTGAAGAAGGGTCCAGATCTGAGATGTCACCTATCCATGTTGCCAGAGATATGTCCTGACCCTCTCCAGCCATGATAGAATGGCAGAGTAGACTTGATGGGACGAATGGCCTAATTCTGCTCTTATAACTTATGAACTTATGAAAGTACACCAAGAAATGATTGATGTCCACTTTATTCAACATCTCTTTCAAATGGTAGACTATGGCCAATGCATCACTGCCCTTATACTGTAATACATCATGTATACATGTCCTAGAGAATGGCTTGAACTCACAATCTACTGATTTGGAGAGCAAGGAACATCTGCTGAGAAAAATTGCCCCTCGTAATGTTACCTATAATAAATCATGTCCAATGGATATATTTTGAAAGACACTCAGAATAACAAATTATTTGTATTGAAAACTTGTTACACATGTAAATTAATCATTTGATTTATGCTCATTATTTACATATGAAATTTGCTTTTGATATACCTGATCACAAATCTTTATGAGCTGGGATACGGAAATACAAACGTCTTACATTTCACTGATAAGAGCGACCAATAAAGGAACTTAAAAGCTGGAGACCTTGCTACGGAGTAAATGAAAACATCCATTTTAAGGAAACATTGGGTGAACATCAAACCCATCTTCAAACACTGCATGGTCTTTGATTAATGGGAACCCGCAGGGTGTTTCCATTAAGAGCATGTAGAGCATTGCGGGATATTGCCTAATTTTTTCATGCTTTCTTTTAAATGCAGGCGAGCTTTAGGATTCTGCTGATGCAGGCATTATGCAACGGAGCACTGTGATACAGGACTGAAGTACATGTGCATTCCGAGCCCACTGCAGTATTCATCTTTTCAAGTTTCTTCCCTCGTTTTCTGAATCATAAATCACTTACATATCCTGCATTCTCCATCCATGACCACATGCTATTTCTTGTTTCGGAACCTATGAGATTCTGTGTGCTATTGGAAATGCTAAATAAACCTGGACTGGGAGAAAAATTGTAGACTCATCCCTAGCACGGTAGTAAAACGGACAATGACAGTCAGGTTAATCGAATAGTCGGGATGGCACTGAGCACATAAATGCAAGTATTTTTTTCAATCTATCTGTAGATCCATTGGAGAATTATACAACAACAAAACAAACATATATCGATCAGAACATAAACATTAACCAACAATGGACTGCAACATTTTCCAGCTGTTAAAAATGAAAAGGATGTGCCTTATTCTGACATTGAATAAAGTTGGTTGCTGAGTGAAATTAAAAGGCAATTTTTAGCAAGCAGATAAAATATCCTTACCGCTTATGAGATTACTGACAGCTTCCTTCAGAAGTTGGATAATCAATTATTTTGCTGTCGGTTGCTTCCTGCAGACCTCTTGCGTGTGTGTGTGTGCAATTCGGTTGCCTATCAAGCACTACCCGCAATAGTACACATGCGGCTCTCTCTCCTGCTGCTTGCGATGCTGCTCACACAGCCCTGCATGCAGAGATGACAGGCGTGGACGCGCATTCAAGGGCATTCCCCAGGAATCAATATGCAAATCCTTCCCTCGAGATTGGCTCTGCTACACTAGACCTGTGTACGAACTTCAGGCAAAAAACCAAACATGATTTCCGAGCATCGATGCAAAAAGGAGCTAACTCCAGTTCCGAAATACTGCAAAGTTTTAATAAGGTGCCTTACACGAAACGACCAGAAGAATCACATCAGTGTCATTTAAAAATATAACAACCTTCATGACTAAAAACATGCCTCCTTTTTTAATTGAATACAAATCATGAAAATATTACTAAATTAAGTTGAAACATCCATTTAGAAGGTGCATCAATTTCTTCATTTCCGTTTATTAATGCCTTCATTTAAAACGCCCACGTTCTCAAGATTTGTGTTTGAGAGTTGCAGGTTAATTAAAAGATACCTTCATTCCTCTTCTTTGTCCTACAGGGCATCTTACATTTACTCAGACAATCTACCCAGGAAAAACTTACAGGCTGTTTTTTGATGACTCACTGAGTCAAGGTAACGAGTGCTGCAATATTGAGGCACAGCGATGAGGTACCAGGTTCAATCTATGACCAACCTCAGTTTGACATTCTTAGCTGTAGCACCAACGTGCAGAGTCAAATTAAGGCCCACACTCACTCAATATCTATAGAACATAAACATTCACTAACGATGAACTGCCACAATTTCCAGCTATTAAAAATGAAAAGGATGTGCCTTAGTCTGACGTTGAATAATGTTGTTTGCTGAGGGAAATGATAAGGCAAGTTTTAACAGAACAATACCTTGGCCCTGAAGACCAGAGTGGGAGCCACTGGCGACGACAGTCACGAGGAGTGGGCCGGCAGCAGAGGGACCGAGGTATTAGAAACATAGAAACATAGACAATAGGTGCAGGAGTAGGCCATTCGGCCCTTCGAGCCAGCACTGCCATTCAATATGATCATGGCTGATCATCCAGAATCAGTACCCCATTCCTTTCTCCCCATATCCCTTGATTCCGTTAGCCTTCAGGTCCACATTCAACACCTTCAGTTATTGCCTCCAGCACCTTCAAGGTGGGCTGCAGAATGCACCTCCGGGTCACAAAGTCGGTTGGGCTCGGAGATGGACGCTGGTTCGTGGGCCGAGCTGGTCCAGGGCGACGGAGGAGGCCCTGCAGCAGACTGGGTCTTGTCTGGATTGGGAGCCACTCTAGTACATCGAGAATGTGGACGGACTTTGGACTTTTTGTAAATGCCACCACAATAAGACGACTTGTGCATGTGTGACCGATGCAAAATGAATTTGACTGTGCAGTGCATACGTGACAATAAAGCACCATTGAACCATTATGCTCACCATTAGAATACTAAAAGCTGCCTATTGTATCCAATTATCTAAATGATCCAAATCTTGAGTGGGTGCAATTTTTGTATCTCGGGTTTTCTAAGACAACATTCTGCTTACAGATGGCTGACCCTCCCAGATAACTATGATAAATCATGAGGCTCTATTTTACCAGCCGTTAAAAGTTGAGGTAAAATCAATCTCCGATTACATGGAAACAAATAACAGCAGCAGGAGGCCATTCAGCCCTACAACTCATCTCTGTCATGCTGTTCCTTCATCAGAATAACATACTCCCATTCTATCCCCGAATCTCTTGATGCTTTGAGTCTATCTCTTTATTACATGTATTCTGCAACTTGCCCTCAAGAGTAAAGAATTCCACAAGTTCACCAGCTTCTGAGTGAGGATATTTCTCCTCATCTCGGTCCTAAATTCATAGCAAAAGGATTTGAGTATAAGAGCAGGGAGGTTCTACTGTAGTTGTACAGGGTCTTGGTGAGACCACACCTGGAGTATTGCGTACAGTTTTGGTCTCCTAATCTGAGGAAAGACATTCTTGCCATAGAGGGAGTACAGAGACGGTTCACCAGACTGATTCCTGGGATGGCAGGACTTTCATATGAAGAAAGACTGGATAGACTCGGCTTGTACACGCTAGAATTTAGAAGATTGAGGGGGGATCTTATAGAAACTTACAAAATTCTTAAGGGGTTGGACAGGCTAGATGCAGGAAGATTAATCCCGATGTTGGGGAAGTCCAGAACAAGGGGTCACAGTTTAAGGATAAGAGGGAAGTCTTTTAGGACCGAGATGAGAAAATCATTTTTTACACAGAGAGTGGTGAATCTGTGGAATTCTCTGCCACAGAAGGTAGTTGAGGCCAGTTCATTGGCTATATTTAAGAGGGAGTTAGATGTGGCCCTTGTGGCTAAAGGGATCAGGGGGTATGGAGAGAAGGCAGGGATAGGATACTGAGTTGGATGATCAGCCATGATCATATCGAATGGCGGTGCAGGCTCGAAGGGCCGAATGGCCTACTCCTGCACCTATTTTCCATGTTTCTATGTTTAAATGTTTTACCCAGTATCTTGAGACTATAACTCATTATTCTAGTCCCTCCAGCAAGAGAACTTACCCTCTCTGCATCCAATAAGTTCAGCCCTGTCCGAATTTGGTATATTTCAGTTAAATCTCTCACTTTTCTACACACTACTGCCTGTAGGCCAAATTGATCCAATTCCTCCTTCTAAGCCAGTTATTCCATCTCCAGAACCAATTTGGTTAACTTTCATGGAACCCCTCCATAGCCAGGAAATACTTTCTTTGGTAAGGAGACCAAAAGAGCACACAATACTCCAAGAAAGATACAAAGTGCTGGAGTGACTCAACAGGTCAAGCATCATCTCTGGAGAACATGTAGAGGTGGCGTTTTGGGTCATCACATCCTTCCCTCCTCCCCTCCCTCTTCCCTGTGCCCTGCCTAGACTCTCACCAATTTCTCCCCTTTCCCCTTCCTCCCCTCCCCTTCCCTTGGCTTCACAATTCTTCTATCCTTATCTTAAACCCTTTGTCTTTTCATCTCGGGCCTTTATCCAATCGTTTGCCTTTCAAAATCCACCCCCCCCCCTCCTCACCCGTACCCACCTACCATCCGCCAAGAAAGGAATTTTAGGGAATGTCTAATAAAGTCCAATAATTTTAGGGAATGTCTAATAATTCAGAATACAACCCTATTAATTTTCGCAGCACTATTTTATGTTATTCTACTTCTGGCTTGGAAGGTAGACAGATTCCTCTACATTTTAAGATGTGAAGAAATATTACAAATGAGAATTTAATAAACATCAATGGTCCCAGATAATATTTCCACCCTCAGAGTTATATGTGCAACAACAAAAAATAAACTCAGACTTTAGTTTTGATGCCAAGTTCCTGCTGAAATCTTCAAAGGCCTAACACTGGTGCATTAGAAATGCCGGAAGGACTATTTGATCTGTCCGCTAATCTCACAATCTTAGCACACATAATAACGTACATATTTCAATAATACTCATTTACATAGATATTCATTTAGATCAATAACTACATAAAAATGTGAACATTACTGAAGACCAAACCACTTTACAAAATGGTTTAGGTAGTTTGCATAAATTATTTTTTATTATTTTTCAGTCTCATTCAAGGATAATCAATTCTTAGATCACTGTTAGTAGCATGGATATTAAATATATATATTTGTAATCAGTAAAAGGAGAATTTTTAAAAAAGGGAATATAATGCTGTTTCTCTCAAAAGAAAGATTTCTATAACATTAAACAGCTCTAAATGCTATTTTTTGAAATTTTGTACAAGTATATTACATATATATTTTTTAAATGCTGTTTTGTCAATAATATTCTGCTGAAAAATGAATAATGATGCATAGGGACCTGCAATGCATTGGGCTATCCAAGAGAATTGGACATTGCACTATTTGAAATTTCGCTCCTGGATCCTTTGAATGATTGACAAGCTGACACATTGTTGCACCTAGGCATGGTGCAACGCTGTCAAGGTGCAGTGCCCAGAAATGCATTGATGCATCCAGGAAATGCATAGATGCACGTGCAGTTGGCATGGACCATACTGGCAGAACAAGCCTTCACAATTGTGTAGGAAGGAACTGCAGATGCTGGTTTAAACCAAAGATAGACACAAAATGCTGGAATAACTCAGTAGGACAGGCAGCATCTCTGGAGAGAAGGAATGAGTGACGTTTCAGGTCAGTCTGAAGAAAGGTCTCGACCCGAAATGTCACCAATTCCTTCTCTCCAGAGATTCTGTATGTCCCGATGAGTTACTCCAGCATTTTGTATCTAATCCTTCACTATGAATGTGTGATCTGCTGTGGCAGTATATAAAATTATGAGAGGCATAAACAGGGTAGACAGTCAGAAGCTTTGCCCCAGGATGTCATTGTTCAACACTAGAGGGCATAACTATGGGATGTGAGGAGGAAAGTTTAATGGAGATGTACGGGGCAATTTTTTTTGCATTGAGAGTGGTGAGGGTTTGGAACACATTGCCAAGGCTGGTGGTGGAGGCACATACAATAGTTGTGTTTGAGGCTTTTAGGAACATGAAAGTGCATGAAATAGAGGGATATAGATCATGTACAGGAAGATCCAATGAGTTTAACTTGGCACTATGTTCGGTGCAGACATTGCGGGCTGATGGGCACATTCCTGTGCTGTACTGTTCTATGTTCTATGTTCTATGACATGAAATTAGTTGCCGATCTCAATCCATGGAATGTTATGCTAGAAATCATCTGCAGGAAGGAACTCTTTGGAATAAATAATCCCTAGTTCTCATCCCTGGGATTCCTGAGATGCCCTCCATTTCATCCAATCTCAATCGAACTCCACCCACCCCAACAGATCCTGAACGTGATCACCATCCCAACTCAAACATGATCTTGACCTTTCCAGCACTGTAGACATTCGTAAATTCTCACTTGATGTCCCAACCCCAAGTTAGAGATCCTGAGATAGACACAAAGTGATGGAGTAACTTAGCAGGATATGCAGCATCTCTGGAGAGAAGGAATGGGTGAGGTTTTGGGCCAAGATCCTTCATTCCTTCTCTCCAAGAATGCTGCCTGTCCAGCTGAGTTACTCCAGTCTATCTTCGGTTTAAACCAGAATCTGCAGTTCCTTCCCACATATTAGAGATCCTGAGATCCCAACTCTCATTAACTGATGTCCAAAACATCGCTCATCCCCCCCCCTCCCCCACCCCCATCCTGCACACATCTCCACCGATGCCTGGCCCCATTCTCACCAATGGCCAGCAATCTACCAACTTTATTTTAATTATTCCAGACTGAGAAAGTGGGTGAAGGAAAGGTTTTGGTTTTGGTTTTAGTTTTAGAGATACAGCTTGGAAACAGGCCCTTTGGCCCACCAGGTTTGCGTTGGCCAACGATCACCCCTTCACTAGTTCTATCCTACACACTAGGGACAGTTTACAGAAGTCCGTTAACCTAGAAACCTGTACGTCTTTGGAATGTGGGAGAAAACCGGAGAACCTGGAGAAAACCCATGTGGTCACTGGGAGAATGTACAAACTCCATACAGACAGCACCCATAGTCAGGATTGAACTCGGGTCATCGGCGCAGTAAGGTAGCAACTCTACCGCTGCGCCACTTTGTCGCCCTTGAAGGTCTTGAATCATATTAAATGGCAAACCTTTGGATTTGGAGTTCGTGACCCTCGGACTATCTTTGATCGGACTTTGCTGGTCTTACCTTGCACTAAAGTTTATTCCCTTATCATGTATCTATACACTGTAAATGGCTCATTTGTAATTATGTATTGTCTTTCCACTAACTGGATAGCACGTGACAAAAGTTTTTCACTGTACCTCGGTACACATGACAAGAAACTAAAATGAACTGTTTGTGTCCAACAGAATTTCTGCAGAACTGGCCCTCATGCATTGGTATCCACCCACTTCACATTCAGTGCACAGAAGCTCCCAGTAAGCTGTGCGACAGAAACCCAGCACGCGGCAGCCTGCAGGGAGTGAGTTGGCAACTTGTCGGAGCACCCGGCGCACCCCGGCCTGCAGGGAGAGATACACCGAGCCAGCCTCCACTGATCCCCCGCGGCCAAACGCAAGACCCGACATACAGCCGCCTACAGTGGGGAAGCTGCAGAGCCGGCCCTGCGTACCACCAAGGACCAGGAGGATGGAGTCGGTGACAACGACGGACGCAACGGGTGAGGAGCAACACCGGTGGGAGAGGGAACCGGGGTCTGGCCTACCGCACCTTAAGGTCGGCAGCGAGAGGCGCTCCCCGGGGCACAAAGGTGTACAGGCGAGGAGAGGGGCATCACGTCCGAGGAAGATAGTGACTGGAGGCCCGTAGCAGCCTGGGGCTTGCCTGAATTGGATGCCACTCATGAGAACTAGAGCGCAGACTGGACTTTTAAAATGGTGCCAAAACATGGCATCTCTTGCATGCGGGCTCAGTAGACTATATGTATACACTTGCAAACTGAGGATGTGCTTGGGTATGGTAATGCTGTGCAGGACTGTACGTAAGAAAAATAATTTCACTGTGTATGGTGGCACAGCGGTAGAGTTGCTGCCTTACAGTGCTTTCAGCGCCAGAGATCCTGGTTCGATTCCGACTATGGGTGCTGTCTGCACGGAGTTTGTACGTTTTCCCCATGACTGCGTGGGTTTTCTCTGAGATCTTCAGTTTCCTCCCACCCTCCAAAGACCTACAGGTTTGTGGGTTAATTGGCTTGTATAAATGTAAAATTGTCCCTCGTGTGTGTAGGATAGTGTTAGTATGTGGGGATCGCTGGTCGTCGCAGACTCAGTGGGCCAAGGGGCCTGTTTCAGCGCTGTATCTCTGAACTAAACTAAACCAAAATTTGCATATGTGACGATAAATGCACCATTGCGTTTCTATTTTCTGCCATTTCTGTAGCATCATGAGGGGAATAGATTGGGTCGATGCACAGAATAGAATCTCTTGCTCAGAGTAGGAGAATCAAAAACCAGAGGACATAGTTTCAAGGTGTAGGGGAAAAGATTTAATAGGAATCTGAGGAGGTAGTTGAGGCTGGGACTATCCCAACGTTTAAGAAACAGTTGGAGAGGTACATGGATAGGACAGGTTTGGAGGGATATGGACCAAGCACAGGCAGGTGGGACTAGGGTAGCTGGGACATTGTTGGCTGGTGTGAGCAAGTTGGGCCGAAGGGCCTGTTTCCACACTGTATCACTCTATGACATCCTGAGGTGAAGAATTGTTAGGCCAAGGAGTCTGTGTGAATGACACCAACACTAAAAATCTACTGGTGTACTCTATTTGTTACAACTTGATATAAAAAGGAAAACAGTTATTGATGCCAAAACGCCCCTCATCTCCCCCATCCCACACCCATCTACCAACACCCTGGCCAGCCCCATTCTCTCCAACAACTGCCAATCGATCAGTAATCACTCCATACTGGGAAAGTGGATGATCAATACCGCACTCTCCACAATTTCAGTTCACCCCAAAATACATCCATATCTGTGGGGTTACAGGTGAAATATCATCAGTGCCCTCAAGGAAAACATGACAGCAAATTTACACCCATAAATATCATTCAGCTAATGGTCAGATAGTGCTGGTAATGAGGGACGGGGAGTGAAATTGTCAGAGGCACAGTAAGATTCATGTTGATTCCTAGCTAGTTTACACCTTATATTCTTTCCTGTCGACTCGATGCAAAAGGAAATTGTACTTAATGTAAATGCAGTTAATAATTCACTGCGAGACACGTTGGCACAGTGGTTACGACCTATTTCATTGCATTCTGTTAAACGTATTTATTTTCTTTTATTTGCAGCAGCAGAAGGATGCAAGACAGGGCTTCTGTTAACGTGGCTACCTTGCCAGACACTTGTCACGGTCTCTGAGCTGCATTCAAGGCCACTGGGGAACAGAATACCTTTGGAAACTCATTAAAAGAAACATTTCTATAGAACTCAATATCAAAATATTTGTATCTGTAAAATAATGAAATTCCAGGTGCTAAAATTACAACTGAACTCCCTAAAATAATTACATTTAATCCACCTGCTTGGATAAAATCAGCAAAAAAAAAGAATGAAAAAGAAGGAAAGAATGTTTGTATTAATTATGTTATAAAAAAAGATTACATGGTTTCTTCATGGATGCATAAATAAAATTGGTTATTTAATGTATATTTCAAGCACAGAGCAGCTACCCGTACACCTGAGTCATCACAAGTGAATGCAAATTATATTTGGGTTTAAAAATATTTAAATCTTGCAATTTGCCATTTCTCAAAATGATCCATAATTTGGTCAGTGTGCAGCATCAATGTTTTGTTTTAGTGTTAGATATTCATAGTCATAGAGTCATACAGCACGGAAACAGGCCCTTCAGCCCAACTTGTCCATGCTGCTCAAGGTACCATCTACACTAGTCCCACCTGTCAGCATTTGGTCTATTTCCCTCTAAACCTTTCCCATCCATGTACCTGTCCAAATGTTGTTTTACATTTTGTTATAGTACCTGGCTCAACTGCCTCCTCTTGCAGCTCGTTCCATATACCCACCACCCTCTGTTTGGAAAAGTGGCCCCTCAGGTTACTACTAAATCTTGTCCCCCTTTCACCTCAAACCTATGTCCCCTGATTCTTGATTATTCCCCTACTCTGGGTAAAAGTCTCTACACATCTACCCTATCTATTCCAATCATGATCTTATACACCTCTATTCCATTTGGAAATTGAGTACTACCTGAGACCCAAGGGCTTTGAGAGAAAGAGACTGTTTGCAAGTGGAGGGAATGCAGTGTATGCTTTAAATATTGCAGAACACGAGAGGATGGTCTTCTGCTAGAAGGTTGTGGTGGTGGGATTCTCTGGTTATCAGTTATTTGTGTGGGGTGGGTAAAAGAGTGGAGAGTTTACAGTGTGTGGAGCAGTTATTGTGTGCTAGATGGCGGGTGAATTAGTTGGCCCATGTGAAGTGGTCAGTGCTGTTTCAAGGGAGATAGTCTGGGATAGTACTGTCCGGGAGGAGTGGCTCAGTTGATCCAGGGGGCTAAAGTCACGTGACTGTCTGTCTGTTGGGTCAGATGATATATAAATGGGGATAGGTGAAGGATATAATAATTAACTGCAGATGCTTGTTTCCCAAAGGATCTTTGACACATAACACACTTTAATACAGGATCGTGGAGTTAAATTACTATTAAAACACAAAGCACTTGTGCTACGACACCAAGCTAAGTGCTCAACCAAGAAAACCAAACCAAATGCTAAAGTAGTATCTAATTTACTTATACACACTTATGCTATAGGACAATAACTAATTCCATATTCAGTAATAAGCTATCTACATGCTAACAAACACACAAGCTAAATGATTAACCAAGAAACCCAATGCCAATGCCACATAATAATCTAAGATGCCTTTACACAGTTCAACTGTGGGACAATAAAACGAGTTGTGTAGATGCCAATAACTCCAGTCTGAAGAAGGATCCCGACCCAAAACATTACCTATCCCTGCACTGCAGGGATGCTGCCTAGCCTGTTGAGTTACTTCAATATTTTTTGACTTACTAAGGAGAAGGATGTTCATTTGGAAGTGGCTACAAGCCATTATCTTAGAGGTATGAGGTTGGCGGCCTGAAGAAATGCTGGTAGGAAAATAACATAAAGGGAATCTGCCCGAGTTCGGTTCCTGGCATGATGCTTGTCACTAAGCACTAAGGTCCTGTTCACTAAGCACACTCCAAACCCACCCCCGCCCTTCCCACTGGCCCTTTAAATTGCATGCTGTAGAACCTGCGATGCAATAAATACCTAAGGTAGACACAAAAAGCTGGAGCAACTCAGTGGATCAAGCAGCATCTCTGGTGAAAAGGAATGGGTGATGTTTCGGGTCTCTTCTTCAGACTGAGATTCAGGAGAAAGGGAAATGAGAGATATAGATGATGTAGAGAGATATAGAACAAACGAATGAAAGATATGCAAAAAAGTAACGATGATAAAGGAAACAGGCCATTGTTAGGTGTGAGCTAGGTGGGAATGAGGACAAACAATGAGACTGCTTGGCTTCTGAGAGACCAACAACTGAATGTCTTTGGATCAACAGGACCTAATATTCCCAGCAATGCTTTAATTGAACTCTGCACTATGGACAACATCATGATGTGCTTGTCCAATGTGAAAAACAATTTGCTTGTAAGCAGGATTCACAACAGGAAGTGTACGGTCATTTTTCCAGAGTATCAAGGTTTAACTTGGAAAGTGCACCAGAAACGTTGATTTTCAATAATTTGTCAATGAAAATTTAGTTTAGTCTAGTTTAAATTAAACTAGACTAAATTAGATACAGTGCAGAAACAAGCCCTTCAGCCCACCGGGGCCAAGCCGACCAGCAATCACCCACAAACACTAGTTCTATCCTACAAACCAAGGGACAATTTACCAAGGCAATTAACCTACAAACCTGCACATCTTTGGAGTGTGGGAGGAAGCTGGAGCACCATGCAGTCACAGGTAGAACATGCAAACTCCGTACAGATAGCAACCGCAGTCAGGAACGAACCCGGATCTCTGGTGTTGTAAGGCAACAACTCTACCGTGGTGTTGTAAATATTTACTTACAATGAACTAACGAATCTTCATTCGCATTGCTTGAAGTAAGTCAGACAACATGGGGGCAATACTGATGTCTTCACTAATCTACGTATCCATGGAACAAGGCCAGACCAAACTGATATGAGGAACTTCCTGCTGTTTGCCTGATGTCTACTCATTTACTGCAATTTTGGAACATCTGCAAAACCAAGGAGCGTGTGTCTTGCTGAAAGCAGGCAAGGGTCTCATTACCCTCAGCAAAGTTTTACGTAACACTATACAAAGGTTTGGGATGCAATTTTGACTTGAAATTGCTTCGTGCCTGTTTGGCGCCAGAATCATCCACACAGACACTGAATATTTTAGGGCAGCACGGTGGCGTAGCGGTAGAGTTGCTGCCTTACTGGGTTCAATCCTGACTATGGGTGCTATCTGTATGGAGTTTGTACATTCTCCCTGTGACCACGTGGGTTTTCTCTGGGTGCTCCGATTTTTTCCCACATTCTAAAGACACACAGGTTTGCATGTTAATTGTCTTTTGTAAAAATGTATGTTGTCCCTCGTGTGTAGGATAGTGTTGGGGTGTGGGGTGATCGCTGGTTGGCGCGGACCCGGTGTGTCGAAGGGCTTGTTTCCGTGCTGCGTTTCTGAAGTCTAAAAATCTAAAGTCTAAAGGTATCGGACAAACCAGCCTCAAATGAAAAGCTTTGCTCAGAAAAGGCCAGCTCTTTTTGGGGTGGTGTGTGGAGAAGGGTAGATTGTGCATGATTACTCCTGTGAATGCCAGTCTCTCCTGAAGGGATCTTTACCACTCATGTATATACACTGGCCAGATGTATCTATTTCTCACCCAGTCATCTGAGCAACACAGTGGCACAGCTGGTACCTCACATGATCTGCTGCCTCACAGCACCAGAGGCCTGGGTTCAATCCTGACATAAAAACGTAGAAACATAGAAAATAGGTGCAGGAGGAGGATATTTGGCCCTTCAAGCCAGCACCGCCATTCATTATGATCATGGCTGATCATCCACAATCAGTAACCCGTGCCTGCCTTCTCCCCATATCCCTTGATTCCGCTAGCCCCTAGACCTCTATCTAACTTTCTTTTAAATTAATCCAATGAATTGGCCTCTACTGCCTTCTGTGGCAGAGAATTACACAAATTCACAACTCTCTGGGTGAACATTTTTTCTCATCTCAGTTTTAAATGGTCTCCCCTTTATTCTTAGACTGTGGTCCCTGGTTCTGGACTGCCCCAACATTGGGAACATTTTTCCTGCATCTAGCTTGTCCAGTCCTTTTATAATTTGTAGAAACATACAAGATAATCTCTCATCCTTCTTAATTCCAGTGTATACAAGCCCAGTCTTTCCAATCTTTCCTCATATGACAGTCCCGCCATCCCGTGGATTAACCTCGTGAAACTACGTTGCACTGCCTCAATAGCAAGGATGTCCTTGCTATTGAGCACATTCAATATTTTGCACATTCCCCCTGTAACTGTGTGGGTTTCCTCTGGGTGCTCCATTTTCCTCCCACATTGCAAAGACATTCAGGTTCATAGTTTGATTGGCCTTTATAAATCGTGCCAAGTATGTAGGGAGCGGATGTGAAAGTGGGATAACATAAAACTAGTATGAAACAGGTTTGCGTGGATTTGGTGGGCTGAAGAGCATTTTTCCGCACTTTTAATTAATTCAATCAGATTATTACTGCACAGGGTGAGCCTCCAGTTCCATACATGGAGCTTAATGATTCACAATGGGTTCCGCACTTTGACTGGTGGTGCTTTGATTACTTCCTCCACCACCCATCCAAGGGACAACAAAGATAATAATGTCTCATGGATTTAATGAATGCATGGTCTAAATAACATATAAGTGCAATGGGAGCTAATGGATCAGATCTACAAATCACAAAAACTAGCTGCAGATTTTAATGGTGGTACAAGACGGAATCATTTGGTTCATTTCTGGAGAATTATCATCGTAAAGAAAAAATATATTGATATATAATGATAAATATATCCATAACTTTGGTGAAACCATGGGAAAAATTGGCACCCAACTGTTCCACAATGGAACACTTTGGGAAGGAAGGAATAAAGGTCAGGGAAGTTGTGCATCAGTTACACTCTGCTCTGAAGTCCAAAGCCAACCACAAAATCACACTGAAGATAGACAAAAAAAGCTGGAGTTACTCAGCGGGTCAGACAGCATCTCTGGAGTAAAGGAATAGGTGACATTTTGGGTCGAGACCCTTCTTCAGACTCCTCAAAATCATACTGCCGTGAATTCTAAGATAAAATAGTCAATTGCCGGCATTGCAAATATCTCAAGGTTCATGAATTTCTGGATGATCAGAACATTTGTCTAAAGCTGACAGCTGTTTGCAAATGTGCAACACTTCTTCAAGTGTCAAACGACACCAGAAAGAAATGATCTATTTATCTTATTATACCTTGTAAATTTTATATTTATGAGTGTTAGAAACTGAAGCCTGATGTTACAGAATAAATTATTGACTGGAGATACAAGAGTGTTTTGGAGTAGTAGAAAAATATTGTGAAACTTATTCCATCAAAATAATGTAACTAGTATTTTTTTTTCATTAAGAAAGAAACCGAAAACACTTAGATTTATGACACACAATGGGACTGCCAATTATTCTTCCTGCCAATATTTTCCATTACTGTAAGTAGAAAATAGAAAATCAGTGGAACCTCAAATCTAAGTAGTGTACTTTAATTAAATTAGTTTCTTGGAATGACAATGACTTAGACTACAGATTATAAATTCTGAGTGTAATTGGAACAATTTATTGTTTTTGAATGGAAAATATCATTAGTTTCTGGTGAAGGCAAGATAGAATGGGTTTCTAGGTTAACCTGTACTGAAAGATTCCGACAGTAAACACACTTATTCTGCTCTTCAGAATAAAGTTCTGTCCTTGTAAAATCACAATCTGGATGGAGATGGCACATACAGTATTCAAAGCTTAGTTTGGTTTAGTTTAGTTTAGAGATACAGCGTGGAAACAGGTCCTACGGCCCACCGAGTCCGCACCGACCAGCGATCCCTGCACATCGACACTACCCGACACACACTAAAAAAAGTTTATTTACCTTTATTACCAAGCCAATTAACCTACAAACCTGTACGACTTTGGAGTGTGGGAGGAAACCAAAGTACTTGGAAGAAACTCACGCAGGTCACGGGTAGAACGTCCAAACTCTGTACAGACAGCGCCTGTAGTCGGGATCGAACCCGGGTCTCTGGCGCTGTAAGGCAGTAGCTCTACTGCTATGCCACTGTGCTGTCAAATTATGCAGCAAATACAGAGGGAAATAAAATGTTTCAACCAAACATTGAGCTATCTACTGATAAAATGATAAATGCATAGTGCACAATACACAGCAGGATGTGATAATGTCACCAGTAGGAGGAAATAATATTTCAAGATCATTTATCTAGGACACAAACATGTCAAAATAATTAATTCCAGTTTAGTTTGCTTTCTCAACATACTTTACACTGAATCATTGCAAGACGTAGTTCTACCTTGATCAGTGGAAACAGGAGCTCTTTTAATCATTCACTTATTAATGAACATTAATTTTGGATGACAAAGCAAATTTATTGGTGAAAATCACTGCAAGCACAGTACCGTAGGTAGACACAAAGTGCTGGAATAACTCAGCGGGACAGGCAGCATCCCTGGAGAAAATGAATAGGTGACATTTCGGGTTGGGACCCTTCTCCCAGACTGAAGAAAGGTCCCAACCTGAAACGTCACCTATCCATTTTCTCCAGAGCTGCTGCCTGACCCACTGAGTTATTCTAGCACTTTGTGCCAGCCTTTGGTATAAACCTGCATCTGCAGTTCCTATTTATTACATTAAGCACAGTGTATTTCTCAATTCATCAGTGTAATTGATCAAACAAATTGATCGTTTTATTCAATTACGACATTGCACCATTTTTATCCAAATTTTAAAATGTACTCTGACCCTGGTGCTCTAAGTAAGAGAGCACATGCTGGTCCATTTTAGGAATAGGAAGCATCAGATATAAGCACAGGGCACTATAATAAGAGAACATATTTCACACCAGGGCAATAGCAGTGAACCTCTGATTCACTCATTGGTAACACTTGGTCACAGAGGGTTCGAAAAGACAGATTTAAAAAAATTAGATAGTGAGTTAAACAGCCAGATTTCTACCAGAAAAAGACACAAAATAGAGGAACTCAATGGGTCAGGTAGCATCCAGCATTTTGTGTCCTTCTTTGATAGATGCTGCCTGACCCGCTGAGTTACTCCAGCATATTGTATCTTTCTTTGGCAAACCAGTATCTGCAGTTCCTTCCTCCACATTTTGTGTACTCCACTGCAAAATCTCCTCAGGGTATGCCTACTTTGAAGAGGTTCTCCTCCTCTCTCCGACAGGAGTTCTGCAACACCCTCTCTCGCTGCTCTCACTGTGATTCCTTCTGCCCTTTGGCTCTATGACCGCGTTTTAACCCGTACTCACTACCACAGCCACGAGCGTTTTCCCGGTGTTTGCCTGCGCCTCCATCTTCTGCCTCCATTCTTCCAACTCTGGTTCCAGACCTCCCAGTTCGGACTCAACCCGGATTACAGGTACCATTAGTCAACCCACTGCTTTTCACCACAGCTCTCCTGCTGTGCCCAGCGATCCACACTGGTCGCCAAGCACCAGCACCAGCAGGCCCTTGCTGTGACTCGCCCGCAGCTCCTGAGTCTGGAGAAGGGTCTCGACCTGAACGTCACCTATTCCTTTCCTCCAGAGATGTTGCCTGACCTGCTGAGTTACTCCAGCATTTTTTGTCTATCTTCAGTGTAAACCAGCATCTGCAATTCCTACACATCTGCAGTTCCTTGATATTACATGAATATTTCTTTCATCACATATTCTTTCTCTGTATTGTATTTCAAGTCAATACTTCCAGAGGATTTAATGAATGCTGCACTCTAAAGTGGCATGCTTGGCTGAAGGTCTTTTTACAATTATTTTGGCCTTTCCATTGCAATTACATCACCATAACTCAAACTTAGCTTATGCCCCATCCTTCCACAGAATCTATTGTTGCCTATGATCAGTGGCTGTGATTTGGACGAGAGGTGATTAGCAGGGGAAGGAATGAATGGCTGAGATTTGGCTCATCCAGAGCAAAACTGGATTTCTTATTTATTTTTTTAAACTATTTTTTGCTTTAAAATAATTTAATTGAAACGTATATGATTTAATTTTTAAGCGACAGGAATGGATAAGATTTAAAGGGTGCTCCATTTTTGACTGTTCCTCTCAGTTTTTCAATATTAAATTACATCATTTTACCAATAATATTTGTTCTTGTTAGTCTGTTTTTGAATGGATTCTTGACACTTTATTAATTAGTTGACCAATTATGCAAGTCAATCATGTGTGGACTATGAAAAGTTAGCACACTGATTGTGTAATTGCTTTTCTCTGTTGCTGTATAATGTAGTTTTAGAATCAGCATTATCCAACAGATATCTGTGGAATATACTTAAATAATCTGAAAACATAAGGAAAGATGAACAATGCAATCGCACTAAAATATGCATTCAATTGAGGGGCTGCATGGTGGCAGTAGCGGTAGAGACCCAGGTTCGATACTGACTATGGGTGCTGTCTATACGGAGTTGGTACGTTCTCCCCATGACCTGTGTGGGTTTTCTCTGGGAGCTCCGGTTTCCTCCCACACTGGTGACATACAGGTTTGTAGGCTAATTGGCTTTGGTAAAATTGTAAATGATCCCTAGTGTGTGTAGAACATTGTTAGTGTGTGGGGATCACTGGTCAGCAAGGACTCGGTGGGCAGAAGGGCCTGTTTCCACGCTGTATCTCTAAACTAGGCTAAACTAATTTATGGATTCATAGTACTTTGATTAGCAACATCAAAAACATAAAGAGAAAGAGTAGCTTATTACAGACTGCCTAATCAAAATCTAATTAAAACTGACAAATTAATTTAAAATCCAAGTATTAATCATTGGAATTTTTTTACGGAATATTCCCCTGCATTTTTCAAACAAAAGCTTTTTCACTTCACCTGCTTCAATCAATATTGGTGAAATAAATGACTTGGTAAATTGATTGCTGCATTTCCTACACTAAAACAGCAACTATACATCAAATGTGTTTCATTAGATGCAATGACGATGTTTTCAACAGTGAGAACATCAAGAACCAAGAAGCACAGTTGAAGACTGAGATAATGAGGAAATTCTTCTTCCGAATGATGACGAGTCATAGAGTGATACAGTGTGGAAACAGGCCCTTCGGCCCAACTTTCCCACACCGGCCAGCATGTCCCAGCTACACTAGTCCCACCTGCCTGCGTTTGGTCCATATCCTTCCAAACTTGTCCTATCCATGTATCTGTCTAACTGTTTCTTAAACGTTGGGATAGTCCCAACCTCAACTACCTCCTCTGGAAGCTTGTGTCAAACACCCACCACCCTTTTTGTGAAATGAAATCCTATTAAATCTTTTCCCCTTCAACATGAACCTATGTCCTCCGGGCCTCGATTCCCCTACATTGGGCAAGAGATTCTGTGCATCTACCCAATTTATTCCTCTCATGATTTTGTACACCTCTATAAGATCACCTCTCATCCTCCTGCGCTCCAAGGAATAGAGACCCAGCCTACTCAACCTTCCCTATAGCTCAGACCCTCTAGTCCTGGCAACATCCTCATAAATCTTCTCTGAAACCTTTCAAGCTTGACAATATCTTTCCTATAACATGGTGCCCAGAACAGAACACAATGTGGTCTCACCAACGACTTATACAACTGCAACATGACCTCCCAACTTCTATACTTTAAAATTTATGACACGGTGGCACAGCTGGTAGAGCTGCTGCCTCACAACGCTAGAGCCCTGGGTTCGATCCCGACCTTCGGCACTGACTAGGTACATTCTGCCTGTGACTGCATAGGTTTTCTCCTGGTGCTCCGGTTTCCTCCCACATCCCAAATACTCGTGGGATTGAAGGTTAATTGGCCTCTGTAAATTGCCGTTAGAGGGTAGGGAGTGGATGCAAATGTGGGATGATAGAGAACTAGTGTGAATGGGTGAACAATGGTTGACATGGACTCAGTGCGCCAAAGGGCCTTCGATGCTATAACTTATGGAGACCGTTCCCTCCGTAACTCCCTGGTCAATTTGTCCCTTCCCACCCAAACCACCCCCTCCTCGGGTACTTTCCCTTGCAACCGCAGGAAATGCTACACTTGTCGCTTTACCTCCCCCCTCAACTCCATCCAAGGACCCAAGCAGTCTTTCCAGGTGAGGCAGAGGTTCACCTGCACCTCCTCCAACCTCATCTACTGCATCCGCTGTTCCAGGTGTCAACTTCTCTACATCGGCGAGACCAAGCGCAGGCTTGGCGAACACTTCGCCCAACACCTTCGCTCAGTTCGCACTAGCCAACCTGATCTCCCGGTGGCTCAGCACTTCAACACCACCTCACCAGGGCAGGCCTTAAGCGGATTGGACCGATTGCTCCCAATTGGGCCTCGCGCCGAAGGGGGGCCCCGCTCAGTGCCCGGCTTGGCACTGCAGATACTGGTTTATACCAAAGATAGACACGAAAAACTGGAGTAACTCAGTGGGTCAGGCAGCATCTCTGGAGAAAAGGAACACAACGTTTCGTGTCGGCACCGACGATGTAGTGGGGAGCAAAGATAAGGGGTGTGGGGTGACGGAGGGTCGGAGCGAATGACGGGCCCCGCACAGCAGCGGCCAAAGATCGTACAGCAGCAGTGATAGCGGCTCCTCCTCCTCCTCCAGCACCCCTCCCGCCAATCCGCTAACGGCGATACCGCTTTCAAAACAAACCCTCCCACACGCCGAGGCCGGGAGGAGGGAGCGAGGGGGAGGCCCCCTTTCGCCGTCTGAGGCATCTGCACCGCTCGGCCCCGCACCTTGCTGGAGGAGGGGAGGCAGTGGCGAAGAGATCCCAACGGCCTCCCCCATTGGCAGCGGCAGTGGACAGAGGCGGCCAAGGCAGCGGGACGATGATACCATCCCTGTCCGATGAGCGCTGACCTTCCTTCCTCCCCACCTCCCCCCCCTCTCCCTCTCTCTCTCTCTTGTACGCACCCCTTATCCTGGTACCCCTCCTCTCCACTGATCCCCATTCCTGCCTCTATTCAGTCCTCACTGACATCCCCTGTGCCCCCCTCCCCATCTACCCCCCCCCCATCTATTCATCCTGCACTGATCTCCCTATTCACCTCGCATTGATTCTCCTGCCACCCCCCCCCCCCCAATCCATCCTACACTGGTCCCCCAATTCATCCTGTACTCACCCCCATTCCCATCCATCCTGCACTGCCACCCCCCATTCATCCTGTACTGATCCCCTCATTCATCCTATACTGATCCCCCCCGATCCACCCTGTACTGATCCCCTCATTCATCTTTTACTGGCAGGCAACAGGGAAAAAAGTTAAGTGAGAGCCCTGTGGAATAATCTACTCTCGGCTCAGGTAGATCTACCCCGGGTGAAGGGGGGAGAGAGAGTAGAGGGGTGGAGGGTGAAGAAATGGGTAGACGGGGAGGGTGAGGGGGAATGGAGAAGGGGAGAGGGGGAGGGGAGAGGGGGAGGTCCCTCACGGTCCCAGGGCAGCGCTCCCGCCCCTCCAGTCGCCGTGCTTCACGCACACAGCCCCGGCTCCACCCCTCTCTCTCCCCAGGGAGAGGCGGTGAACAATACAGGGAGGGCCGGGCCGGGGTTTCCAGCAACATTTACAAACCTCGGCCCATCTCACGTGCAGTCGCCCGGACCCCGGCACCCGCTCCCGCTGCTGGTCCTCTCCCTCCCTTCTCTCCTTCCCTTCCCTCCCTCCCTTCTTTCTCTCCTACCCTCCCTCCGTTCTTTCTCTACTTTCCTCACTCCCTTCTCTCCTTTCTCTCTTCTCTAAACACACACGCACACACACACACACGCACGCACACACAGACACACACACACACACAAAAAAAATCTAATGCCTGGACTGGTTTTTTGGCAATAGTCATTGGCTTGCCAGGATCTAGTTAATTAAATGACTTTTTTTTCATTTCACAGTCACTAAAACAAGTGGTATTGTAACTATGTACTTTTCAGAGATGATCTACACATTTTGTTTGTTACTTGTAGGCTTACATGTATGAAATTTTATATTAAAATGTAGCTTAGATCTGTTTGGTCCATTAACTCGCAGGCACTTTTTAAGTGCACATTTTGATTACTTTCTATTCTCCCATAGAGATAAAAAGTCTATAATAGACTTTATTTGTATTTCTATGATTCTACAGATCTTGGCTGGGAACCTGGGGCTCACCAAAATTGTTCCCAATTGGGCCCCGCACCTCCTAAGGCCGGCCCTGCCCCTCCGATTCCGAATCTGACCTGTCTGCCCTGGGCCTCCTCCATTGCCAGAGTGAGGCCCAGCGCAAATTGGAGGAACAGCACCTCATATTTCGCTTGGGTAGTTTACACCCCAGTGGTATGAACATTGACTTCTCCAATTTCAGATAGTCCCTGCTTTATCCCTCCTTCCCCTCCCCCTTCCCAGCTCTCCCACAAGCCCACTGTCTCCGCCTCTTCCTTTCTTTTTCCCACCCCCCGTCATCAGTCTGAAGAAGGGTCTCGACCCGAAACGTCACCTATTCCTTCTCTCCATAGATGCTGCCTCACCCGCTGAATTTCTCCAGCATTTTTGTCTATCTTATGCTACTGTATATCTTACAATCAGTTCAATATCAGAATGGAACCCATCTTTGAATATTTTGAAGATCAAGAAGGACAGATTTTAGATCGAGAGGGGAACAAGTGTTATGGAGTACAAAAAGAAGTGTGGAACTGAGGCCACATTTAAATCAGCTGCATTGTTACCGAATGGTAATGCTCATAAAGGCTCCATCCCCCTCTTTCATTTGTTCATTGGCTCTAAATTGTGTTGGGATGTCCTGAATTTCTTAATAATTTCTTAATCATCTTCCATAAACACCAATACACAGATTGTTGCTCTCCAGCTCCTTTGATGCTGGGACACATTTTGTGATATAGAACAGGCTTTAATGGTATCAATAAATTTATCATTATATCAATTTTGAATCTTAATTAAATTATCCTATTGAACCAACAAGAGTTCCTGATGTCTATATTAAAAAATCTGTCTTTATAATTTCGGAGTTTTCGAAAAGCAAAGAACCTGAGTTAAATGTCCCTGACTCTCAGTCTGAGGAAGGGTCTCGGCCGAAACATCACCTATTCCTTTTTTCCAGAGATGCTGCCTGATCCGCTGAGTTACTCCAGCATTTAGTGTCTACTAGACTAAGTGGGACCTGTTGGGCCCCAGTCACCACGGGGGGTGTGGGGGGGGGGGGGGTGGGAGGTGAAGTGTGTATACGGGCGGGAGTGGTTTGCGAGGGGAGGAGGAGAGATATGGGGGGGAGGGGTGTGTGGGGGGGAGGGGTTGTGTGTGTGGGGGGGAGGATGTGGGAGGGGCAAGGGGTGGTTTGGGGGATAGGTGTGTGTGGAGGGGAGGGGTGTGTGTGTTGGGGGAGGGGTGTGTGGGGGGTATGTGTGGTCGGAGTGGAAGGGAGGGGTGTATGGGGGGGGGTTGTGGGGGGGAGGGGTGTGGTGGTGGAGGGGAGGGGGGAGGGGGAAGGGTGTGGGGGCTGGGGGGGCAGGTGGTGCAAGGGGGGAGAGAGCTCGGAGAAAAGATGGGGGAGAGTGCGGTATCACGGGGGACGGGTGCAGCAGCCAGTGAGGGGGACCAGAGGGAAATGGGTTGGGGATGCGATTGGGACTCACAGTGGGCGCTGGTCGCTTCGCTGTTCGCTGGTCAATCTCCTCCGCCAGGAGCAGAGTCTCCGCTTTCCGTTTGGCGACATTGGCGCCATCTCCGACTCAGTGGGCCATTTCTGGTCCCTTCCTCCGAAAATTGTGTCTGGTTGGAGACCTCCGCCGACAATCCAGAGCCTCCCGCAGCTGCAATAAAGACGTGATGACGCAGGAATGGGTGGACCGTCCCGCGGAGTGACAGTAGAAGGGACCAATCCGCACGGCGCTGAATGGCAGGAGAGGCAATCGATCTGCGCACGCGCGAGTTTTAAGAATTTTAAACCTCAATAACTCTTATCAGCTTCCACCGATCAGAACAAAACTTGATGCAATCGCAGCATAGGAGAACAGTGAGTGAGCTGGAGAAAAATCGTAGCGCTATCGTGTACCGTTTTTGCGCAAATAGAATGACCGCTAAACCGGAAGATAACAAGATCACAGTTTTAGTTATGTATAGATAGAAGATGGATAGATAGAAGATCTTCGGTGTAAACCAGCATTTGCAGTTGCTTCCTACAAAGTTTAGTATTGTTTAGTTTAGAGATACAGCATGGAAACAGGCCCTTTGGCCCACCGAGTCCACGCTGACCAGCGATTACCGCACACGAACACTATCCCACACACACTAGGGACAATTTACAAATTTACCAAGCCAATTAGCCGATAATACCTGTACGTCTTTGGAGTGTGGGAGGAAACTGGAGCACCCTGAGAAAACTCACTCAGGTCACGGGGAGAATGTACATACTCCGTACAGACCGCACCCGTACTCAGGATTGAACCCGCGTCTGACGATGTAAGGCAGCAACTCTACCGCTGTGTCACCATGCCACCCTTAAATGTAAAGTGTTTGTTTTGTGCCTGTATAGCCCAGTGTGATTTTGTAGCAGGTTTGGAATAGGTCAGAGTCAACTTGGTGGACATGATATACTTTTGGCTGTGAACGCGAATGTTCTCTTTTATGCCTTGGGATTCTTCCAAAGGTCTGCTGGAGATAAATGCACCATTTTGCAGTCGGCTGCACGTAAATGACATGATATTGCTGCCTTCTTTTGAAGGACTTAAAGTCTGAAGGAGAGCTTGCTGGGTCTGTGCCTCCGGCTGGATTTACACAGATGTGGGGTGTAATTGCTTGCATGCATCTGCCTCACGAGGCAATGTTTATTAGTTTGAAAGGGTTCCACTCCATTAATGTTCAGGTGCTGGGGAGAAGAAGGAAAATTTTGCAGATGTGATCGCAGAATTCTCAGGCAAGCTGCCCACCCTCCCTCTGATCTATTCAGATGTCCGAGAGGATTGAAGGTTGGAGAGAAGTGATACCGACTCAAATCACGGATGGCAAACTCAATGAGGAAGCTGTGAAATCAGGCTTGCGAGTGGGTGGGAACAGTTTGAGCGAAGCTTCCTTCCCTCAAGAAATGTCATTCAGCAAACCCTGAGAATGCTGAGAATGCCCCCAGGCATAGTGATTAACCCACACTCTGCACCTGCCAGGTTTAACAGAATGGCAGAGGTTTGCTATGTCTTCCATAACCTTACACAGCGTAGTGTCAGAGAGCACAGAAAGAGTCCCTTCGGCCCACCATATCCATGCTGACCATCGAGGTTTGAAGAAAAGTCCTGACCCGAAATGTCCCCTATTCCTTTTCTCCAGAGATGCTGCCTGACCCACTGAGTTACTCCAGCTTTTTGTGTGTATCTTCGTGTAAACTAGCATCTGCTTTTAAATGCCACTATCGTATCTGCCTTCACCACTATCCCTGGCAGCACATTCTAGTCAATCACCACCCTCTGTGGGGTCAAGGAAAGAGCGTTCACGGTGCGGCCCTGTTTCCACCGATGTTTCCACCACCACGCACAAGAAGCACAAGACAGACACCATTGTATGCAGATGCCGAGAAGTGTGTTCAGCTCTGGCTGAACAACTTCTAATCTTGTGTGTGGACTCGATAAGAAGACGACCTCCCTCTGTATAAAAAAGTTGCCCTGCACATCTTTAAATTTCACCTTTAAGCTATGCTCTCTAGTATTTGATTTTTCCATCCTGGGAAAAAGGCTCTGACTGTCTACCCTATCTATAACTCTCATAACTTGATATACTTCTATCAAAGATAAACTTCTAGATCTTTGATCTCCTAACTTTGAAAGATAAACTTTTAAACGTTCGTAAATTCTAATCTACTCCTATTCATGTAAATGAACCAAATATCTTTCAGCCACTATTATTGTGCCTGCCTCAACAACTTCCTCTGCAACTTACTCCATAGGTGTATCACCCTATGTGTGAAAATGTTGCCCCTCAGGTTCCCAATGTATCTTTCCTCTCACATTTTAAGCCAATGCCCTCTGTTTCTTAATTTGCTAACCCAAGGAAATTAGACTGTGTATATTCACCCACTTTATTCACCTCTGTAAGATCACTCCTCAGTTTCCTGTGCTCCAAGGAATAAAGTCCTAGCCTGCTGTAAAGGGGTAGGACTGACCTACCCCTTTGAATCAGTCCCTCAAGTCCTGGCAACATCTTTGGAAATCAGAAGACCAGGCAGCATGTCAGGATGAGGGGCCTTACGGTTGCAAAATGGAAGCCCTCTGATCAGAGCCTCTGCTTCCATATTACATTGTCTGAATCATTCTTTCCCCACTGCATAAAAACAATGAGCATTTAGTTGCAGATCAGTTGGGGTATGGAACAAGCTAGTGGATCATTTGGTCTCCACAAAATGACGCACTCACAGTGTGCAAGGACATTGTGATCCCCACCATGTGTAGGTGAGAGGTAGATTCTGGGTGGAGTTGATGGGACTGTGGATGAATTATAATGGTTAACGGTGGATTAGAGCAGGGTGTCAGGGTGGGACATTGAGGGATCCATGCGTGAAGCCAGTCTTTTCATGGACAAACAGATTATCACAAAGACAAGTGATACTATGTTGTTTATGCCAGCAAGGGGCTCCGCTTATTCCGATCCCTCTGCGAGCTAGCATGGTGTGGCTGGGAAACCTGCCAATGTCTCAGACTTCTTTGTTGTTCCAGGAGTATCAAATTATTAACCAGCTTCAAGGTGCCTGATATTTGTATCCAGCTGAGTGTCGCTCAATCACTCCTGCAAACACTAACACAGTCTTTCCTTTGATTTTCTATTCTCTTCACCTGCTCACTTATGATATGCGATTCACTGTGTGATAATAATAATAATAATGGATGGGATTTATATAGCGCCTTTCTAATACTCAAGGCGCTTTACATCGCATTATTCATTCACTCCTCAGTCACACTCGGTGGTGGTGAGCTACCTCTGTAGCCACAGCTGCCCTGGGGCAGACTGACGGAAGCGTGGCTTCTAATCTGCGCCTACGGCCCCTCCGACCACCACCAATCACTCACACACATTCATACACATTCACACGCAGGCAAAGGTGGGTGAAGTGTCTTGCCCAAGGACACAACGACAGTATGCACTCCAAGCGGGATTCGAACCGGCTACCTTCCGGTTGCCAGCCGAACACTTAGCCCATTGCGCCATCTGTCGTCCTAGTTACTGCCTAACACCAGTGACTTCAGTTCAATTCCATCACTTGGGACTCTCTATGTGGAGTTTGCATGTTCCTCCTGTGACCACAGAGATTTCCTCCGGGTGCCCCGACCTAAACACATGTGGACTGGTGGGTGAATAGGTCCCTGTAAATTTCCCTCAATGTGTAGGTGAGAGGTAGAAGCTCGATGGAGTTGATGGGAACATTCAATGGTTCAATGGCGCTTTTATTGACACATGCAAAGTTCTCACACAGTGAAGTTCTTTATCTTACTAATAGTCCAGTAGAGTATTGCCACATCCCCAATCCCCAATGAGCAAATGTACAGAAATAGTCTACTAATATAATGGCACCATTTTCAAAGTCCACACTCTAGTTCTCCAGAACCAGGGGCCACAGTTTAAGAATAAGGAGTAAGCCATTTAGAACGGAGACGAGGAAACACTTTTTCTCACAGAGAGTGGTGAGTCTGTGGAATTCTCTGCCTCAGAGGGCGGTGGAGGCAGGTTCTCTGGATGCTTTCAAGAGAGAGCTAGATAGGGCTCTTAAAAATAGCACAGGGGATATGGGGAGAAGGCAGGAACGGGGTACTGATTGGGGATGATCAGCCATGATCACATTGAATGGCGGTGCTGGCTCGAAGGCCGAATGGCCTACTCCTGCACCTATTGTCTATTGTCTATTGTCCTTCCTTGGATGCCACACTCCTCCACTTGCTCGTCCACCTTTGTTCCCCGGGGGTGCCACCCGCAGCTGGCCACGGGGGCACAGTAGGTCAGGCCTAGCATTTATTTCAATAGGGGTAGAATACAAGAGCAGGGATACAATGCTGAGGCTCTATAAGGTGCTTGTCAGGCCACATTTAGAATATTGTGAACAATTTTGGGCACTGTATCCGAGGAAGGATGTGCTAGCTCTCGAAGAGCTTGACAAGAATGAACCCAGGAATGAGTGGGTTAACATATGATGAGCAAAAGGCTTGGATAGAGTGGATGTGGAGAGGAAGTTTCCACTAGTGGGAGAGTCCAGGACTAGAGGTCATAGCCTTAGAATTAATGGACATTCCTTTAGGAAGGAGATGAGGAGGAATTTCTTTAGTCAGGAGGTGGTGAATCTGTGGAATTCTTTGTCCAGAAAGCTGTGAAGGCCAAGTCAATGTATATATTTAAGGCATAGATCGATAGATTCTTGATTGGTACGGGTGTCAGGGGTTATGGGAAGGCAGGAGAATGGGGTTAGGAGGGAGAGATAGATCAGCCATGATTGAATGGCAGGGTGGACTTGATGGGCCGAATGGCCTAATTCTGCTCCTATCACTTATGACCTTATGACCCCAGTTCCCACTCCTCTCCTTCAAACCTCACTCCTCATTTGTCATCATTGGTTCCATCTTCCCAGTCACTGGTCTATGCGGGATGAGCAGAGGCTGGCACAGTGGCCTCCCCCTCCAGGCCAGTGGTAAGCTGGCTCCACCGAGCAGGGGACCAGCCCCTCCCGTGGGCCACAGTCTGGCAGGTCTTCCGTTCGTCCGCGGGGGACCGGATCGGCGGACTCCCTCTGAAGCCGAATCGGCCGGGTCTTCATTCGACTGAGCAAGGGTCACGGTCTCCTGGGAACAACAGCAATCAGTCTGAGGAACGGTCTCGACCCAAAACGTCACCCATTCCTTCTCTCCAGAGATGATGCCTGTCCCGCTGAGTTACTCCAGCATTTTATGTCTACCTTCGATTTAAAACAGCATCTGCAGTTCGTTCCTACACATTTTGTCAGCTACACGCAGTCTCCTGGGAGATCATGGGGGATATAAAATGGGTTAGGGTAGGAGGAGTATACTTTGCTGCAACAGTCTGTGCTCTGGGAAGAGCTACATCCTTTAGGTTTTATGGTAGCAAACACACATGGAAGTGTAGAGGTGGAACCTTGGCAACTCAGGGTAAGATGACTAAATCAGAACAGTTAAAAGATACACCGTAGCTGCCGGCCTCAGACAGCTCAGTATCTAGCTGCAGTGTTCAGTTTGCAAACCACCCATTAGGGAAGCTCATCTCTGCATGCCGTGTCCATTGCATCATTATAACATTGGCTTGCTCTTTTAAGATGTGACTGCATATTAAATCAAACGGATTACACAGTACAATAGCCTCAGCATGCCAGGAGATGTAAAAATGCATGAATAATAATAATTGGAAGAGCGTATGGGAAACAATACCATTTGAGTTTAAATTTTACAGCTGGTTAATTGGTCCGTCTATAACAACGGCTGAAGCATTATTTGACATTATAACATAGTTGGTACCTCACTCCGCACTGGGGTGGTAGCTAAATCCAATGTCTGCTGTGGAGTAGAGGTGAGTCGAACAGTACCCTATCTTATGCAAGACCATTCAAGTCAAATGATTATTACTTCTTCTAAGGTACACAAAAATGCTGGAGAAACTCAGCGGGTGCAGCAGAATGCTGGAGAAACTCAGCGGGTGCTCTGACTGCGATTACTTCTTCTAACATAGGCAGAGATTCATCATTCTGCTACTGAAAGAGTTAAGCAATAATTGAGGAAACACTTTGTAGAAAGTCTATTTATAAAGAGTTGGATTTTAAAAGGTTTTAAACAAGCATCATCTAACCCTGATGATAGATACAAAGTGTCGGAGCAACATCACAGGTCAGGCTGCATCTCTGGAGGAAAGGAACAGGTGATGTTTCGGATCACAACCTTTCCTCAGACTGGAATCAAATGAACAGAAGAGATACTTGTAAACATGTCCTACTCAGTGTCCAATATGACTATCACTCTGTCTCCTAATTTAATTTAGTTTGGTTTAGGTGAGAAATTCAGCATGGAAACAGGCCCTTTGGCCCCCCGAGTCCACGTCAACAATCAATCACCCATTCACACTAGTTCTATTTTATCCTACTTTCTCATCCATTACACACTAGGAGCAATTTACAATTGTTCGGAGCACCCAGAGGAAACCCACGCAGTCACAGAGACAATATGCAAACTTCGTACAGACAGTGCCCAAAGTCAGGATCGAACCCGGGAGTCTGGCGCAGTGAGGCAGGAGGTCAACAAGTTGTGCCACTGCATCATAATTTCTAACGGCGCAAATATTCTAGGCTGAAAGACCTGTTCCTGTGCTGTTCTGTTGTATATTGTATGACTCCTCATCCTTTGAAAAAATAATTTCCTCATTATCTCCTCTTCAACTATGACTCCTGGTTCTAGATATGCTCACTGTTGGAAACATCTTCTCAACATCTTATGAAGCAGGAGTACCCGATGGAAACCCATGCTGTCACAGGGTGACCGTGCAAACTCCATATGTGCAGCACCCGAGCCCAGGATCTAACACGGGTCTCTGCCGTTGTGAGGCCACAGTTCTGCTAGCTGTGCCACTTGCCATCAATTAGATGAATGTCTTGCCAAAATATGAAAAAAATATATAAAAAGTGGCCAAAACATTTCATAGAAATGGGGAACTAACCACTTGCCACAGAGACAATAAACGCTGCATCTATAGTTCAGCTGCAGTCACAGAATATAACTGCAACTGAAACAAACTGAAGGCAGGAGAAGCAGTCACTCTGTGGTGAAGCATGTACAAGAGTCAAAACCACTATGCTCCTTAACAGAATAGTAGACATTCTCAACTCTCTGCAGAACATATTATTTCAGAGTCGCTGCTGAAAGAGGTTATTAAAACAGCCCTACTTCTCAAAAATAAATCACCTTTTAATGACCAGTACGAAATGTAGAATTCTTTGTTTGTAATGCCAGGACACTTCCTCATCGGAGCTTGATGTCTCTGGAAATTCACACATATGGCTCAATTTAGCAAATATAGCAAATGTATCTAACTAGGCACTTGATCCCGTGTCACACTCCTCAAGCTGATAATTGCTGGAACAAACCTCGACTGAGGAAACTTGTTGTTATGATGGGGGGGGGATAATGGTAAATGTGTTCACAACTAGTCTTCCTCACACAACGAATCAATACATTTAATTATCATTGCCAGCTATCCACAGCGAACAGAAAAATGGTAAGTACTGTGCATTGTAGCCCTTTTTCAAGCCCAGTTCACGCCCGGAACATTTAGGGCATTATGGTTTTTGGTGTAAGTGCTACTATGGATGTCTACTAGATTTATTTTTAACTGCCAGTCATGCTTTCAACATGTAAAGTGGAGATGCTGTCAGAACCCTGCACTTTATATTTAATTGCTCCAATGCAGGAAAATGCTTCTTGGCATTGGATTACCTGATTGATTTCCCATAAGGAACTTCGATCTCTTAAGTGTAGCTTAAAGTTCTGAACCTCAAGGATGGTGAGGGCAAATTAGCACAGATAATCCACTCTATCAAAAGGATCCTTTAGTTCAGCCTCATTTCAATGCAAAGTCCATGATATCGGCGCCTCACCTTAGCATTTGGGATGTGGTTCCGGGAAACACGGGTGCTAATTGGATCACCTCTAGAAGGAGACACGAGGAACTGCAGATGCTGGTTTACAACAAAAAAAACACACACACAAAGTGCTGGAGTAACTCAGCGAGTTCTTGGAGGACATGGATAGGTGATGTTTTGGGGGCCTTTCTTCATACTTCAGATAGGACTAGATAAAGTGAGGGTGGACAGGATGTTTCCAGTGGTGGGAGAGTCTCTAGAGATCCAGAGGGCTCAGCCTCAGAATAAAATGAGGTGCTTTTAGAATGGAGATGAGGGAGAAGTTCTTTATCCAGAGGGTGATGAATATGTGGAATTCATTGCCACTGACGGCTGTGGAGGCCAGGCCATTTGATATTGTTGAACTGGAGATTGATAGGTTCTTGATTAGTAAGGGCAAAAGGTTAGTGAGGTTATGGGGAGAAGGCAGGAGAATGGGATAGAGAGGGGGAAATAGATTAGCCATGATGGAATGGTGGAGCAGACTCAATGGGCCAAGGCCTTATTCTGCTCCTATATCTTATGATCTAATTGGATGCAAGAATGACCTCTAGTAGGGGTCATTATGTATTGCACACTCAATGGCTTAATGTTAATGACAGTGGTCACTCATTGGATGCTGAACAGCATGGTCACACTTGCCAAAGTGTTTATGGAATAATGTTAAATAGGGTACCAAAAAGAGGCTTATTGTTACCAAGATCAAATTAACTTGGCATGGTTTGCAGACATGGCTTAAGGGCTTAGAAGAAATGTTCAAAGAAAGTGGAGAAACAAGGAATTGCAGATGCTGGTTTACAAAAAAGACACAACGTATTGGAGTAACTCAGTGGGTCAGGCAGCATCTCTGGAGAACATGGATATCTGATGTTTTGTGTTGGTTCTTGCTTCTCCCCACCCCACCCCACCACAATCAGGCTGAGGAAGGGTCCTGAACCAAAACATCACTGATCCGTTTTCTCCGGAGTTGCTGACTGACCTGCTGAGTTCCTGCAGCACTTGTGTCTATGCTTCTCTCTGTTCATGGAAGATGGACTGACTGTTTTGCTAACTTACTTTAGAGATACAGCACGGAAACAGGCCCTTCAGCCCACGGAGTCCACATCAACTATCGATCACCAATTCACACTAGTTCTATGTTATCTCACTTTCTCATCCAACCCCTACCGCCAGGGACAATTTACAGAGGCGAATTAACCTATATAAACCTGCACCTTCTACAGTGTATCAAATGACAATGGGCTATGGGAACATATTGGCTTATCTCGCATGAAAAGTGGGTCTGGTGGCTTTAAAGCCTCATCAGTCTGAAGAAGGGTCTTGACCCAAAACATCTCCTATTCCTTCTCTCCAGAGATGCTGCCTATCCTGCTGAGTTACTCCAATTGGTACATGTGACAAAGAAATGTATCTTGTATCATCTTGTACTCTAGCATTTTGCATCTACCTGGTGGCATTAAATACTGGCATAAAAATGATAAATTCAAATTGTGGAAATATGGTTGCATGTCATGTTATTTGCCAAGTTTCCATGTTACCCACCAAGTTAGATGTTCCTTGTATTGATCGGTGGAAATATCTCCAGCTAGATTCTTGTACTCCCTTTCAGTGTGTAGACATGAAGAAGCACTGGGAGCAATGGTGACCAAAATGATTACATGTGGGCGTTTTAAGATGGCCGCAGAATCGAAAACAAACACGGGAAACAAACTCGGTGGCATAACGGTGGAGTTGCTGCCTTACAGTGCCAGAGACCCGGGTTCGATCCTGACTACGGGTGCTGTCTGTACAGAACTTGTACATTCTCACCATGACCCATGTGGGTTTTCTCCAGGTGCTCCAGTTTCCTCCCACACTCCAAAGACATACAGGTTTGTAAATTAATAGGCTTCAGTAAAATTGTAAATGTTCCCTAGTGTGTAGGATGGTACAGGGTGATTGCTGGTCGGTGTGGACTCGCTGGGCCGAATGGCCTGTTTCCGCTCTGTATCTCTAAATTGAAAACTAAACAAATTGCTCAAAATGGTGCCTTCCTGTTCATTTGTGAATTACAAGGCTATTTCTAGTCATTGTAAGCTGCACAAGCAGTAGCATGCTACTGTATATATTCCAGTAATGTTTTCCTCATGCCATGGCAGCTAACACCAAGTTCAGAGATATATTCACAACCACAAATTGGTCCACAGGAGATGTTCTCATACCGTTAGGTTTGACAATCAGCCAGGCTGTGATGGTGGCTCTTTGCGCTCAAGTGAATGCGAGTAAGGATGGGAAGCAATGGTGAGTGGCAGCTAATGCAGGTTTATTTGTGGAAATTTGTTTCCTTCATCCATGAATAATCAAAATACCTATTTTATAATCAGCATTCAATAGGAAAAATAGGTGCACAGAAATACAGTGAAGAATTTCATGGAACATCCTTAAAAACAAGATTGAATGTCTAATGTAATACCACTCACTTTTCCTGTTTCCGTTAACAATGCGTTTGCTCTCGCTATCAGTCTCATTCAATCACTCAACAGATCTTGGGTGATTGATTCATATTGCGCCTTCTCACGAGGAATGCTGACACATTTGACAAAAAAATGCACAAAAATGGGGATACAATTCCTCAAAAAGTCAAATCAGTGGAGACTAAAAGTGGAAAGAATAAAAAATGTAGAACCGTTAAGAAACTGAGAGAGCAGGTGCAGAGAAATGATGAATAATGTGAAGCATGGAGATTAGAGAGCTCTGCATTGGCTGGTCATAACGCAGCAACTTTACAAATCATTTCACCGTCTTTCATGAATTATATGAACCATGGAATCTCATGAGTTAGTAGTTATTAAGTGTTAAATGTGTGATCAATGGTCTTGCTTATTATGTAGAATTGCGGGTTTAGATTCAGCACGAGACCTCGTGGGAATCTACATTTGCATCATCAAAGACAAATCCAAAACACAGCCAATTACTCAGTTGTACACACAGCAGCCCAACCAGATGAACGAGAATCGAACAAGAAGGAGTCTTGTGTCTAAATGCAATGCACTTCAAGTCATGTAATTAATTAATTGCATGTCTTCACCGTTGGAGATTAGTTTCACTTCTGAAGAACGTGTGATTAATGAAAGTCTTAAAAATAATTAATTGAAATGTTAATAACTACAGTGGTGAACTAGTTAAATGGACTCACTGGAGGAGATAAGGTGAGTGACAGAAATGATTGCACAGTAACCTTTATAAAGGTATTTTAAGGAAGTAACCTTCTGGTCCGGCATCAACACTGCATCCACACAGATTGAACAGCAGTTTCAGGGAGACAATAATTTTTTGTTATATTTTCCTAGTGTTAACCATCGTAACACAAAATCAACCAGCATAGAATAGAACATTGAGCATATAGAGCATAGAGCATAGAAATGTACAGCACAGGAATAGGCCCTTGGGTCCACAATGCCTGTGCTGAACATAATGCCCAGATACACTAACCTCTTCTGTCTATACATGATCCCTACCCCTCCATTCACTGAATATCCATGTGCCTATCTTATCGCCTTGGAAATACCACTATCATATCTTCCTCCATCATCAACCCTGGCAGTGAATTTCAGGCACTCATCCCCCTCGGCCCGTTCATCTCCTTTAAACTTTGTCTCTCTCACCTCAAAGCTCAGCCCTCTAGTTAATTATTTGACGAGAAGAGCTTTGTGCTTTGAACCTCCATTTTTTCAAACTAAAAGTTATGCAGTTAACATCCATAAGGGATTTGGCCTAAATAGACTTTGCTGTTGCTTATATTACACACAACTCTCCCATTCCATTGACTTTAGCTGAATCCATTTTCTTATCTTTCTCTTCCTTTCTCTCATACATATGTTTATTTTCTTTTTGAAACCATCTAAACGGTTTGATCGAATATTTACTGTGTCCGAAGTCTGCGTCCAAACTACTTACTGACTAAATTTCTCTTCGTTTTCCATACTGGATATATTCACATTTCTCTAGTATTCATGGATCCCAATTTGTAGTATTCTTCTACAACTGGAAATATTCTCTTTATATCTAACCCCGTTCAACTTACTAATAATGATAAAGAACCATCAGACCAGCTCTGAAGGAAGAAACTTCCAGCCTTCTCAATTTTCACGTTTACCATAATTTTTTTTATTACTACTCATTAAATCTTTTTTTGCACTTTCTCCAGAGCTGCCAGACTTTTATTAATGAACATGGGCATATTGCAGACTGCAGCTTCCCAGGGGATCTGGACAATTTTAATACAACAGCCCTTTTGAATTCACTGCTTTCCCTTAAAATCTATTCCTCAAAGCCTCTACTTCTACTTTGAAGAAGTTCTAAAGACCAGGGAAAATAAAAATAATTGCCTCAACTCTGCAGCATGTGGGATTATCCCATGTTTTAAACAGTGACCCTTATTTCTCGAATCTTCCATAGGAAATAACATGCTGTCAACATCTGCTCCATCAAGGCTAGTTCGGGCGTTATGTGTTTCAATCAAAACCCTTCTTACCCTTCTAAATTCTCGTGAATACAAGCTTGCCCAATCTTTCTTCATAAGCCAACCTGATCATTCCACTTTAATATTTTCTACCCTGTATTTATCTATGTTAAAGTTTATCTTCTACTTCATTGCTTGACCTGTAAGTTTTTAAACAACTTCTGGAAGGTTGCTTCAGTGAGACTCATCCAGTCCAGTTCAGTTCAGTTTTCCACCCAGACACTATTCAGCTGCAACAGAACATAGCTTTCTCTCAAAACGATGGTGGCATTTAAATTAAAAACTATTATAATCACTCTAAATAATGAAAGCATTAAAAATGATTAAAGTGATAAACATATGTCAATAGTTGTAACTAATAAGATACTGCATATATATACTACTAAATTGATAAATAACTTCTATAGTTTCCACTCTGCCTCTGTCACATCAATAAACATATCAACTAAGGAGGTTGGACATTGTAAGTTCTAGTTTTAAGCTGACATTTTTCTGAACCAACTTGTTGATTTTGATACCAAAGCTGCTATATAGAACGATAAAGAATATCATTCTGCCTGCCCAGGCAGTGGTTCAGATCTAGTTTAATTTAACCTATTATTTTCTCATATTCTCAACAGCTCATTATCCCCATGGGAAAACCTTTAGGCTTTAGACTTAAAAGGTACAGGGCGGAAACGGGTCCTTCGGCCCACCAAATACGCACTGTCCAATAATCACCCCATACCCTAGCACTATTCAGCTGCAACAGAACATAGCTTTCTCTCAAAACGATGGTGGCATTTAAATTAAAAACTATTATAATCACTCTAAATAATGAAAGCATTAAAAATGATTAAAGTGATAAACATATGTCAATAGTTGTAACTAATAAGATACTGCATATATATACTACTAAATTGATAAATAACTTCTATAGTTTCCACTCTGCCTCTGTCACATCAATAAACATATCAACTAAGGAGGTTGGACATTGTAAGTTCTAGTTTTAAGCTGACATTTTTCTGAACCAACTTGTTGATTTTGATACCAAAGCTGCTATATAGAACGATAAAGAATATCATTCTGCCTGCCCAGGCAGTGGTTCAGATCTAGTTTAATTTAACCTATTATTTTCTCATATTCTCAACAGCTCATTATCCCCATGGGAAAACCTTTAGGCTTTAGACTTAAAAGGTACAGGGCGGAAACGGGTCCTTCGGCCCACCAAATACGCACTGTCCAATAATCACCCCATACCCTAGCACTATCCTACACACTAGGGGCAATTTACAATTTTACCAAAGCCAATTATTTTACAAACCTGTAGGTGTGTGGGAAGAAACTGAAGCACCTGGAGAAAACTCCCATTGCCACAGGAAGAACATACCAACTCCTTATAGACAACATCCGTAGTCAGGATCAGAACCCGGGTCTCTGGCGCTGCATGGCAGCAACTCTACCACTGTTCCACTGTGCCTGCCTGGTATGTCCAGGCAAAAGACTGAACGTAGCTCAGTTCAGTCCATTTGTTTTACCCGAAAGCCACCTTAAAATCATGGTGAAATTGGCCATTTACAGTATGTTTTTCCCAAATGGATTGATGAATGAGAAGAATATGCATGCATTACAGTCTATGCCGGAAACAGTTAAAACAACTTGCATAAAACATCTGCCTTTTTTGGCACCCCCATCTGAAACCTGAAGGAAGCCCCTTAATGGCCCTGTCTCACGGTGCGAGTCCACCCACGAGTGACCCCGAGTGAAAGAAAAAATCAGACTCGTGGTTGTGTACGAGATTCCAAGTTTATATTCAAGAGTTTAACCGAGTTCCCACGGGTATGTCTAAGTTTGCCGTTTACTTCTCATTTCTGCGATGTTCCAAGTACGTCTCCCGAGTTACCAAGTTCCTCTCCCGAGTTACTCTTGAGCCAACAACGTCTACCGACTTGTGAAAAAATCATCACTTGGATGATGCAATGCAGTTTTTTTTTCACTATAAAAAGACCGAGCCTGAAGAACGATCTCGACCCGAAACATCATCTATTTCTTTTCTCCAGAGATGCTGCCTGACCAGCTGAGTTAGTCCATCATTTTGTGTCTATCTTTGGTTTAAACTAGTATCTGCAATTCCTTCCTTCAAACTTTTAGAGCAGTTTGTTTCAAGAAACAATCCTTCCAAAATTGCATTCAAAAGTCCATTTGAACTGCATTTGTTCAAGGTCTGGCATCAATCATAGGCTGTTTTTTGTTGTTGTCGGGAGGAATTGCAGATGCTGGTTTACACAGAAGATAGACACAAAATGCTGGAGTAACTCAGCGGGACATGCAGCATTTCTGGAGAGAAGGAATGGGTGACGTTTCTGGTCGAGTCCCTTCTTCAGACTGAAGAAACGTTTCGACCCTTCTCTCCAGAGATGCTGCCGGCTTGGCTGAGTTACTCCAGCTTTTTGTGTCTAGTAAGATTGTTTTATTCCCTTAATTCATCTCTCATCAAAAAGTTGGTAAACTTCAAACAAAAAGATTAGGTAAATTGAACATTAACGTTATTTTTCCCCCCTGACGGCAAGGTCCGTAGACCAGAGGGATAGCAGTGTGTGTCTCTCTATAAAGCAACGGCTCATCACATTGCTGATTGGGCAGATCTGCCCGGAAACCACCCCTTTCACAATCACCCCAGCCCTGGGAAACAAAGTTTTCAGAGCCCTACAGTCACCCCAGCCCGCCCGCGAACCTCTGAATGAAAGACAAAGCTTAGATGTTCTCTTCAGCAGTGGCGTCCCAGAGTTTCCCAGCACCTGGCCCAAGTTTTAATATAAACTCGGGTAAACTGAATTTGTATTAAAAACCCGAATACAATTGGCCCTTAATTGTAAATATGAGAATGTTTTCCTATATTGTACTGTAGACTATCATCCGGTGTAGATACCATAATTGGTACCATAATTACAACTGGTTACATCATGAACTCTCCAAAAGCTATCGGCCGGCGCATGATATTTCATGAATATCCCGTAAATCAACGGCAGAGAGCTGACTTTCTGGCTTATCATTCTTTCAACATGGAAGGAGGCCATTTAGCCCATCAAGGCGATGCCAGCTCTGACAGCAATCCCATTCCCCATTCATTTCCCTGTAATTTATTCTCTCTCACATGCTCGTCAACTGTCCCAGATTCCATTACTCACCGACACACTCGGGTTACAGCGGCAGATTAACCTACGTTCTTTGGGGATGTGGGAGGAAACCAGAGCGGCCAGGGGAATCCCGCTTGGTCACAGGGAAAAGGTGTAACCCTGACACGGACACCACCGGAGGTCAGGATCGAACCTTTTGATCGCTGGGGCTGTGAGAGAACCATGTGCAACCTTCTGCGCCACCGTTCCCAGGCAAATCAACTGCAGGATCCATACCGCATCCACGCTGCTGAAGCCAGAAAAACAATGAGGCAATTTTCCGCACGGTTACTGGTGTCACCAGCTCCAGCCACCTTCAGTAAGGCTCTGAGGCAGCTGTCAGCCACAGAGGGGAAAGTGTGCAGCTCACCCATGTACCCTTCCCCTTCTCCCCCCACCCCATCCTCCCACCCCTTCTTTCCCTCGCATTATTTCTTGATGGCTTCTTTTGGAAGAAATCACTTTGAAAATTATTGTTTACCAACCCTTCTTGTATTTCACTGCCGAAGCACTGTTTGGTCAATGGGTCTTGTGCCTGTGGCAGTTCAATTATTTGTTTCATTACGCAATCTTCACAATTTGCCTGGATGTTAGAATATGTCACTATGTAAAGCATGTCAAGGTTTAATAGTAATTTACTGGTTACTTGAGGAAACCAAGTGGAGTGGACCCGGCAGTAATTTCAGGTGCTGCATGCAATGGGCTTGCAAACACAAGACAGACCAACCAGCCGGCTTCACGGAGCCTCCCTGGAACTGTGGTGGGCTAGGACTGCAGGCTGGGTGATGTGTGAACTAACGGATATCCTACACACCTTGAAAAGCTAGGAGGCACCTTGTCGCTTGAAAGGAAATGATTCACCATCATGGCATCAAGTGTACTTCACTAGTGGCTACAGTCTGGGCTCACAACTGAAAGCCTCCTTAACACGGACAGACTGGGTGGAAAGTGATGCCTGAGAAAATCCCCTGTATAAACGCATAAAGTTTGTCGGATATAAAACCTGAGACGGGACACCTGTCCCATATGACTTTGAGTCCTGAAAAGCGCTATATAAATAAAATCTATTATTATTATTATTATATGTCTGCTTCTCCATAAAAAGTGCATTAATCTAACAAGGATTCATGGCACCGTTTCAATGTGAAAAGTTAAAGTTCTGAAGGGAACTAATTAACTCTCGCAATGCGGCTTTCCCCACACTGCATGGTTCATTCTTTTTGCCTCTGTTTTTCAGATCCCCGGTGAGTGCTTTTTGCTCCTTCACTGAAAACTTTCCATTAAGATCTGACTAATCTTCAACATTTCACTTCTGCCTCTCGGGCCAAACCCATGAGTTATTCACGAGTCACTACGGTAAACTCACGGGCCACTACGTTCTTACAACGAGTTTAAATGTTTCAATTGTTAACTTCAAGAGTAAATTTGACTCGTGGAAAACTTTAAACATGTTTGAAATTTTTCAAGAGTTAACAAGTTTCACGGGTACCTGCCGTTAGCGCCACGAGTCGCTAAGTTGCGTCCATGAGTACCGACGTTCCCGCTACGTTAATTGTACGTGATTACCACGAGTTTAATTTGTTTTAAACTCGGGGTCACTCGTGGGTCGACTCGCATCGTGAGACAGGGGTTTAAGAATCAGAACTGGGGTTAATAACTTATTGGGGCTAGTGCAAAAAGTATAGTTGAATATTAAATTAGGAAAAAAAAGCTATTGTCCACATAGTTACATTGAAAATTTTTCTGATGAATCATCACTTGCGATGCACATTTAAAAGGACATTTGAAAGAAAACCTCAACGTTTCCCAATGCTTATACAATGCACGATGCAATGCCTTTGTTAGATTTCTGATATTATTAAAATGTGTTCTCTCTCCCTTTAGAAACATCAATATGTATTTCCATCCATGCCTTGTTGAACATCCTCTGATTGGACCTACTGTAGGACTTCTTGCAGGTTTTTAGAGTGCATGGGAAAAAAGGCAGAGATAATCTCTAAGGCAGGACATTGATGTGTGGTTCCATAGGCGGTTGAGCCTCGCGGGCTGAAGGTGTAGGCTTGCGGATTGGAGCCTGGACCTCGCGGGTCAGAGGTGGAGCCTCGTGGGTCGACGGAGCCCCCAGCCATCGGTGCCTGGGTCAATGGAGCCCGTAGCTGGGGCCTGGGTGGGCACCATGGAGGCGTCCGGAGAGGACCCGGCAGCGTTAGTGGAGAGGTCGGTGGGCGGCCCATGATGGTGAAAACTGAAAATTGTTTTAAACTACATTTTAAAAACTAATAATTAAAAATGTTAAAATCTGAAAATTGCTTTACATAACATTAAAAAACCTCATATTTAAAAGGACACAAATATTGCTGTAAACAAGCTTTGAAAACATATTTTAAAAATGTTAAACTATATGAAAGTTTTAATTGACTTAAAAATAATATTTAATGTTAAAATATGGCTATTGCTTTAAATAACTAAAAAAACTAATATTTAACAAAATGTTAAATGATATGAAAATAGCTTTTAAGTAACTTAAAATGTTATACTTAAGAATGTTCAAATATGAACATTGCTTTAAATAACTTTAGTAAAACTAATATTTGGAAAATGTTTACATAAATGAAAATATTTTTAATTGACAAAAAAAAACTTAAACATGTTAAAATATGAACATTGCTTTAAATAACAAAAACATAATATTTGAAATGTGAAAACATGATTGATAGAATCAACATGATTAAATAAAAATAGTAAAACAATAAAAAAATATTTTCCACCAAATATCCAGGTCAGGAGGTTCTCATATCAATGAATGGAGCCTCTGTCAGACCGAGATAAATATTTAAAACTGAGATTGATGGACTGTTAGATATAATGGGAAGCAAGAGATATGGAATTAGTGCAAGGAATTGGTGCGGAGATAAAAGGTTGGACACGATTTGATTGAATGGCAACGTACCACAAGGGGCCAAATGGTCTATTTCTGCTTCTGTATCTCGTGTCCTTTTGTTGAATCACTGAGGCAGTGTAACCTCAGCATGCTCTGAATCTGTCCCTGGAGTGCAGTGATAAAGGAGACAGACAGGTGCAGTGGAACCTATCACTCAGCTTGTCCACTTCTGATGGCAATTCGCACAAATTACCCGCAAATGGCTAAACTTGCAGAACTGAGGGACATAGCCGGCACAATTTGATCCAATCTCCCAGTCCAAGTCACGAGGACACTTTCTCCGCTTGAGTAACGAAGCACTGCTTTGACAAGACACATTTTAGCTACCCATGCTAAACTATGTGCATGGCTTTCATTTCGACAAAAGGTGCAACATGTAGCAATAATACTTCACAAAAGAGTACCATATTTTATGAAGTGTCAATATCAGAGTAAAGAGAATTAACTGCTTCCTCTTTGAGCCTCATGTGGCCCATTATGCTTGCATGAGGGAGCACCACTGCTGGTAATCTGTGGCCTGTCTGATGTTGGTGTCCCCTCTCAGGTTTTGATCTCTACTTTCTTCACCATAGGGTCATAGTCATAGAAGACAGACACAAAAGGCTGAAGAAGGGTCTTGACCTGAAATGCCATCTATTCCTTTTCTCCAGAGATGCTGCCTGACCCACTGAGTTACTCCAGCTTTTTGTGTCTGTCTTCGGTTTAACCAGCATCTGCAGTTCCTCCTTACACATAGAGCATAGAGTCATTCAGCGTGGAAATAAGCCCTTTGGCCCAACTTGCCCACACCGACCAACATGTCCCATCTACACTAGTCCCACCTGCCTGCATTTGGCCCTTTCCCTCTAAACCTGTCCGATCCATGTATAGTATAGTATAGTATAGTATAGTATTTTAATGACCACACAGCCAAGCTGGTGGAATTTTGGGTTGTCAGCAGCGATACAATAATAAGAACACACAACCACAATAAAAAAATGTAACACAAACATCCATCACAGCATTCAACACTGTGGTCGAAGGCACAAAAATTTGGCCAATCCTCCTCCATTCCCCACCGTGAACAGGACCAGAGTCCAGAGTCAGTCCAGGATCGGCTCTTCCTCACCGGAGACCGCGGCTTTAAGTTGTTGTAGGCCGCAGGCCGGCTGTCGAGATTTAAACTCTCCGCCGCAGCCAGAAGCACCGTAGACTGCAGGGCCGGCGGTCGAAGCTCCCCTGCAGGGGTGTTGGTAAGTCCATGCTGGCCCCGAGGTAGAAGTTGGCCGCGGGCCGGCAGTGATGGCTTCTTCTTCTTCCCCCGGGTCCCCCACGAGGGATCCCGGGCTGTAGACGCCGCACCAGCTGGAGCTCTGCAGACCGCGACTTCAGGCTGCGACTTCAGGCTTCCGGCTGCCCCGGGCCAGCGAAACGGAGCGCTCCCCTCCAGCGAGCCCGAGCGAGGGCTCACCCGCTCCACGCCGGTAGTCCACGCTGCGCCCGCCGCTGAAGCCCCGGGCGTGTCTCCGGGAAAGGCCGCGCCGATCCTTGATGTTAGGCCACGGGGGAGGCGACCTGGAAAAAGTCGCCTCTCCATGTATCTGTATAATTATTTCTTAAACGTTGCAATAGCCTCTGCTTTAACTACCTCCTCCGGCAGCTTGTTCCATACACCCACCACCCTTTGTGTGAAAAAATGACTCCTCAGATTCCAATGATTTTTTTTCCCTTTCACCTTAAATCTATGTCCTCTGGTTCTTGATTCCGTTATTCTGGGTAAGAGACTCTGTGCATCTACCCGAGCTCTTCCTCTCATGATTTTGTACACCTCAATAAGATCACCCCTCATCCTGCTATGCTCCAAGGAATAGAGTCCCAGTATGCTCACCCTTTCTCTATAGCTCAGGCCCTCGAGTCCTGGCTACATTCTCCTAAAAGTCGCCTTATGATGATCCTTTTTGCTTCTTCCATCTGCTGTTCCTGTGAGATTGTAATGACAGTGCAACTAGTGGCATTCACCAAACAGATCCAAGCTGCTCATCTGAGCATCAATGAACTTTTCAATTTAGTTTAGAGATACAACGTGGAAACAGGCCCTTCGGCCCACTGTGTCCTTGCAGACCAAGGATCACCCATACACTAGTTGTATCCTACTAACACTAGGGATAATTCACAGAAGCCAATTAATATACAAACTTGCCTGTCTTTGTAATGTGGGGAGGAAACCAGAGCACCCGAAGTAGACCCATGTGGTCACAGGGAGAGCGTGCAAACTCCGTACAGACTGCATCCGACGTCAGGATCAAAGCCAGGTCTCTAGCGCTGAAAGGCAGCAACTCTACCGCTGCCCACTGTATGTGATCCCAGTGTTCTCTTCTTAAATGGAAAAGCTAAAATTGACCAGGGCCAGTGAAGAAAGGTGGTATTCAGTGAAGATTTATGGTAAAATGAGCTGGAACTTAGAATGTAAGATATAATTTTACTGTGCTGCAACTGGGTTTAGGACCATGTCTGAAGATACCGATCAACATTTATTCCACATTGCAGTGCAGTGTTCAAATGCACAATGATTGTTTATAATCGAAAGCCCAAAAGCCCTGTTTGACTTGAGGCTTTTATTCTTTTTCTGTTTCCTATTGAAAGGTTTTGACTGTTTCTTGATGTTGTTTCATAGATGTGGTAAGTCTTCTGGCATGTTATCAAATGGCCAAGTCACTGAGTAAGTTACTCCCACAAAGGGTGGTGGGTGATTGGAACAAGCTGCCAGAGGAGGTAGTTAAGCCAGGGACGAGCCCACCATTTAAGAAACAGGTAGACAGGTACATGGATAGGACAGATTTTGAAGGATATGGACCAAACGCGGACAGGTGGGACTGGTGTAGCTGGGACATGTTGGGCGGTTTGGAATGGCCGGGTTCCATACTGTATGACTTCCTGACTCAATGACTCTATGTTAGACTCCTCATGCCAGTTCTACAACAGCTCATGACCGCATGGCGCTGGCCACAGCAACCACTGGGGATGATTTCCCCTGCATGCTATGTGTAACAAAATTGTAAACATATTCCTGACAAATATGATGACAAGTGTGGGTCTGAGTAATCTTTACTCCCTCAACATCCCACACCTCTGCCATTCATTATTCCCTAACTACCATGAACTTTTGTACGCAGAGGTAACATTGCTCACAGAGGTGAACAATGGGGGTGGCACGGTTTGTGCAGTGGGAGAGCAGCTACCTTACAGCACCTGAGACCCAGGTTCGATCCTGACTATGGGTGCTGTCTGTACGGAGTTTGTACGTTCTCCCTGTGATCGCGTGGGTTTTCTCCGGCTGCTCCGGTTTCCTCCCACACTCTAAAGATGTATGGGGAGAACGTACAAACTCAGTACAGACAGCACCCATAGTCAGGATTGAACCCTGAGATGGGTTCAGGAAAAAGATGGGTTGAACGACAGAGCCTGGCAAGTGATGGGTGGATACAGTTGAAGGCAATTTTGATTAGCAGGGGGGACAAAAGCTGGAGATGAAAAGGAGACCAAAAGGTCATACAAGGAGAGATGTAGAGTGAAATGTAAAGCCAGAGTGAGTGATATTGGTGGAACTAATCTGGGGAGGGGGGGTGAGGGGAAGGGGGGACATGATAGTAGAAGAAATGATTGTGGATTGGAATTGGAGGGAAGGTTGGGGTACAAGAAAGGGAGGGACAATGGTAGAGTTATATGCTTTCTTTGTTAATGGAGCCATTAAAGGAGCTTACAAGTGACTTTCTACTGTATATTACCATTTGCTTTCTGCTGATCGAAAAGAAGTTACAGCCTGTCAGCTCTGTTCATTTCGAATAAAGCCCTGCTACATAAAACAATATATTGCACATTCCGTGTCCATACAAGGAACAGTTTGATTCCCTCACTAGTATTTGATATAACACCACATTATTATATATGGGGTGACATGATGATATTTGCCTGGATACTCCACATAATGAGAAAAAGTAACTTGTTTTACGTGGTGTTTATGTGTTTGTAAATGAGCACGTAATTCAAAAGTTACGTGACTAGGTTGTCAGCATTAGTTTGAGAGTGTTATTCCAAAAATACCATCGCCTAAATCAAGATTTGGTATTAAAGGAACAAGCGCGTTATTTCAAAACGCATTAATCACTCACTCGTAAAACGCAAGATGCCTGTGTATAGGAACCAGATACATGCCAAGGTTCAAAACACAGGCAAAATATGAATGCAGTCTCTACTCCTGAAAGAAAGTGAGGGAGGAGATGCGAAGGGCCAAACTGGGTTTGATCCACCGACCACCTGAAATTATCCCCCTACGTGGTACTGGTGTATGTGTAAGATCCTCAGCTTCCCAATCCCATAGGATGGAAAACGATGTGTAAGGAGTCCTCAGAGGCCACCAGCCACCAACTGGTGGACATGGAACACCTTACAGCTATTGGCAGCTCGAAGATCGCAAACCAAGAAAATGATGGGAGGAACAGATAGAGTCTCTTTTTAAAAAAATATATTTTATTTTATTAGAAGTAAGTACAATTGTATACAATCATATTTTCATAATACATTTTATGTACAGCTTATTTTTTTATTATAATAAAGAAGAAAAAGAAAAAGAAATTAGATAATGAAGTATAGACAAATGTGAGATATATAGTGTGTGGAAAAGAAGAATAGAAAGTGAAAGAAGAAAGTTAAAGAATAGAAAATAGGAAAAAGAGAATAAAAGAAGAAAAGGGAAGAAAAAGAAAAAAGAAGTAAGGAGATCTTATTTATAATCTTGACCATCCCTCGCCCAGTCACGGATTAGCTTTTACAATTGTGTTGCACCATATGATTCCAAAAAGACGACAAATGGAGACCAACTCGTTATGAATTGGTCAAATTTATCTATTGGGAGGAATCGCATTTCCTCAAGATGTGCGGTGTCCAACATACTTGCAATCCACATTTTGAGCGTTGGTATTGGTGCATTTTTCCAAAATTTAAGTATTAATTTTTTTGCTATTATTAAACCATAATTTAAAAATAATTTTTGAGATGGATTCAATTTATTCCCATCTTCCATTACCCCAAATATAATCAATTCATTATTAGGTTCCATTTTTATCTTAAATAATTTTGTGAATATTTCGAAAATATCACTCCAAAATCTATAAAGTTTTATACAGGAAACAAAAGAGTGTGTTATAGTTGCATCTTGGGTTAAACATTTATCGCAAGTAGGGGATATATTTGGGTAGAATTTATTTAATCTTGTTTTTGAGTAATATAATCTATGTAAAATTTTAAATTGAAGTAGGTTATGTCTTGCATTAATCGAACATTTGTGAATGTATGTCAAATACTTTTCCCATGTAACCTTCGTAATTTTTATCATTAATTCCCGTTCCCACTCTTCTCTAAGTACCTCTGTCGCTGGTAAATCTATATTTAAAATACTATTATATAAATATGATATTAATTTTTGTGTATCAGCTTTAATATTCATTGCTTCTTCCAATAAATCAGGAATTATTTTTTGATATCCTTGTATGTATGTCTTCAAGAAATCGCAAATCTGAAGATATTTAAAATAATGATTGTTTTTCAATTTAAATTTTAATTGTAATTGTTGAAATGATAGTAAATCTCCCATTTCATACATATCCCCGATCCTTTTAATTCCTAAACTTTCCCATTGATTATATATGTTGTCCATAAGAGATGGTTTAAATAAAGGATTATTCACTATTGGTGTTAACAATGATAGGTTTCTTAATTTTAAGGATAATTTTATTTGTTTCCATATTCTTATTGTATCCTGTATAATTGGGTTCTTCTTATATATTGTATTGTTCATTTTTTTCGGGAAGAAGAGGATCGTTCCTATATTACAAAGAAAACAATCCTCTTTCTCCATTTTTATCCATTCTGTCTGTTGGGTAGAACTATCCAACCAGTAAATTATATTCTTAATATGTATTGCCCAATAATAATACAGAAAATTTGGGAGTGAAAGTCCCCCGACATCTTTTGGTTTACATAAGTGTTCTTTTTTAATTCTATGTGATTTATAATCCCAAACAAAATTAGTAATATTAGAGTTTAATTTTTTTTTTAAATATTTTGGTACATATACTGGTATAGACTGAAATAGGTATAATAACTGTGGTAGAAAGATCATTTTTATAGCGTTTATTCTACCTATTAATGATAAAGGAAGTGTTTTCCAAAATGTAATCATAATATTAAGTTTGTTTATTAAAGGTATAAAATTGGCATTGAATAAAGCTTTATGTTTTCTAGTAATCTGAATACCCTGATATTTAAATTTTTCTGTTGCTATTTTAAAAGGGAACTTCAGTAAGTGTGTAGATTCTTGAGGTTTTAACGTCATGATTTCACTTTTGTTCCAATTTATTCTATATCCAGAAAAGGACCCAAATTCCTCTATTAAGTTTAATAAATTTGGTATGCTCGTTTGTGAGTTTGTTATATATAACAGAATATCGTCTGCATATAATGAACACAGAGTCTCTTGCCCAGAGTAGGGCAATCGCATGGATTTGATGGGCCAAAGGGCCTGTTTCTATGGTGTATCTTTCAATCAGTCAATTTCTTCCTGCTATTAATGAAATTTAAATCATGCTGAGCATCAAACAGATGGGATCTGCTCAGACGAAGCCACAATACCAGTATAATGTGGAATGTGGAAGACTTGCTTTACTATAAAATAAGGCATGACCATTTTTAACATCAGTGAGAAGAAGCGATAACAAATAATAGGGTCAACATTGTTTTTGTAATGTATAACTGAAGCAACAGAATAATGGAAGACACAATTACACTTGGTTGCATTGCTTTGCTGTAATCAGCAACAGCTTTATATATCATTGTTATAGAGGCAAAAACATTCCAACAGTTTGTATCTAGAAGATTTAAAAAGAAAAAGAAATGAAATTGGTGAGATTTAGAGAAGCCATTTTAAAGTCCTTGCCAGTGTTAGAGAGTCAGGGAGCACGTTAACACCTGCTTCAGCTCAACTCATTCATGCTGACAAGATCACCATCTACCTCGTTTGACCCATATCTCTCTAAACCCTGTTAATTTCAGCAGAGACAAAGGCAGTCTCAGATCCTTGTTCTGAGATTCATGAAGCTCTGGGCTACCCCCTGTGTTTTGGGAACTGTGCCAAGGTACAGGGGCAGACACAGGCATGGAGTCATAGAGTCATACTGAGTGGAAGCAAGCCCCTTGGCTCAATTTGCCTACGCCAAGCAAGGTCCCCATCAACACTAGTCCCACATGCCTGGGTTTGGCCCATCTATCTATATACTTTTAAAACTCTCTGGCTGCCGTCCGTCTGTACGTCTGTATGTCTGTACGTCTGTACGTCTGTACGTCCAACGTTCTGCTTGACTTGTCCCGCCTTTGATACCGCCCCGCGCCCGCGCGGCGCGCGGAAACGCCGATATTTTTTACCGTTTCTAAAGAGGTTACGTTTATCTTTACGAATAGACGATCCTGATTAAATTTGGTCGTGTTTAGGTACGCTTTTTAAAATAAAATACCTCTCCCCCCACCCAAACCAAACATTTCAAAATGTTTAAAAAAACAGCTCAGCCGTAGAATGTTAGTAAAGATTCCGTTGTGTGATGTCACAATGCACAATGGTCACAGATGTCCAATCGGAATGAATCCATTTACATATGCCTTTGCGGCGGCCCCAGCCCCGGCCCCTCCCCCCCAACCCCCGCAGCATTGGGCATTGTGACATCACAAAACGGAACCTTCATTTACATTCTATTGCTGAGAGCTGTTTGTTTAACATTTTGAAATGTCCCCATTCCCTATCGCCCCCACACACGTGGCGACGCCCTGCGACACGTGTGACAAATCGGAATGAATCCGTTTACATATGCCTTTGAAGCAGCCCGAGCCCCAGCCCCTCCCCCCCAACCCCGCAGCCTGTGATTACGTTTATCTTTACGAATAGACAACCCTGATTAAATTTGGTCGTTTTTATGTACACTTTAAAAAATAAAATACTTCTCCCCCCCCCACCCCCAAACATTTCAAAATGATTAAAAAAACAGCTCAGCCATAGAATGTTAGTAAAGATTCCGTTGTGTGATGTCACAATGCCCGATGCTAACAGATGTCCAATGGGAATGGATTCATTTAGATATGCCTTGGCAGCAGCCCCAGCCCCAGCCCCTCCCCCCCAACCCCACAGCCTGTGTCGAAGGGCGTCGCCACGTGTGTGGGGGGGATAGGGAATGGGGACATTTCAAAATGTTTTAAAAAAACAGCTCTCAGCAATAGAATGTAAATGAAGGTTCCGTTTTGTGATGTCACAATGCCCAATGCTCAAAGATATCCAATCAAAATGAATCCGTTTACATATGCCTTGGCAGCAGCCCCAGCCCCAGCCCCTCCCCCCCACCCCCGCAGCCTGTGTCACGTGTGTGGCAATAGAGAAAGAGGATTGGGGGTGATAGGGAATGGGTAACAGATGGACTGTCCCTACCCATCCTACTTCAACTCTCCCTCCCCACTCTTCCCCCTCTCTCCTCTCCCCCTCCCTCCCCTCCCACACCCTCTCTTCCCCCTCCACCACCCCTCTTCACCCCCCTACCCCCTTCCCCTCTCTCTTGCACCACTCCCCGCTACCCCTCTGCCCCTCACTCACCACTCTTCCCCTCTCCCTCCCCCACCTCTATCCCTCACCCCTCCCTCTCTTCCCCCACTCCTCTCCCCTTCCCCTCATCCCCTCTCTCCACCTCTAACATCCCCTCCCCCCCTCCCCCCTTCCTGCCCTCCCCACTCTCCTCCCCGTCCCTCTCCCCCCACCCTGCTCTCTTCTCCCTCACCAATCTCTCCCCTTTCCTCCTCCCCCTCTCTCCTCCCTCCCATCCCCTCTTCTCTCCCCACCCCGTCTCCCTCTCCCCCCTCCCCCCCTCTTCTCTCCCAACCCCGTCACCACCCTCCACCCTCCCCCACACCTCTCTACCCTTCTCCTCGCCTTACCCACCCCTCTCTCCTCCCCCTCTCCATCCCCTTCTCCTCACCCCTCTCCCTCTCATCCCCCTCCTCCTCCCACCCCCATTACTCTCTCCCACATCCCCCTTCCCTCTCTCACCCCGTCCCCTTCCCCCTACCCCGCTATCCCTCTTCAACCACTCCCCCTACACCTCTCCCCCTCCCTCTCTCCCACTTCCACCACTCCCCCTACACCTCTCCATCTCCCTCCCCATTCTTCCACTTAACTCCCAAACCCATCCCCATCTCCCTCCACAACCCCCTCCCCCACCCCTCTCCCCCCTCCCTTCTCTCTCACTCCCCACTCTTCCACTCTCCCTCCCCCACCTCTATCCCTCCCCCCTCCTTCTCTCCCTCTCTTCCCCCTACTCCTCTCCCCTTCCCCTCATCCCCTCTCTCCACCTCTAACATCCCCTCCCCCCTCTCCCCCCTTCCTGCCCTCCCCGCTCTCCTACCACTCTCCTCCCCCTCCCTCTCCCCCACCCTGCTCTCTTCTCCCTCACCAATTTCTCCCCTTTCCTCCTCCCCCTCTCCTCTTCTCTCCCCACCCCGTCTCCCTCTCCCCTCTTCTCTCCCCACCCCGTCTTCCTCTCCACCCCTCCCCCCATCTGTGTTTGGGGGGTGGTTAGTGTGAGTGTGATGCCGCAGCCCCCCTCCCCTCCCGCAAACGCGCGTTGGGAAAACAGCCCGCCAACAGTCTCTCTGTCTTTAAGACAGAACTGCAGATGCTTGAAAATCAAAGGTACACAAAAAAAATGCTTCATAACCTCAGCGGGTGCAGCAGCATCTATGTATCAAAAGAAATAGACAACGTTTCGTGAAAACCCGTCTGAGGATGGGTTTCCGCCAAAAACATTGCCTATTTCCTTCACTCCATAGATGCTGCTGCACCCGCAGTTTCTCGAGTTTTATTGTGTGTACCAGTCTATCTGTCTCTCCCCTCTCTCTCTCTCTCTGCCCTTCTCTCTTCACAGCCCGCGACTCAACTCATGCACGCCTGCTCCAACCCACCCCCTTCACCTCTCTCCCCATCCTCTTCTTCCTCTCTCCACCCCTCTCCTCTCTCACCCTCCTCTCTCCCCACCTTCCTCACCCCCCTTCCTCTCAACCCTCCTCCTCCCCCACCTCACAATTTTTTTTTCTAACATTAAATTTTCTCTCTCTGCACCACCCCCCCTCGAGACGTACCTGAGAGGTGAGGGCTATTCGTCAGTGGATAGGGTGGAGATGGAATAAAAGAAGAAAATTAAAATATTAATATAATATCAAGGGGTGTGATGAGTGTGTGTTTGTGGGTGCCAGATTCACACCCCGCAACCTTGCTTTGGAGGTACAGACCCAACGGGTGGTTAGTGTGACGTCACAGCCCCCCGCCCCAAACGCACGTTCGGTGTCCAGACCCAACGGGTCTGCACTTGGTCTAGTATCATTCTAAAACTGTCCTCGCCATGTACCCGTCCAACATTGTGATTGTATCCGCCTGAACTACCTTCTCCAGCAGCTCACTCCGTACATCCACCACCCTTTGTGTAAAAAAAGTTGCCCCATTATCCTATTAAAACTTTTCCCCTTCCCCTTAAACCTATGTCCTCTGGTTCTTGATTTCCTTACTCTGGGTAAGAATCTCTGCATTTACCCCCATTTATTCCTCTCATGATTTCAAGAGAGTTTATTGTCATGTGTCCCAGATAGGACAATTAAATTCTTGCTTTGCTTCAGCACAACAGAATATAGAAGGCATGAATACAGAACAGATCAGTGTGTCCATATAACATTGTATAAATATATACACACATGAATAAATAAAACAGATAAAGTGCAAATAAACAGATAATGGGCTATTAATGTTCAGAGTTTTGTTTGAGTTGAGTTCAATAGCCTGATGGCTGTGGGGAAGTAGCTGTTTCTGAACCTGGACATTGCAGTCTTCAGGCTCCTGTACCTTCTACTTGAAGATAGCGGGGAGATGAGTGTGTGGCCAGGATGGTGTGGGTCCTTGATGATGCTGCCAGCCTTTTTGAGGCAGCGACTGCGATAGATCCCCTCGATGGTAGGGAGGTCAGAGCCGATGATGGACTGGGCAGTGTTTATTACTTTTTGTAGTCTTTTTCGCTCCTGGGCACTCAAGTTGCCGAACCAAGCCACGATGCAACTGGTCAGCATGCTCTCTACTGTGCACCTGTAGAAGTTAGAGAGAGTCCTCCTTGACATACCGACTCTCCGTAATCTTCTCAGGAAGTAGAGGCGCTAATGTGCTTACTTTATAATAGCATCCGTGTTCTCGGACCAGGAGAGATCTTCAGAGATGTGCACGCCCAGGAATTTGAAGCTCTTGACCCTTCCACCATCGACCCGTTGATATAAACGTTGTACATAAATCTTGTACACTTCTATAAGATCACCCCTCATCCTCCTGCGCTCCGAATAAACTGCTCAACCCTGCTCAACCTCTCCCTATAGCTCATGCCTGCGAGTCCTGGCAACATCTTCGTAAATCTTCTATTCAATTCAATTCAATTCAATTTTATTTGTCTTTTGGACAAATTTGTCATTTGGACCCCTTGAGGTCCAAACGAAATGTCGTTTCTGCAGCCATACAATACAAAACGAAGAAGACCCGAGACACAACACAATTTACACATACATCCATCACAACGCTGTGATGGAAGGCAAAAAAAACTTATCTCTCCACTGCACTCCCCCCCCCCCGATGTCAGAGTCAAAGTCAAAGCCCCCGGCGGGCGATGGTAATTATCCCGCGGCCATTAAAGCCACGCCGGGTGATGCAAGGTCGCGCACCGGGTCTTGGTGTTAGAGCCCCGGCGCGCGCCCGCAAAGTCCGGTGGCCACTCCAAGCCGCGCGGGGCGACGATGTAAAGCCCCGCTCCAGGTGCTCCTCAACCCCGCAACTCGGGCAGGAGAAGTCGCCGCTGCGGAAGCCCCGAAAAGCAGTCTCCCACCAGGGGACCCGCGGGCCTCCAGTGTTGCCATCCGCCAGACCCGCGGCCGCAGCCTCCGAATCTCCGGCGGTCGGGTCGCAGCAGCGCTCCACCACAGCTCCACCCGCTCCAGACTCGGCCAGCCCCGTGACGGTGAGTAGTCCGCAGCTCCGCAACTGGAGCCCCAGGTCGTTCCTGCTGGAGGCCGCTCCACGTTGCCCAGCCCCAACGACAACGGAGACCCGACAAGGAAAAGGTCAGGTCTCCCGTGCAGGGGAAAGATTTCAAAGTCCCCACCCCCCCACACACATACCCCGACAAAAAAAATAATAAAAAACTACATAAAAACGAGACAAAAATAATAAAAAGACAGACGGACTGCAGAGGCCGCTGCAGACGAAAGTCGCGCCGCCCACCGATGCACCCTTTCTAGCTTAACAACATCCTTCCTATAGAAGGGTTACCAAAAAATACTCCAAATGTGGCCTCACCAATATTTTGTATAACTGTAACATATCATTCTTCTATACTCAATACTCTGACTGATGAAGGCCAATGAAAGTCTTCCTGATCACCGTAACTTCCCGTGATATCACTTTTGCGTAAGGAACTATGTACCTGCACTCCTACATCCCTTGGCTCTACCACACTCCCCAGAGCATTGCCATTGACTGTGTAGATCCTGCCCTGGTTTGACTTCCCTAAATGCAATACCTCACACTTATCTGTATTAAACTGCATGTACCTTTTATATGTTGTTATGGCCTCAAACACTTGTTCCATATATGTACCATCCTCAGTGTGAATAAGTAGCCCCTCTTAACACGTTCAAGAGAGAGTTAGATTTAGCTGTTAGCGCTAAAGGAATCAAGGGGTATGGGGGAAAAGCAGAAACGGGGTACTGAATTAAATGATCAGCCATTATCACATTGAATGTCGGTGCTGGCTCAAAAGGCCGAATGGCCTATTCCTGCACCTAATTTTCTATTTCTATGTTTCCCCTCCACCTTAAACCAGTGGTGGAGTGATTGAAGTAAAATATAACAGGTGGCCTGAAAAGGGGAAAGACAGATATTACAATGGACTGCAGTACTGGAGGGGATTGCAACAAGGGAAAGGCTATGGAGAAGTTTGGGGAAACGAAGATGAGAACTTAAAAATAGCTATTTTAATTAACTGAAGATAACATGGGCCATCAAGCATTGGTGAATGGGAGTTTTTGTGAGTTACAATGTAGGTAAAAGAAAGTGGAGCACGGAAGGCTGGATGGATGTGAGTTGTCAAATCTAGAAGTGATAAAGGCACTTGTAAGTTTTAACAACAAATCAGCTGAGTTAGCACCCGATTGATTGTAGATGATCAGCCATGATCACAATGAATGGCGGCGCAGGCTGGAAGGGCCAAATGGCCTCCTCCTGCACCTATTTTCTATGTTTCTATGTTTCTATAACCTTGAAATTATCTCTAATTTTCTTTGATGTATTAAAAACACCTTAATATTTTATCCTATATCTAGGGACACACAATACGTGAGATGCTTAGCCCATCAAAAGGACTAATTTTCAGTGTGTGGGAACAGTCCTATCCTAAAACAGTCTCTTGTATCTTCCCTATCTTCTCTTCATTTTACTTCATGTACGATCTGAGCGTTTGTTCAACTGAATTGGGATCCCTGCAGGAAATATAAACTCCAAAGTCCCAATGCTTACTGAAATTATGGTTTGTTGTAAATATTGAATGAAGACCAACTTTGTCATATTTCTTTAAGCTAAAATTATGCTAGTTGGATATGATAGTTGCATAAAGTATTTGGAGTGATTTTTGAGGAGAAAAACGCAACGTTAATTCACAGGTAGTTCATAAATCCGTAAGTTCCCGGAGCAGAATTAGGCCATTCGGCCCAACTAGTCTACTCCGCCATTCAATCATGGCTGATATATCTTTCCCTCTCAACCCCCTCCCCCCCCCCCCCCACAACCCCTGACACCTTACTAATCAAGAATCTGTCAAACTCTGCCTCAAAAATATCCATTGACGGTCTCCACAGCCTTCTGTGGCAATGATTTCCACAGATTCACCACCCTGTCATATGTTAAAAGTATTGTCAATCCCAGTCTCTGTGCATCTCCGAAATTTGGTCACAATGGAACAAACTTCTCCCCAGCCAACATTTGACTGAATTTCCACTCCGCACTTCAAAGTGATAAAAACATGTGAAAACTGATTGCAATTACTAGTGACACACAGGGAATAGTCAAGTCTCAAAAGCAATTAGTGAAGCAATTAAGTCTGATAATGAAAAAGGAATTACAACATTCTTGTATCTCTTACTATTGTTTTGAAGAAATGGGGATCCACAGAGGAATTGGATTGAGACTTTTCACTGTAAGCAAACCAACTCTTTTTAAGCAAACCTTATTCATTTTATCAAATAGATTATAGCACTGGAGCAGTCTGCTGCCCAAGATGCATATGCCAGCTCTTTAATTCCCATTCCCATGCACTTGAACATTTAAAACAACTGTAGAAGATGGGACTCTAAAATGAAAGAAATGCTGGAAATACTTAGCATGTATGGCTGGTTATGTGGGAAGAGGAATAGAGTTAATGTTTTGAGTCAAATGTTTGCAGGTTTGCACAGGATTGTATGGGTGCCCTCTAGTTTCCACCCACACCATCAAGAATTGCATGATGTTATATTAATGAGCAAACCACATGGTGCTGGAGGAACTCATCAGGTCAGGCAGCAACTGGGGTCTGAATGGGCAGGTGATGTTTCGGGTACTGAAGAATCCCAATCCGAAATGTCACCTGTCTCTTCCCTCCTCAGAGAGAGTTAGATATAGCTCTTAGGGCTAACAGAAACAAGGGATATGGGGAGAAAGCAGGAATGGGGTACTGATTTTGGATGATCTGCCATGATGAATTGAAGGGCCGAATGGCACCTAATTTATATGTTTCTATGTTTCTATGTTGCCTGGCTCATTGAATTCCTTTAGGAGTTTGCGCTTTGATCAATATTCCATCATCTGCAGTTTCTCGTGTCTCCTTGATAGATAAATTAATTCATTGTAAATACCCTCAGTGTACAGAAAGTGGGGGAATTGATAGAATGTGGTTAGAATAAAGTTGGGATTATTGTTGGTTTAGTGGAAAGGAAAACTCAATTGACGTGCTTACATGCTGTAAAAAATTACAAGAGATACATGCATTCCAAGAACTTCTCAGCCTCCTGCATGTTCTTCAATGATTCAATTTTCTTGAATTATAATCATAATCATAATTTATTAGCCAAGTATGTTTTGCAACAAACAAGGAATTTGGTTTGCCATACAGTTATACCAAAAATGCACCAAGACACACAACTGCATAAAAATTTGACATAAACATGTACCACAGCGGCTCCTCCACATTCCCCACTGTGATGGAAGGCAATAAAGTCTTATCTTCTTTCCTCCTTTTCTCCCGCGGTCGGGGGAGTTGAACCATTCGCAATCGGGGCGATTGAAGCTCCCTTACCAGAGCAAAGGCCCTGAGCAACATAAAGCATTTTGCACTCATGGCTATTCAGTGGATATACCGGTTAGTCCCCACAAAAGCACAGGAATTGCAAGAGCTATGTCAGTTGCACTATCATTCTGCTTTAAATCTTATCTACTGCAAAAATATGTGTATAATGTAGACAGTCTACTCTGCCATTTTGATTTCATGGTTAGATCAGATGAGATTAGTTTATTGTCACATACATATCAGGGTGAAATGAAATTCCTTGTACACATGAAGCTCACGAAATAAACATAATACACAAGTTAATGTTAAATACAAAAATAAATACAATGACAAGTGCAAAATAACAGATTCGTCCAAGTTTTTAGTGCAATCTAAAAAAAGGCAAAACAAAACTAAAGAGCAATAATAGATTAAGCAAATGTGGTATAGTTAAGAGTAAGAGTATGTGGCAACACAGCTGGGAAGTGGTTTAGGTTCAGGAGTCTGATAAGAGCGGGGAAATATGTGTAGGAAGGAACCGCAGAAGCTGGTTTAAACCGAAGATAGACACAAAAACCTGGAGTAACTCAGCGGGTCAGACAGCATCTCTGGAGAAAAGGATTAGAGCACATGGTATTGGGGGTAGGGTATTGACATGGATGGAGAATTGGTTGGCAGACAGGAAACAAAGAGTAGGAATCTACTCTTTCAGAGGCGAGTGAAATGGCGCAAGGCTCGGTGCTGGGGCCGCAACTATTTACAATATATATTAATGATTTAGATGACGGGATTAAAAGTAACACTAGCAAATTTGCAGATGATTCAAAGCTGGGTGGCAATGTAAACTGCGAAGAGGATGCTAGGAGGTTGCAGGGTGACGTGGACAGGTTGAGTGAGTGGGCAGATGCGTGGCAGATGCAGTATAATATAGATAAATGTGAGGTTATCCACTTTGGCGGCAAGAAAGTGTAGTGCAACGAGACCTGGGTGCCCTTGTATACCAGTCACTGAAAGTAAACATGCAGGTACAGCAGGCAGTGAAGAAAGCTAATGGAATTTTGGCCTTCATAACAAGAGGATTTGAGTACAGCTGCTCCTCAACCTACGATGGGGTTATGTTCCGATAAACCCATCGTAAATTGAAAATATCGTAAATCGAAAACTCATTTAATACAATTTGATCACGTGGCCGGAAGTGAGCTGCGGCTCGCTGCCGTTGCCCAGCGTTTGCATCATCGTAAAGTCAAAATATCGTAAGTCGAAGCATCATAAATCGGGGAGCATCTGTATAGGAGTAAAGAGGTCCTTGGTGAGACCAGACCCAAGAGACCGATGCCTATTATGCCTCCTGGCATGTAGGGCAGCAACAAAAGTCCTCCACTCCTGTCACGCCCAGTAGTGTTGATTCCTTCAGTTGCTGTTTCCGTAACATATTTGTTTTACGAGACAGGGTTATTAGCCCTGTGCTCAACCTCCAACCTGGAGGACCAGTGGATCGCTCTTCGTCTCGCCTCTACCCTTCGACCTGTCCAGCATGGGAGACCATAACAGGAGATGAATCTCCCGCTGGCATAGCTCTAGGGGTCACTGAGATACACAAGCTCCCCGACCACGACAAGGTTGCAATCCAACGGGGAGCTTGGTGAGACCACATCTGGAATATTGTGTGCAATTTTGGTCTCCTAATTTGTGGAAGGATATCCTTGCTATTGAGGCAGTGCAGCGTTGGTTCACGAGGTTAATCCCCGGGATGGCAGGAATGACATATGAGGAAAGATTGGAAAGACTGGGCTTGTATTCACTGGAATTTAGAAGGATGAGAAGGATAGAAACAAATAAAATTATAAAAGGACTGGACAAGCTAAATGCAGAAAAATGTTCCCAATGTTGGGGGAGTCCAGAACCAGGGGCTACAGTCTAAGAATAAAGGGGAGGCCATTTAAAACTGAGATGAGAAAACACTTTTTCACCCAGAGAGTTGTGAATTTGTGGAATTCTCTGCCCAAGAAGGCAGTAGAGGCCAATTCATTGGATGAATTTAAAAGAAAGTTAAGTAGAGCTCTAGTGGCTCGTGGAATCAAGGGATATGGGGAGAAGGTAAGCATGGGTTACTGATGGTGGATGATCAGCCATTAACACAATGAATGGTGGTGCAGACTCGAAGGGCCTCCTCCTGCACCTATTTTCTATGTGACCCTTCTTCTCGACCCGAAACGTCACTTATTTCTTTTCACCAGAGATGCTGTCTGACCTGCTGAGTTACTCCAGCTTTCTGTGTCTATCAAAGAGTGGGGAAGAAGCTATTCTTAAGCCTGGTCATCTGGGCTTTTTAAAGCTTCTGTATCTTCTATCAGAAGGTGGAAGGGAGAAAAGGGAATGGCAAGGGGATAGGCATTCTTAGCGATACTTCCAGCCTTCCGGTTGCAACGCATCATGAGGATGCACTGGATGGCAGGAAGGTACCAGCCTATCATGAATTGGGCTGTGTTCAGCACTCTGCAGCTCAAATAAAATAAGGTCTTTCACGCAAAAGATTTAAATTTAGTATAAATTTAAACTCCATTTACATTTCATGCAAATTGAAGTTCTTTGATCTTGTGCGCTTTTTAAAATCACAGTAGCATCTTCAAATTAAACTGGCCACTGTTCCCACCAAATTAATCACAATTGCGAGTATAACGAAGTTTAACATTTTGTGGGCCTCTGGGAAGGTTCGAAGAATTTGATCAATTTTTCAGATCAATGGCACTAATGAAAATTTTTATTTTTAAACCATCAATGGTTATTTTTTAAATGCTCAGTAATGTTGTCCTCCAACATAAATAGCTGAATATTCTTTTAAGTCATTTTAATCAGTGGTTTATTTATTGATAAGTGCACCAATCAATGAGTTGGAGGTGATTCATAGCAAACAATACTATACATCAAGCATAGTCAATTTGCTGAGATATCAGGGTCTACTTAATAATGGAAGTAGAAACTATAGCAGTTTCTCCCAATTAAAAAAAAATAGTTTCCAAACAAATTCAGTGAGTGGAGGGTAAATAAACATAAATGGCAGCATGGTGGCGTAGCGGTAGAGCTACTGCCTTACAGCACCAGAGACCCGAGTTTGATCCTGACTATGGGTGTTTGCCGGTAAGGAGTACATGACTGCGTGGGTTTTGTCCAAGACCTTACCTCCCACACTCCAAAGACGTACAGGTTTGTAGGTGAATTGGCTTGTTATAAATGTAAATTGTTCATATTGCGTGTAAGATGGTGTTGGAGTGGGGGATCGCTGGTCCGTGCCAAAGGTCTTGTTTCCATGCTGTATAAAATAAACTCAATCCCAGCCATTTACAATATTAAAGGTACCAAACTTGATTGATAGTGCACAAAAATTCAGTTCCAGCCTGTATTGCTATTTTGTGAACAATACATTCAACCAATTGTAGATACAAGGAACTGTAGATGCTGGTTTACAAACAAAGAATAAAAGTGCTGGAGTAACTCAGTGGGTCAGGCAACATCCCAGGAGAACATGGATAGGTGACGTTTCGTGGCAGTACCATCTTCATACTGATTCGGGGGGGGGAATAGAACGTTGGAAGTAAGGAGAGGCAGGACAAAGACTGGCAGATAATAGGTTAATACAGGTTAGGGGGTGGGGTTAATAGGTAGATGGTTAGACAAAGGCTAGAGATGAAAAGACAGAAAGCGTGAGGCAAGAGGATTGAAGAGTTGCAAATTGTGAAGCTAGAGGAAGGAATGTAGGTGGAAGAGGAGGAGGGGAGAACAAAGTATAAGTCCAGGTCGGGCACTTGGGAGGGGTGAATAGGGTAGAGAATCTGAGTAGTTTGGGGGAAGAAGGGAGACGGGGAGGGGTTTTGGAGTTGCCTAAAATCGGAAAATTTTACACCAGCATTTTGTGTCTTTTTTTATAGATAACCAATTACTATTTGGAAATCAGGTTGTTCACAAGTGATGAACTCACATTATAAGTAAAGTTGATTGTATTTTGCAATCATTAAAAATTTGAGCATGTTATTTCTCTTCATTATCTAAGGGTATAGTCACTGAAGTAACCTATTGTAATTATAGTGGATTCGTCAAAGTTTGCATTTGCATTGGATAAATCAGATACAGCAAGCTTTTCTTGCGAAAGTTGCAAAGTTGTACAGATTTGCAGCACAGAAAACAGGCTCAACCTGTACATCAAGTACTGTATCTCTCTAGATCAATCCTTTTTACTGGCATTTTGATATGTGGCCATGTGCTGAGGAAGGATTCGACTGAACCTTCAGATACACATAAAACTATCAATACTCTCGAGCTTCCCAGCAAATGCAATACTCTACCATTAATTTGCCTTTAAAAAGGCGCCCTTAGTTGATTGAGAACAATCCATGACTGTGTATACTTTAATTTCACTAGGCCACAAAGGCTGAGCTAATGATATAGATATTTCTTTTTCCCCATTTTCTCTAAATAATGTCCGTAAAACCTTGCAAAACACGAATGAACAATCTATTTACGCAACATTTTAGGATATTGATCTGACAATCTCCCCTAAAGAATTCCCATTGATGTGTAGCCCAGCAACTTTGATTTACCTGTTCTGGTTGGTGGGTCATTTGACATTTATGTTCAACAAAGTCCACAGGGAATATAGCTGAAAATGATACAACACCTAACTAGTTAATCTAATGCAGCCAGTAATCCATATTGCAACAGTTTTCACTGAACCGTCAATGCCCATATATCTTCCCTCTAGAAACAAGGAACTGCAGATGCTAGTTTACACAAAAGGACACAAAATGTTGGAGTAACTCAGTGGGTCAGGCAGCATCTATGGAGAATTATGGATAGGTGACATTCGGTTTGGAACCCGCCTTCTGAAACATCACCTATCCATGTTCTCCAGAGATGCTGCATGACCAGCTGAGTTAGTCCAGCACTTTGTGTCCTCTTAGCTTTTCTATATGTTTGTTTTTGTGTTTAGAGATTCAACATGGAAATTTATAGAGGTCAATTAACCTACAAACACACATGTCTTTGGGATTTGGGAGGAAATCAGCGCACTGGGAGGAATCCCTCGCAGTCACAGGGAAAACATGCAAACGCCACACAGACAGCACCCAAGGACAGTATCAAACCCGGTCTGTGGCTCTGAGAAGCAGCAGTTCTTCCATTTCCACTAATTGAGACCTTTTCCCAATAAAAAAATAGTTTTTCATAAAAAAGGATTAGAATGGTTGGTAAAATCATACAGTGAAAGTTTTAGTAAAAGCATATTACTGTAAACAAACAAAATTCTTAAATCTTTTAATCCAACACAATTGTAAACCATTTACAGGAAACATAAAATAGTTGCAATGGTGTTTTTGTTCAACGTTATGGTTGTGCCACTTAGCTTGAACCCAAAAAGAAAGCCATCAGCATTTATTGATTTCACTTTCAATTGGAGTTTAACATGCTGTTACTTTTCTAAGCAATTAACTAAATTACATCTAAAATGAATAGAAGGAACTTGTATTTTTATATTGCTTTATTACATCCTCTGAGCATCTCAACCTGGAACACAGAAGTCTGGACTAATGATCCAGTGGTAAGGCACCATGCAGCTAGGGAATTTAAACTCATTTAATTAAGTAAATTCAGAATCAAGTGCTGGTAACAATAAAATAGCCAGGTACTTATAAAAACTCATTTGACATTAATGTCCATTAGGGAAATAAATCTGATGTTTTACATGATCTACCCTGCACCGATGCCAACCTATAACAATGTGGTTGTTTTTTAAAAACTAAAATATGATGGTAATAAGTTTCATTGTTTAGAATGTATGGATTTCTAATGTATGCTCATCCCTGTGGAGATACAGCATGGAAACAGGCCAATGAGTCTATGTCAACCGTCGATCAATACACTAGGTCTATGTTTGCTTCCATACACTAGAGACAATTTACAGAAGCCAATTAACCTACAAGCCTGCACGCCTTTAGAACGTGGGAGAAAACCGGAGCACCCGGAGAAAACCCATGTGAGGCAACAGCTCTACTGCTGTGCCACTGTAACTCTCGCTTTGAGCCAGGTCTCTATTTTACTTCGGAGTCACGTGAAGAGCCCGCCAGCCCGCATGCGTGTCATTATCGTCTAACGCATGGCGCAACGACTGGCTGGCAGGCGCGTTGCTCCTCCAGCAGTAAGTTAAACCCTGCAGGTAAGTTGTGAACTTATTTTCAGGTTGTTTTTTCCTTGCAGGAAGCTCTTTACAGAGTTCCTGCTGGAGACGTTCCAGGGTCGAAATCCCGGCTCCGCGGGGAAACCCGGCACGGAGAAACCCTACTACGGACATCGCGGGGAATCCCGGCTACAGGGACCGCAGGTAACCCCGGCTGCGGAAACCGCGGGGAAACCCGGCTCGGGGAAGCCCAGCTGCGGGGACCGCGTGAAGACACAAGACCGCGGGGAAACCCAGCTCGGGGAAACCTGGCTACGGGGACCGCATGAAGACACAAGACCGCGGGGAAACCCGGCTACGGTGACCGTGGGAAGACCGCGGGGAACCCGGCTTGGCGAAACCCAGCTACGGGGACCGTGGGAAGACCGCGGGGAACCCGGCTCGGGGGAAACCCGGCTATGGGGACCGTGGGAAGACACGGCTACGGACCGCGGAAATGCGGGTAGCCGGCGGCGACTTCAGACTCCGGAAGCCCGGAAAGGGGTACAGCCAAACGGAGTCTGAGAGGCCTAGACTGGGACGAGTCAGGCCAGGAGGGTTCCCCTACGAAATGGGTACGTCCTCGGACATTTTTACCCAGATGGAACATGGATAGCGTCCGCAGGGCGTTCATCCCACTAAGGTGATGCTCCATCCTGATATGGTCCATGGAGGGGCCATATCAGCGCAGGTCTCCTCGGGGGCCTGCGGCAGCACCTGTTTCAGGGCTGCTTACAAATCTCCCTCTCTGTGAAGTGGAGTGCGAGGGGTCAGTGGGTAACAGACACCAAACTCGGAAGTATGTCCGGGGAACATACTGGAGTACATGCATGAGGTTCCAGAAATTTCTGTCATGCCATCAAGGGTTGTGATATCCTCGCAAACGAAGGAGCTCCTGCTGGAAGAGTTGGCTTCCAACCATTGGCAGAAAACCCGGAGGGGCCAGAGTTCCCCTTGCGAAGCAGCAGCTACCTCACGTCACATCATTACAGGAACAGGTGCCGGCTGTGAGATACCATGCACCTGTAAATTGTTCCTGAAAGTGCTGGCAGTGAACAGCGCTATCTGGGTGATATTGGAGGCGGCATGAAAACCCAGGAAATGAAACTCCAACAAATTTTAAAGATTACTGGCCTGGTGTTGATGTGCAATGCACACTTCAAAATGAACTAGAACGCCATCAGACCTGCCTTAAATTCCAATTTTCAGGCTAATGTAAGGCCAGCAATGTCCAGCCGCCGAATCTTCTCTTCAGGGAAAACCTGTCCAAAAAGGTAAGACCAGGATGAGGAAACAAAAGCTGTCGCACTAATCAAGGTACCAACGACGAGCAAAGCTTCGTTGTGTCAGCGACAACACGCCCCACGCCTCCATCGGCAGTAAGCGGTTCACTGAAGCTGGTGGCAGCTTGAAAGATGGGCACAGGTCTTTCAGGCCAAGGCCCAAACCGGTTCTCAGGAAAAATATGGGATCCACGCACCCCAGCAGTCCTACACTCCAAATCAAGGACGGAAATAGAACCCGCATCAGGGGCCTTTGGGCTTACCATAAAACCACCGATAACCATGAAGGTAGGTGGGTCTGGTCCTTTCCAAAACATGGGGTATGTGGACCATTTACAAGTTGGTAATATTTACACTTGTTTTTTGTACAAATGACAATGATAACATGAGATTCAGATCTGTTTATAAATTAAAATGATAACATGAGATTAGTTGATACTGCACAGTATACAAGCGAGACAGGTGCGGAAATTGGCCAGAGTTCTCGGAAATATGGCCGGAGTTGCCTTTCAAGGCAGGCTCGCAATTGTGGCATACGTGGCCTGTTCATTGTCAACAGGTTCAACTAGCATGTGCAGTATAGACATTTCAGAATAGGAAACTTCGTTACTGTCTAACAACTGATTACCATAGGATCAGTTTCCATTCACAGGGATCACCGAAGATATTTGAAATTTAGCTGGATGGGGCAATGATAACAGTTAAAAGCGTTGCAAAATGGGCTAACTTCAGCTCCCGGGTTATTTACCAAATTACTAAAACCAGTGCTTCGGCTGCTCAGAGCTCAAAAACACTTGTTATGGCCTAACTGGATGATATTCTAAATGCTGTATTTTGCTAAATTAGCTGTAACAGCCACAATATATTTGAGAAATTGGGTTTCTCATCCATCCAGTTAAATTTAAGTTGATACCAACTAAAATTATTGATGATTGGGATTTACCTTTAAATCTATTAATTTGTCTGTGACTCCGCCCTGAGGCAAGAGATTGGAATTAATAAGAAGCCTGTAACAACCTTGTTGTTATCAAGCAGCCTTCTATTCATCAAGTGTAATTGGCAATATAGTGGCTTTTTCAGCTGTGCTATTTGGGCCTTTGCATTATCAGAACTTACAGCGTGCAAAGGAGTAAGCTCTCAAGTACCATGTAGGTCATTGTTAACAGACCTATGCTATTACCAGCTGAAACTATCAAAGTCACTATGGTGGACAAACAGTATTCAGCAATGCTCCACTAACTTTTCGTCAGTAAATCTTCAGTTATATTACAAACTGATGCTATTGCTCAAAGATGGAAAATTACTAATACCATCTCTAGTTACAGAGGCGGATGGGATTTGCATGAGTTACCAATTCTTCAGTTATATGGTATCAACTATCTATAGACACTAGGTGCATTCTATGGGTTAAAAGTTTTTGTGCGAATATGCATAATCTGCATGCTCAAATCCAAGTTGATTCACTTTGGTGGTGGCATATGTTAATCACATGGGTGCAATCAAGTCAAAGTATCCGGTGATAGTTTACCTAACTTCATTTGGCGCTGGAGTATCATCACATAAAATCAATGACAACACAGAATGGATGTTGGATCACAAAATATTTAATGACATTGTGGCTCAATGGAACACTAAAGATCGAGATGTTTGCATCCAGGCTCAATCACCAGTTGCAAAAAATATGTGGCATGGCAGTGGCGATAGATGCATTCTCGCTACACTGGGGAGGAATGTTCTTTTATGTCTTCCTCCATTTTGCCTCATCAGACGGGTCTTGCAAAAAATTCAGCATAATCCCGCTTCAGGCATTTTTTGTAGTGCCTGATTGGCCTATGCAGCCATGGTTTCCGCTGATGTTGGGAATGATAATAGAACCTTATATGGTTATTTCTAAACACAAAAATTGCTGGTTCAGCCCGTGACTCGGGCAACCATCTAATGCATGATAAAATCAATTCATTGACTTGCAGACTCAGAAAAGACTTCCTGCGGCTCGGGTTGTCAGACCGAACCATGGACGTGCTCACTACAGATTGCAGGGATAACACCAGATAAGCAGTACATTTCCTCTTTAAGAGATGGGAAGTATTTTGTTTAAATGCTAATATTACATATACTACGGCACGGATAACTGACGTCTTAGAGTTCATTTTCGAATGGGTCTTTGACAAAAATTAAGTTAGACACAAAATGCTAGAGTACCATTAACTGTGCCAAACGTGCCTTCTCATCATATTTTCTGCAGGGAGCGGGACCCACTCTGTCGGGTCTCACCCTCTGATATCCAGATTCATGAAGGGTATCTTCAACTCAAAACCTCCCAGGCCCAGGTACGCAGAGATAAGGGATGTTAACATTGTGCTGACGCCGCTTCGCCGGTGGGTTCCAGCTACATCCCTGTCCTTGGTCAAACTCACTTACAAAGTGGTTATGCTTATGGCGCTGGTTCAGCGCAACAGGTCCAGTCATTGCATAAGCTGCGACTGGACAGGATGGTTACATCTGCAGGCAAAATAACATTTTATGTTTATGACTTAGTCAAGCAGAGCAGACCAGGGGCATCAGGTCTCAAACTAGATTTTTTGGGAATACCCCATGGACCTTCAGTTGTGTGTGGTCACACATCTACTACAGTATGTTAAGGTCACTAGAGCCTTAGGGGCTCTGAACTATCAACGTTTGTTAGTTACATAAAGCCTCATAAGTAGGTATCAGTACAGACCATCTCCAGGTGGTTAAAACAGGTTCTGGCTTGTGCAGGAGTGAACACTGACATTTTCAAATCTCACTCCACCAGGGCTGCAACAACATCAGCAGCAGGGTTATGGACGTTCCGCTGGACCACATCCTAGCGGCTGCAGGATGGTCGAACGAACGATCTTTCCAAACATTTTATAACAAACCCATTGCCAGACCGGGGGTATTTGCCAACTCTATTTTAGGTTCTGTTTTATAGTTTCCTACCGGATGAGAGGGGTTACTATTGTTATTATTTGTTCATTAAAAAGCATCAGCATGTCTAAATCTATGTCATGTCTGAATGCATTATTAATGTTCACTCATCCTTGGTCAATTGATGCAGTGCGTGACGCCTGGACTCGTGTTCACGGCACAGAGCTTTGAAATCTTCACGTAGTCACTCACATGACTCCGAAGTAAAATAGTAAGATTAAATGAGAACTTACCAGTTTGAAGTTTGATCTTTATTTTATGAGGAGTTACGATGAGGGATTACGTGCCCTCCGCTCCCAACCCTCTCTCATAAAGGTCAGCTGGTAGTTCTAGTTTCTCTAATCTTACTATATTCAGTTCATCAACTGTTATCTGTGATTTCACACCGCTGCTTTGAAGATTGACGCGCATGCGGGCTGGCGGGCTCTTCACGTAATCCCTCATCCTAACTCCTCATAAAATAAAGATCAAACTTTAAACTGGTAAGTTCTCGTTTAATCTTACTATTATTAATTTTATTTTGTTAATCCCATTCAGTTGTGTCTGCATCTAACTAATTTTATTAATCAGGTTCTATGCACATACGCCAAATTAATCCCAAGTCCGTCTATTTTCTCACTCCATTTTGATTATTTAACTTCTTAAGTTATTCTTTATGCCAATGTTTTTGGCTTCTCCTGTTCATCAATGAACTTGTTTTACCTCCAGTGACCTTTATATTGGTTCTGCTCTCCCTGCTATGTGAGGTTTAAACCTCATTCACAGTATTAGCTAAGTGGGCTGTGAAATTGTTTCAGTGGGATTGGTTGAGGGAGGAATATTTACAGGACTGAGTTACTCCAGCACTTTGTATTCAATGCAATATTCCAGCATCTTCAGTTCCTTTTGTCTACATTATTCTGTTATTGCCCTTAACAATCAATATTTAGTTCATTTTTACTTTGTTCTTGATCTGCCCTTGTGCTACGATATTCAAAGTAGACCTCCTTTTCTATATATGACCACTTTATATTGAATACATAGCATTGTCCCTATAAATCAATATTGTAAATGATCCGTGTAGGAAGGAACTGCAGATGCTGATTTAAACCGAAAGATAGACACAAAATGCTGGAGTAACTCAGCGGGACAGGCAGCATCTCTGGAGAGAAAGAAGCGGTGACGTTTCAGGTCGAGACCCTTCTTCAGACAATGATCAGACCTTATTTTCATTGGAGAATGAATTCCAAACAATCTGCAACAAACACAAGGAAGAAAATTGTACACAATAATGAAAAACACCTTTCCAACTGAACAATCCTACCAACAACTAGACAGCAGTCCTGAGCTACTATCTACCTCTTTGGAGACCTCCGGACTATCTTTGATCGAAATTTACTGGACTTTATCTTGCACTAAACGTTATTCACGTTTTTCCCTTTTATCTTGTACTGTTATCTGCACACTGTAGTTGGCTCGATTCATGTAATCATGTATCGTCTTTCCGCTGACTGGTTAGCATGCAGCAAAAGGTTTTCACTGTACCTCGGTACACGTGATAATAAACTAAACTCAAAACTCAAAATCCAACCTAACAGAACGACTGCAGAAAGAGACCTGCAAAGACATAAGCTGACATGTAGAAGGTACGCTTTTCCAAAATACCACTTGCGGCTATTTTTTCTGAACTACAAAATCTAAAACCGTAAATATTAAGACAGGTGAGTATCTTAACTGGCACATTGCACGGAAGAAGATCCGTGTGATTCTTCTGTTACTTATCAATCCTTTCACCTTGGTGGCAATTTGACAACAACCTATCGTTGGGAAAAATCAATGACAATATAATAACCAATCTACCCGCTACTGTTAGCTGATATTGTACGTGGCACTCAAGAAGAAAATCAAAGCAACGGCATGACTTTCCTATTTAGAAAAAAAATGTAATTTGTTTTTTAATCAGATAAATGGTAAATTGTGTATTTAATTGACAGCTCAATATATGTGCAGATAATGCTGGTTTCTGATCTACAGAGAACCTATTTTGCAATCTGCATTAGATGGATTATTCTCTGCTGTGTTGAAACTCTATCTGGGGAAATCAGAATTACAAGGCTTTGAATAATCTATTACCGGATCCAAGATAATATGCAGATTTTACAGGTCCAGATTTCCATCAGAATGGTGAAAGTCAGCCAGCAGTATAACAAGGTAACGAGGTGCAATGGCCTTAAATGAGTATTGGACTTCTTATACTACAATCACAGTTGACATAATTGAGTGTCAAGTGAAGCATCTGCCAGTCGTGGAATTGTACATTAATACATTCAGTTTTCTTTCCAACAGAGTAAAGGCCTGCTTGTGAATCCCTGACAGTCAGTATAAAGGTATAATCCGAAGTCACATGTAGGACTTTTATTTATTATATCTCATTTATCTTTAGATGCAGTTAAATACTCTAAGACACATTGTGCAGGTAAACTCTGGTACCATAATACTAAAATGAAAGTTAAGTCAACAGTTTCGGAGGAAGACATAAAAGGTTGGAGTAACTCAGTGGGTCAGGTAGCATGTGTAGGAATGAACTGCAGATGCTAGTTTAAATCGAAGATAGACACAAAATGCTAGAGTAACAGGCAGCATCTCTGGAGAGAAGGAATGGGTGACGTTTTGGGCCGAGACACTTCTTCAGACTGATGTCAGGGGAGTGAGCGGTACATACAGTAGATAAGGAAGTGCAAGGTGTGAAAACAGAACAAAGGGAATGGGATCAAGGAAAATGTAGAATAAATCATTGTTAGTTATGAGAAGGCAACAACAAAGCAAACAGAGATAAAATGTAGTCAGAGACAGTAAGACTGGTCGGAGAACTGGGAAAGAGGAGTGGAGGGGATGGAGAGGGTGGGAAAACATTGACAGCATCTCTGGATAGAAGGAAAGGGTGACGTTTCGGGTTGTGTCACTTCTTCAGATGATAACTATGGTGCAGTTTTAGTTTTAGAGATACAGCATAGAAACAGCCCATCACATCCATACTCAGTCTGAAGAAGGGTCTTGACTCGAAACATCACTCACTCCTTCTATCCAAAGATACCTGTAGTTTGCATCCTTGCTTGTATGAGGAAGCAAGGAACAGAACTGTAGGAAGGAACTTCAGATGCTGGTTTAAACTAAAGGTAGATACAGAAGCTGAAGTAACTCATTGGGTCAGACAGCATCTCTGGACACTTCAGGTTGAGACCCTTCTTCAGATGATAACTATGCTTCAGGGGGTGCAGTTTTAATTTTGGTTTTTGAGTTTTAGTTCCAGTGTTAGTTTTAGTTTTAGAGAAACAGCATGGAAACAGGATCTTCGGCCCATCATGTCCATGCTGACCATCGATCACCAGTTCACACTAGTTCTATGCAATCCCACTGTCTCATCCACTCCCTACACATAAGGGCAATGTTACAGAAGCCCACTAATGGTAAGAAACCTGTGCTCTCTAACTTCCAACAACCACAAACCTTTTCATTTCATATGAGCTGTGACAACCATTGGAATGCTTTCCCTTGATGCCATTTGATGTCAATTTTACCACAGTACTTTGTGACACATTTATTAAGCTGCAACTTTCATGTCAAGGACAGTCTCTATCACCTCATCAGAACTCAATTCTTTGGAGATAGACACAAAAGGCAGGAGTAACTCAGCATGACAGGCAACATCTCTGGATAGAAGGAATGGGTGCATTTCGGATGGAGACCCTTCTTCAGACTGAGAGTCAGGGAGATGGAGACACAGAGATAAAGAATGTTAGGCATGAAAATGAAACATCAATGGGGACGAAGTTCAAGGAAAATGTAGAATAGATCATTGTTAGCTCGGGGAAGGTGGCAACGGAGAACTAGGATGGGGGAGGATGGAGAGAGAGGGAAAGCAAGGGTTAAGCCCCTGTCCCACTTACGTGTCCGTGGCACGCTAATTACGCAACCTTGTGGTCGCATTGAGGCGCGACGGTCCCGCGAAGGTCGCGTGCGTCTTCATGCGTCCGCACAGCCGTCTGGAGCGCGTGACGTCATTTGAAGACGGACACAAAATGCTGGAGTAACTCAGCGGGACTGGCAGCATCTCTGGAGAGAAGCAATGGGTGACGTTTCAGGTCGAGACCCTTCTTCAGTCTGAAAGAAGGTTCTTGACCCGAAACGTCATCCATTCCTTCTCTCCAGAGATGCTGCCGGTCCCGCTGAGTTACTCCAGCATTTTGTGTCTATCTTCAATTTTCTTGGCCCCGCTCTGGGAATAGAAGTGGGGGCGGATCCGGAGCGCAACGGCCGTGAGCCCCAGGCCGAGCTCGGCGATCGTTTGCCTGCTTCTGCTGCTGTTGGAGGTGAGACGTTGCGTCGCGCCAGGGTCTTGGGCCTGTCCCACTTTGGCCGTCAGTTATGCGACAGGCCGGTGGCGCATGAAGATTTAGTTCGCTACAAAATATCGGAGTGCCGCGCGATATCGCACACAACTCCATACCCCTCCGCACTTCTCAGTGGGACCGGCCCCGCGCAGCCACACGATGTCCGTGCGCCTCAACGCGACGACGAGGTCGCGTAATTTGCGTGCCAAGGACACGTAAGTGGGACAGGGCCTTTACTTGAAATTAGAGAAGTCGATATTCATACCGCTGGGTTGTAAGTTGCCCACGCAAAATTTGAGGTGCTCTTCTCCAATTTGCATTGGGCTCACTCTAACAGTGGAGGAGGCCCAGGATAGAAAGGTCAATATGGGAATGGGAGGGGGAGTTAAAATGTTTAGCAACCAGGAGATCATATAGGTGTGGGCGGACTGAGCGGAGGTGTTCAGCGAAATGATCGCTTGGTCTTGCCGATATATAGGAGTCCACACCTGGAATAGCAGTAGGATACAGTAGGATCAAGGCTGTGACATGAACACTGTGCTGGAACCTAGCACACAGAGAGACAGATTCTAATTCCCCACCAATTGATTCAGATAATTGAAGAGTCCAAAAGACAAAAAAAAGTCATAAAGTGCTGGAGTCCCTCAGCGGGTCGGGCAGCATCACGGGAGAACATGACGTTTCGGGTTGGGACCATAAGACAAGATGGGATGATGTGCTTGACACAGTATGATTCAGAAGGAATGCAAATGAACCATGTGAAATGTTATTTGTATTTGCAGCAATAAGTTCAGGTAAGGGATGAACTGGGGAATGAATTTGATGTATCTACAAACATGAAAGCATATTTTAATGAGGATAAAAATATGACATGAAAAACAGAATTTTTTGGATACACACAGCAGGTCATCATTGGAAAGAGAGATGATTAATAATTAGGAATGAAGACCACTTAGCAGAACTAAAAAAAGGAGCAAACAAATTGTTCGACAGAGCAGAGAAGGTGGGGAGGGCATTGGGTGGAACAAAATAAATAATTGTGCATTGTTCACATCTGGAAGTGAATGTTTGCCTTTAAAGAGAGAGGGAAAGCATTAAATTGAATTGAATTGAATTGAATTGAATTGAATTGAACTGAATCGAATGGAATGATACATAATGTAAAGAGGCCCTTTGGCCCAACGAATCCACGTCGACCATTGATCACCCATTTACACTAGTCCGGTTATCTCATTTTCATATTCTTTATATTCGGGGAGCAATTTACAGAAGCAAATTAATCTACAAACCCGCCATTTGGAATGTGGGAGTAAACCGGAGCTCCTGGAGGAAACCCACTTGGTCACAGGGTGAATTTGCAAACTCCATACAAACAGCACCAGGTCAGAATTGAACCCTGGTCTTTGGTCCACAGTGAGGTAGCCGCTCTGCCCCAACACGTAGTGGTCAAGGATAAATGGGGGAGGGGAGGATCAAAGACCCTGTGCAGAAATTCTTGTAGATTCTGTAGATTCTTGGACGATAAACGATAGACAATAGAAAATTGGTGCAGGAGGCCATTCGGCCTTTCGAGCCAGCACCGCCATTCAATGTGATCATGGCTGATCATCCACAATCAGTACCCTGTTCCTGCCTTCTCTCCATATCCCCTGACGCCACTATCTTCAAGAGCCCTATCAAGCTCTCTCTTGAAAGTATCCAGTGAACCGGCCTCCACCGCCCTCTGAGGCAGAGAATTCCACAGACTCACAACTCTGTGTGAAAAAGTGTTTCCTCATCTCCGTTCTAAATACCTTACCCCTTATTCTTAAACTGTGGCCCCTGGTTCTGGACTCCCCCAACATTGGGAACATGTTTCCTGCCTCTAGCGTGTCCAAACCCTTAATAATCTTATATGTTTCAATAAGATTCCCTCTCATCCTTCAAAATTCCAGAGTATACAAGCCCAGCCGCTCCATTCTCTCAGCTTATGACAGTCCCGCCATCCCGGGAATTAACCTCGTGATCCTACGCTGCACTGCCTCAATAGCAAGAATATCCGTCCAGAAATTAGGGGACAAAAACTGCACACAATAGCCCAGGTCTGGTCTCACTTGGGCACTAGAGGTGAAGAGATGGTCGGTGGGGGCGCTGCGAGATGGCTTCCCTGCCAGCAGCGTGTTCATTATTTCTCCTTTTTTGTTTTTTTTAAGTGTGTCCAAATGTTTGTTTTAGTGTCTCTCGGTGTGTCTTGCGTGGGGGGTGGTGAGGGGGAGTAAGGGGGGAGCCGTTTTCGGTCGCCTCCTCACGGAGAGGCGACTTTTTCCACGTTGCCTCCCTCGTGGCCTAACAGCATGGATTGGAGCGGCCTTTCCCGGAGTCGGGCCCAGAGTTTCAGCAGCGGGAGCAGCGTGGACTTTTCATCGCGGAGCGGGCGAGCCCTTACCGGGGTCGCCAGAAGGGAGTGCTCCGATCGCTGGCTCGCGGACTGTTACATCCTGAAACTGCGGTCTGCGGAGCTTCTAGCCGCGGGCGCGGCATCCGGAGCCTGGGATCCCTCGTTGGAGATCCCCGGAGAAGATCTATGACCGCTGGCCCATGGCCTATAACACCCTGAAGCCACGGTCTGCGGAGCTTCTAGCTGCGGGTGCAGGGTGGACTTTCCATCCGGAGCCTGGGTTCCCTCACCGGGGACAGCCAGGGAAAAGTTCCGACCGCCGGCCTGCGGCCTACAACATCCTGAAGTCGCGGTCTCTGGTAGGAAAGCGCTGATTCGGGACCTCCAAGCCACGGAGTGTGTTCGACCATCCCGACGAGAGGGCCTGTACATCCGGCCACCCGTAGCGGCAACTGCGGAGGTTTATGGCCCCGGCCACGTGTGAACAATGGAGGAGGACTGACTGTACTTTGTGCCTTCCACCACAGTGAAGAATGCTGTGGTGGATGTTTGTGTTAAATCTTATTGTGTATTGTGTGTTCTTTTTTTATATTGTACCGCTGCTGGCAAATTCATTTCATGCACTTATATGTGTATGTGACGAATAAAACTGATTGATTGATTGATTGATATACAACTGCAGAAGGACCTCCTTGCTCCTGTACTCAATTCCTCTTGTTATGAAGGCCAACATGCCATTCGCTTTCTTCACTGCCTGCTGTACCTGCATACTTTCATTGACTGATGAACAAGGACCCCACAGATCCCGTTGTACTTCCCCTTTTCCCAACTTGACACCATTTAGATAATAATCTGCTTTTCTGTTTTTGCTACCAAAGTGGATAACCTCACACATATCCACATTAAACTGCATCTGCCATGCATCCGCACACTCACCCAACCTGTCCAAGTCACCCTGCATTTTCATAGCATCCTCCTCACAGTTCAAACTGCCATCCAGCTTTGTGTCATCTGCAAATTGGCTAATGTTACTTTGAATCCCTTCATCTAAATCATTGATGTATATTGTAAATAGCTGCGGTCCCAGCACCGAGCCTTGCGGTACCCCACTAGTCACTGCCTGCCATTCTGAATGGGACCCGTTAATAGGGGAATGCAGTTCCAGTTAAGACTGGAAATAACCAAAGAAAATGTTGCACTCCCTTCCTTTGCATTCAGTCTCCAGATTAGCTCATCTTACAAACAGCTCTCTGTGTAATTGCAATGTGCAAAGGTCTGGTAGGAATGGTCTCTCACTCTGAAACTCTCATTTATCAATGAACCCTTATTGTTAGATGGAGTTGCTACCTATTTTTCAATGAGTGAGATATGTGTGAGAAAGATATACATTCTCCTCTGATTCCTTCCTATCTCCTTTCATGAATTCCTAATGTGAATGTTAAAAAATTCTAACAGAAACTTCTTCCTATTTCATAATTCAAAATTTGTCTTTGATTTTAAATTCACTTAAAAGTTCTCAATCAAAAGAGAGAAATCTTTGATCTGTTCTTTGACTGGTCAGGCCAAATCATTCAATAGATTTAATAAATCTTTTGTCTTCATGGAAGTGTTTCAATCAGATACCTACTTATGTCACAATTGAATGTGCAATCTATTTACTGTAAACATGTGGAAAATGGAATGAAATAAACACTGATTTTTCCATTGAAACTTTGCTTTTTTGGTAATTAGATAACTTATAGAAAAAAACAGTTAAAAAATGGTTTGAAAGCCATTTTAGAAAACCAAAAATTGTTTCCCAGTTAGAAATCTACGTAATTACAGCTTAGAAATGTGGCGGTTCACTTGCACAGCAGCTAGAACTGCTGCTGCACAGCTCAAGAGAACCCAGGTTCAATCCTCACCTTGGGTGTTCTATGTCTGATGTTTGCATGGTCTCCACGCGACCGTGTGAGTTTCCCCCGAATGCTCCTGTTTCCTCCCACATCCCAAAGATGTGCAAGTTTGTAGGTTTGTAGGTAAATTGCCCCTAATGTGTAGGGAGTGGATGATGAAGTGGGGTAACATAGATCTAGTGTGAACGGGGGATCGATGGTTGGCGTGGACTCGGTGGGCCGAAGAGCCTGTTTCCATTCCGTATCTCTAAATATATTGAATTGTTTCTAACCCCATTACTAAATTGCATCACCCCACATGGTTGAACATTTTCCTACACCATTTGTATTTCTCATCGTTGTTCAATAGGTTTCTTGAGAAGATGTTTTCACAAACATGTTCTTCAAACTCAGCATCACCAGTTTATTTTCTCTGATAGATCATTGAGGTCACATAAGTCTTTATCTCTGACCTTCAATCTATCAGCAACTTGTGTGACAGCTTCTTATTTCCACAAGATGAAAATGTTGATGTGTGTATTTGAGAGGACCCCTCAGAGAGTAATGGTGTATGATATTGCACTCCAACAAAATAAACTCGACTTCAATGATAAAGTCACAAATTAAAATTAGAAAGAGTAATAAATGTAGGTCATTTATCACTTTCGACCAATAAATGTGGAGTTTCTGCTGCATTAAAATGTTAATGCTTTCTATAATTATTAAAGCCCAGAGGTTATGTTTATTTTCCATTGTTAGAATGACATAAATAGTAATAATTCATTAATTAAAAAACGGGGAACCCGGCATGGGGGGGACCACCGAGAACAAAGGGGGACATGGCGAGGGGGCACCAAGGAAAATGGGGACCATTGGCGACTACATTGAACACTTTCTTACCTTTGTCGGCGCTCTGTACGTGGTGACTCTTTACATACCTTGTGCATGCAAAACAAAGAACCTCACTGTGACATGTCACATGTGACAATAAAGTTTCATTCATTCATTCATTAATGATAAATTTGATGAGAGTTCTTATTGTCCTGATTTTGTCTGTAAAATTAAATACTTAACTACACAATAATTCTGAGAGGGCAGGAATTCAGCATAATTTCAGATGTATTTTGAGCAAGTTCAGGGATATTGTGCTAACACTTACTCACATAAGATAAGACACAAAAAGCTGGAGTAACTCAGTGTAACAGGCAGGATCTCTGGAGAGGAATGAGTGACGTTTCGAGTCGAGACCCTTCTTCAAAAGAAGGGTCTGACGAAGGGTCTCGACCCTATACTTTAAAGTAAAAGTCTATTCACATTCCCATTGCAAACTGAGAGGTAGCCAAGGTATATCCTAGCTTCTTTTTAAAAGAATAGGTTTCATAAAATCTCAAGACCAATTAAGGAATGGAACAGAAAGTTAACATTTACCTTCTGAGACCTCCTTTGATACTGTGAAATCTTTCACTGAGACTTAACATCAGCCTTGCAGTGGAATGGAAAGAGGGGAGTCCAGAAGAGTCCAAACACATGTCTAAGTCTCCTCATAGTTTACTCACATTCCAAACCAAATCATGTTTAAACGCTTATATGTTGAAGGGAGGAAAAATAATTCACATCTATTTTTTTATTGATATATTAAATAGAAGCAAGTGGTTTAATGGGCTTTGAAGAGAAACTCCATTGGTTATACAGAGAGCAGCAGGATAATGATACTAATTGGGGGAAGACGAAAATGCTGGAGAAACTCAGCGGGTGAGGCAGCATCTATGGAGAAAAGGAATAGGTGACGTTTCGGGTCAAGACCCTTCTTCAGACTGATTGGGGGAATAGTTAGGGTGAATGCTTGTTATTATTAGCATTCTTATTATTACACAGAGTGTTATGGCAACATTTTCCTTTTGTATTGCAAAATATTTTACTGCAATCCTAACAAGACAACTTTACCAGGCTTTCATGGAATAACTTTATCAAGGAAGGTGCTCCTCAACGAATTGAGTCAATCAAAATCAATCTAGGAAGGAATTACCGTAGCTGGAATATTGATCCCTAATTTATGGGAGTTTCTCTTTTCTTGTATACACATAGTCTTTTACCAAGAGTAGGGAGTTCAAGAATCAGAGGACATAAGTTTAAGGTGAAAGGGGAAAGATTTACTTGGAACCTGAGGGGCAACCTTTTCACTCAGGGTGGTGGGTATAAGGAACGAACTGCCAGAGGATGTAGTTGAGGCTGGTTCTATAACACATTTAATAGCCACTTGGACAGGCACATGGATTGGAAAGGTTTAGAAGGATATAAGACAATCTTGGCCAAATAGGACTAGCTTAGATGAGTTGGACCGAAGGGCCTGTTTCCATGTTGTATGACTATATGACCTCTAATCAAGGTTCAACCAGGTGAGAAAAATGGAACATACCCATACCAAGAGTGTTTACTTTATTTAAACCTAATATACCAGGACAATGATTAAAAATGTATAAAACATAATCAAAAAGTCAACTAAGGATAAAGGATGCAGTTTAAATAGCAATACAATATATACATGTTGCATTTGTTGATGACATTTCATGTACCGGGAGAAGAAAAAGCAAATGGAATTACTGTTCACAAACTGACAGGGGCTTTATGAATTTCCCACCTCCATCTTTAAATAAAATCTGAAGAAATATATAAACTATAGGGCAGTTTTGAACCTCAACTCAGATTAATATCTCAGCTGAACATTATTTTGAAATAGAATTCCTTGACAATTACTTCATTCCAACCAACCTGTTTATGAAAAAGGTCTATATTTTGGAGAAAATAAATTCCTTTTCTACATGACAGAAAAATCCACTTTGAGAGACATGCCAACAGCTAAATTGTGGTTCAATGTCAAGGAGCATTTCAATGGGTCTCTGTTTTATTCTCCGGCAAAGTATGGCCTTGGATTTTTTTTATATGGTCCTCTCTTCTGCAAATCAAGCCTTCTGCAACATAATTTAACAAATGATTTTATATCAGTCACGTAGATTTACTTGGAAAGATTAGACAAAATGACCTTGCCATCTGCCTATCTTTATTAAAGCAATCAAACCAATCACTCCACCTTCTGCGCTCACAATAGATACTACTTTCCATGCATAAAATAGTATATAAAGTTGATTTCTTTTCCTTCACTTCTTAACCATATATTTCACATTGCAGTGCTTAGTAATATTTTATGAGCTTCTTTACTATGCAATTGCCAATATTTTTCAAAGGATTAACTCAGCCTTGACATCCTAAAGGGCCTGTCCCACTTGGGCGACCTAATCCGCGAGTTCAGAAGAGTGCCTTCTTCCTTCAAGCTCGAGGGCACTTGCCTGAAAAGCCTCGAGCTGGATCGACCGTCCGCGTTGAAACCGCGAGCTGGATCGACCGAACCGCGAGCTGCATCTACAGACTGCACACACACACACACACACACACACACACACACACACACAAACACATCGCGAAGGTGGGGGCCAGGGACAGCGGAGGAGCGCTGTCTGCGCGATGAAGAGAATGGTAAACAGCTGCCACAGAGTACCATAAGTCCTTTAGAGAGCGCGGTGGGGGGGGGGGGGGGGGAGAAGGGGGGAGAAGGGGAGAGAAGGGGGGGGAGAAGGGGAGAGAAGGGGGGGGAGAAGGAGTGGAGACACTTTTAAGAAGTTTTATAAATTTTAGCGGGCATTTTCCCTACCGGTAGGTCGAACTAGGTGTTGAAACTTCAATGAGCCAATCAAAATGCCCGGTCAGCGAAGGAGATTGCCTACGGCTGCCCTCGAGTGCCTGTAAGTAATAGTGACCCCACTCCACTGCACTAGGAGTGAAAAAGACCCATGTTAACCAAATTTACTCGCGGAAAATATTCCGCGACATAGCTGAGGCCGCGAGTAGGCGGGAACCTCCCTCGAGCATGAAGGAGAGTTCCAGCCACCTCATACGACCTCCTAGGACCTCGTGTCGACCATGCTGCAAGTTTGAATCCAGGGCAAACTCTTCTAAACTCGCAGTTTAGGTCGCCCAAGTGGGACAGGCCCTTAGTCACCTTTCAATCTAATCTCTCCTTATGTTGTGTGCGGCAAGTATTTGATACAATGGTGAGTGACTGGAAAGCGCTGCCAAGGGTGGCAGTGGAGACTGATACAATAATGGCATTTAAGAGGCTTTTGGATTGGCACATGGATACATGGATATGCAGGGAATGGAGGAATATGGATCATGATAGGTTTAACTTGGCAATGTGTTCGGCATGAACATTATGGGCCGAAGGCCTTGTTCCTGTGGTGTACTGCTTTATATTCTATGTTCTGAGTTTCTTCTTTTTGAGGATGTTCCAATATTTCATAGGGTTGTGTTACCATATACTATTTTGCACACACATACATATATATATATATATATATATATATATATATATCACATATTTCTCTGCTGTGTGCATTGGGTTTTGGCATTTTCAACGTATAAACTACTCATACAATGTATAAACTACTTTGATTTATGTTCAGAGATACAGCATGGAAACAGACCCTTTGGCCCATCGAGTCCATGCCGACCATCGATCACCCATTCAAACTAGTTCTATGTTATCCAAGTTTTGCATCCTACAAACTAGGGTTAATTTTCAGAAGGTAATTAACCTACAACCCCGCCCATCTTTGTAGTGCAGAAGGAAACCTGAGCACCCAGAGAAAACCCGGTCACGAGGAGAACGTACAAACTCCATACAGACAGCACCGATAGTCAGGATTGAACCCAGGTCCCTGGCGCTGTAAGTTAGCAACTCTACTGCTGCACCCCATCAGCTTGGAAAAGTTGTGGAAACATTCCTTTGTTATGGAAGAGGAGTAAATGGCAGCTTCCAAATGATGTTTTATTAATTAGTATAGGTTGGCAATATAACTGACCTGAAAAATCCACTGCCCATACAATGCAATTCAAAATAAGAAGCATGTAAGAGGTAAGTGCAATGAGTGGCAAGAAAAATGGCAGTAAAATAATAAGCAAAAGTATAAATAATAGTTTTTTTTATTTCTGCAATGCATGAAACTCAGTAATTTCAGCTCTTTGATAATCGAGGTTGAATAACATAACCTGCTTATCTTCGCCCATCGATCTCAATTGGAAAAGATTTAAAATAAGTCAATATAAGACTTGTCAATTCTGTTAGAATTGCTTCAGATTGTTTCACAAGGGCCTCCACAATGACTACCTACAGGAGATGTAATTATACTTTATGTGTGCTTTTTGAAATATTGGCTTACAGAGAAGTTTGAAAGAACATCTGACAATGTCAAACTGCAAATGGTACCAAATACACAATCGATTCCAAAGCAAATTATTTACTTATTGATAAACATCGCAGCAATGTCAATGCTAATGGATTGTTCAGAATGCATTAGAAAAATCTACCTAATAATAATGAATAAAACTCAAGAAGTGAGTAATGAAAGAAAAGCTGGCAATGTCTATCTGCAAATGGGACCAAATAAACAAAAGATCCAAAAGAGTAAAGATACATTCCCAAATGTCTGTGCCGAACATGAACTATAACCAAAGATAGACACAAAAAGCTGGAGTAACTCAGCGGGTCAGGCGGCATCTCTGGAGAAATGGAATAGGTGACGTTTCGAGTCAAGACCCTTCTTCAGACAGGGTAAAGGGAAATTTGAGATGTAGACGGCACAGAAGGGGAGCAGCGAGAAAGGGTGCTGCATAACTCTTGTCGAAGAGAGAAGGAGAACTTTTGTAAGAGATTTCGCAGTGGAGCAGACAAAGTTTGCTGATATCCAATTCATTAACATGGTTCCATTACATTTAACTGCATGTTCTGCATAAATGGTCATCTTTACCCTGAGGTTTTGCGTGTTCTTAAAACTAAAAATGGAAACTCAACACTACAAATATTAAGGATAGAAATTATAATTATAACTAATAGATGCAATGATTTAGATTATATAATGCCCAAGTTTTTGTGCACTCTGTGATCCAATTTCTATCAAAACATCATTGATCATCGGAAACCATGTGGTTTTTATAGTTCCAATTGCAGTGCCTGATGTACCAATGACTTTGGGCATCTGTGATGCCAACTAATGATATTGAACATGAGCCTACTGTATGTCCGTAACTATGTCCATGGAACTCATGCTCTACAATGCTGCGAACTATGTTCAGCACTCCCCTTTGTTCTATCTATTGTACTTGAGTTTAACGTGATTGTATTTATGTATACTGCATCTGATCTGTTCGGATAGGGTGCAAAACCTGGGTAGACGTGGCAATAATAAACCTAAACCTACCTAGATACAACATTTGGAATGGAGAAGCTAGTTCTCGCTGTGTCCATGAGGCTGTTTCTGCGTGAGTTTAAGGAGAGAGCAGGCCCACTCAAAAACCCTAGGATAAAAATGACCATTTATGCAAACATGCAGTGAAGAAAATTGAACTAAATTAATGAATTGGACATCAACACACATCCTTTACCATGGTTCATGTTTAGCACAGGCAGTTGAGATGCATCTTTACTCTTTTGGATCTTTTGTTTATTTGGTCCCTTTTGCAGATAGACTTTGTCAGATTTTCTTTCAAGACTCACTTCTTGCGTTTTACTGATTATTGTTAGGTAGATTCTTCCAATAGATTCTGAACAATGTATTAGCATAGACATTGCCTTGATGTTTATAGATAAATAAATAATTAGCTTTGCTACATTCCTCTGTCTACCACTTTTGGACTAACATGAATATTAAAGTAGCTGACAGTGAAATTATGTGAACATTCATCACACCAGCAGAGATTTCTAGTCTATTAGCAATTTATAGGAAAATATATAAATATACAAGGCATATGCACACATTTTGTAAATCCAATGATTATCTAAAATGGAGATTTAAGAAGAAAACGTAACAAGTTATGATTAAAGCTTATATTGGATATTTTTAACTTTGCAATAAAATATCAATAAACATTCATACACGTTATATGTGAAATTGTTCTTGATTGTACGTTGTACCTGTTCGATTCGCCCCTGCTCGATTGGAATCCCATGAAAATCAAATTATGATGAAGCTTTAATTTATGATCAGTGTCTTATCCTCTCACTCACTTTCTGACTCTCTCTCTCTTCAATCTGAACTACTTCAATTTCTTCTCTGTTGCTTTTATCATTACTAATTGTCATCCGTATTGTTTCTGTTTCACTTTCTGAAGTTTTCAGTTACAGTCAAACGAGCCATTTCAGCTCAGACTGCAGGACTGATGATAAGAATAAGAATAATTTGATATTGGAAACAATGGCAATTTTTTTTCTTTATTTAGGATGGATGAAATTTTATAGTAAGTCGTTTTATTTCCCCCACCCCCAAAGCTTTCCCTTTAATGTTAGGAGAAATATTGATTGATTGAAAGACAAAGCAAGGAAAAAGGCCTTTCTGCCCACCGAGCACAGGCTGAACATTGATCACCCGTTCATAATAGTTCTATGTAATTCCACTTTCCCATCCATTTGTTACACTCTAGGGGTAATTTACAGAGGCCAATTAACCTACTGACCCACACGTCTTTGGGATGTGGGGGGAAACCGGAGCACCTAAAGTCACAGTGAGATCAGGCAAACTCCACACAGACAGCATCCGAGGTTTGGCTCGAACCGGGCCCTCTGGCGCTGTGTGGCAACAACTCTACCAGTTGTACCACTGTGCCAACCTTACTAAAGATCTACAATATACTAAAGACGTGAAGAAAGTGCAGCAGATCAGTCAAGGATTTTAAGCACTCCAATAAGCAACTGATCATTTTAAGACCAGGAAGCATAATGATAAGGAAATATTCCTTTATATTCTTCATTGCAAAGGCAATGGCCTTAATGAAAAGCAGTATTTGAGGTGGTGTACAGGTAGAGCTACTGCATTACAGCGCCAGAGACCCGGGTTCAATCCTGACTACTGGTGCTTGTTTGTACAGAGTTTGTACGTTCTCCCCTTGACCTGCGTGGATGTTCTCCGAGATCTTCGGTTTCCTCCCACACTCCAAAGACGTACAGGTTTGTAGGATAATTAGCTTGGTGAAATAATTATCCCCAGTGTGTTGGTGTACAGGGATCGCTGGTTGGTCCACACTGTATCTCTAAACTAAACTAAACTAAACTCACCACCGGGTGGCGTCCATAATGGCTGCCTCGTCAACAGTCTGTCTCGTCCCTTCACTGTTTTTATTATTTTAAGTATGTCACAAAGTATGTTTTAAAGGTTTCTTAGTCTTTTTATGTGGGGGAGGTGGGGGGGGGGAATAGGGGGAAACCGTTCCCCAGTCACTTCCTGGTCAGAGATGCGTCTTTTCTCTGTCGCATCTTCGCCCCCCCCCCCCCCCTCGCGGCCTATCATCTGGATTGGTGCAGCCTTCCTACCGGAGACTGGCCAGAGCTTCAGCAGCGACGCAGCACTGAATTCCATCGCGGAGCAGGCGATGCCTTGCCGGGGATTGCCTGTGTTGAAGCTCCGGAGTGCTGGCCCAGCTGCTTTAACATCGTGGAGCTGCTGTTTGCTGAGCTTCTAGCCACGGGCGGCGCTGACTTTAACATCGCGGAGACCTGGGATCTTTTGCCGAGGATCACCAGTGTTGGAGCTCTGCCCAGCTCGGCCTGTGGACTTCGGAAGATGCGGCCTCCGGTAAGAAGCGGCCGATTCGTAAACTCCAAGCCGCTGAGTGTGTTCTCCCGTTCCGACGCTGGAGCTCCATCATCCCGGCGAGAGGGCCTGAACATCGTGCCGCCGTAGCGGCGACTGCGGAGGGCTCAAAGGCCCCGACCACAGGTGAACAAAGAAAAAGATGACTGAACTTTATTGCCTTCCCTCACAGTGGGAAATGTTGATTCCGCTGTGTGGGGATGTTTATGTTATATCCTATTGTGTATTGTGTTCTTTTTATTCGTATGGCTGTACGGTAACTCAAATCTCACTGTACCAATTGGTGCATGAGACAATAAATGTAACTCGAACTTGAACTTAGCTTGAACTTGAACTTGAACTAAACTAAACAGTGTAATCTAGGGACAACTATAGTCCCTGTTTCAGGAGCCCATATCCATAAACCCAGCAGTTCAGATGGTGAGGTCCATAAATTAAAAAGCCAATATTTTCAACATCAGTGAACAATCTCCTGGAACTGCAGGAAATAGCTGTGTGCAATAAATGGTTTGCAGTATTCTAGTTGCAGGGCTCCAGGTAAAGTGCAGGGAAGTGTGACTAATTGGATAGCTGTTTGCCTGGCTCACAAAGACATAAATGATTTTCCTCTGTGCGGTAACAATGGCTGTTTTTATTATGTTTGCAAGCAAATTGTGGAATGTTAAAAAATAGCATGACAATAAAAGATTGCCTGGCAGTGCAATTTAAATGGTGGTTAGGTCTGGTCTGAATAATTCATAAATGCCTGGATATGTGAATAGTGAATTATGTTAAGAATATATATGCAAATTCACAGAGCTCCGAGATGCACTTCAGGCACATTCTTCCTGACAGCATTTTTTTGCTGTTGTTTAATACAGGACAATTAATAAATAAATGGACCAGACTTTTATTCAAGTTATTTTCTGCTGGACACTTCACAACTTTTCGGGCCAATAGATCTGTGGATGATGCAGTCAACCTGGGCCTGCACTTCATCCTACAGCATCTGGACCGCCAGGGGACCTATGCGAGGATCCTGTTTGTTGATTTTAGCTCTGCATTCAACACCATTGTGCCAGAGCAACTACACTCCAAACTTTCCGAGTTGACTGTGCCTGAACCCCTCTGTTGGTCGATTACCAGCTTCCTGACAGACAGGAAGCAGCATGTGAGGCTGGGAAAGCACATCTCAGACGCGCAAACGCTCAGCATAGGAGCACCGCAAGGCTGCGTACTCTCTCCTCTCCTCCACTCTCTCTACACCAACAACTGACTCTGCACCTCCACAGACACCTCTGTCAAGCTTCTCAAGTTTGCGGATGACACAACCCTGATTAGACTGATCCAGGATGGGGAGAAATCTGCCTACAGACAGGAAGTGTCACAATAGACAATAGGTGCAGGAGTAGGCCATTTGGCCCTTCGGCCCTTCGAGCCATTCAATGTGATCATGGCTGATCATCCCCAATCAGTATCCTGTTCCTGCCTTCTCCCCATATCCCCTGACCCCGCTATTTTTAAGAGCCCTATCTAGCTCTCTCTTGAAAGCATCCAGAGAACCTGCCTCCACCACCCTCTGAGGCATAGAATTCCACAGACTCACAACTCTCTGTGAGTAAAAGTGTTTTCTCGTTTCCTTTCTAAATGGCTTACTCCTTATTCGTAAACTGTGGCCCCTGGTTCTGGACTCCCCCAACATCGGGAACATGTTTCCTGCCTCTAGTGTGTCCAAGCCCTTAACAATCTTATATGTTTCAATGAGATCGCCTCTCATCCTTCTAAACTCCAGAGTGTACAAGTCCAGCTGCTCCATTCTCTCAGCATATGACAGTCCCGGGAATTAACCTTGTAAACCTACGCTGCACTCCCTCAATAGCAAGAATGTCCTTCCTCAAATTAGGGGACCAAAACTGCACACAATACTCCAGGTGTGGTCTCACTAGGGCTCTGTACAACTGCAGAAGGACCTCTTTGCTCCTATATTCGATTCCTCTTGTTATAAAGATCAACATGCCAATCGCTTTCTTCACTGCCTGCTGTACCTGCATGCTTGCTTTCATAGACTGATGTACAAGGACCACCAGATTCCGTTGTACTTCCCCTTTTCCCAACTTGACGCCAGCTGGCGTCCTGGTGCCGCATCAGCTGGCGTCCTGGTGCCGTAACAACAACCTGGAGCTCAATGCTCTCAAGACAGTGGAATTGTTTGTAGACTTTAGGAGAGCTCCCCCTCCCCTCACCCCACTCACCATCAACAACACCACAGTCACATCTGTGGAGTCTTTTAAGTTCCTGGGAACCATCATCTCCAAGGACCTTAAGTGGGGAGCTACCATCGACTCCACAGTCAAAAAGGCACAATAGAGGATGTACTTCCTTCGGCAGCTGAGGAAGCACAATCTGCCACAGGCAATGATGGTCCAATCATGGTCCAACAAGGCCATCGTAGAGTCTGTTCTCACCTTCTTCATCATGGTCTGGTTTGGCTCAGCCACCAAGCACGACACCTGGAGGCTGCAGCGAATCGTCCGATCAGCAGAGAAGGTTATTGGCTGCAACCTTCCCTCCATTGATGAACTGTACACTGCAAGGGCCAGGAAGCGAGCGGGCAAGATCATCTCTGACCCCTCTCACCCTGGCCACAAACTCGTTGAATCACTTCCCTCTGGAAGGCGACTCCGGATTGTCAAAGCTGCCACAGCCAGACATAAAAACAGTTTTTATATTCGAGTAGTTGCTCTACTCAACAGCCAAAAATCTGTAGCATCCCTTTGATCTGGTATTTTGTTGGTTCACATGCTTGATCAATGGTGTTTTATCATTAATGTTTTATTATTATTAATGTTTAGTATTTTCTGAGTCATTCGTAACTGTCACTGTATGTCATGTTGTTACTTGTGGGCGGAGCACCAAGGCAAATTCCTTGTATGGGAATACCTGGCCAATAAACTTACTTACTTACTTACTTACTTACTTACTTACTTTTCACAGCTTATACCATGTTCAACATCTACAAACCATCGCTAATGCTTCCATTTTCTTGTGCATCATGTGCGTGTTACTATTGTGCTCTGTAAGGCACTGGCGTTGATTGATTAATTGGATTGTGCATCCAAATCTTAATTACATCTATAGACTGAGTGTAACTTTCTTGTTAAGATCAAAGTATTGATCTAATGAATAGTATAGTCATACAGGATTTATTTTAACCTTACAAGACTGTACTGGTTGATTTTATCTCTTCCCTGTACGTTGACACCTCTTGCAATTTGTATCCCTTATTGTTTTGCTCTTATCAATTAATATGTTATCGTGGCTAAAGGGACACTAAGAGATGCAGAAAAGTTTGAGGAAGGATGCATGCTGAGGTGACACATCCATTTCACTTTGCCAAGTCTATTTCCATTTCTGATAGATTATTTAGGGGGGTTGGATGGGACAGGTTTATGTCAGATGGCACTCGTGAGAAATATTGGCCTTCGAGGAAAATCTGCCCTTAATTTGATCGCATTCATTCGTTTCAAATTTACTGATCCAACATTTGATACATCATCCGTTGTGCCTCATTGTGTTTCTTCAAAAATTCAATTGAAGCAATAGTTTTCCATGGGCCTCAATTGTAGCCTTGGGTGAGATTATTCATAGTTGAATGATTGTGCACTTCACTGGGTTTGAATGTTAGCTCCACTGCGTATCTCCTTTTACAGCGCCTTCTCCCTTGGATGCCGCTCTGATCCCTTTAATAGCTGACAGACCAGGAGAGGCCAATCGTCAGCATCATTGGTAATAGCTGGGTCCAATTAGCTGTTATTGGTTTGCCACTCGATTGGCCAACTCTCTATAAAACCCATGCATTCGAGGCAGATGGGAAAATGTTCCAGGTTTGAGGAAGGCTGAACCACTGGGACAAACCCAAGTCCACCAACATCACTGTGTGGTCAAGACTGGACTGTCAGGGAAGAAGCCCTAGACAGCCAGGGCATCTACCCGAGGCTAAGACTGAATGGTCAGGGCAAGCCTGAGGTGCCAGAACCTCTTCCTGCCCTCAGACAATGAGGGACTGTGCCCACACATACACACACAGATAATCCAGAGACCGCCAGCATTGCGTCTTCAAAGCTGAGCCACCAGGAAGAAACCTGTAACATCAGCACCTCCTCGTGAGGCACCGATGAACTGCAGGAAGAGCCCTGAGATTGCCACGCCTCCTCCTTTGTACGCCATTTCTAAGCTGCTGGGACAAGCCCAAGATTGCCATTGTCAACACACATGTGCTCTGAGGGTTAGGGACAGTGTGCCCACGCAATCCTGGATATTGTTACCACTGTAAATAGAATAAATCGCACAAGTTCACCCTACTGTGAGTGTTGGTGTGGTCACTGTTGAATCTGGCATCATCCCCGGCACCACACTCCCTACCCATTGAAAGACAATGATTACCTTCCTATCCATTGAATAATAATCTCCCTACATAGTTCTATTCCCCTATAATACCCTGTACCTTCCTATACCTCCCTATAACCTGTTCCTGTACCTTCCTATACCTCCCTATAACCTGTTCCTGTACCTTCCTATACCTCCCCATAACCTGTTCCTGTACCTCGTCTCTTGCCTCTACCCAGCGACACCAGAAGTCTCTTCCAGGTGAGACAGAGGTTCACATGCACCTCCTCTAACCTAATTTACTGCATCCAGTGTTCCCAATGTGGCCTCTTGCACATCAACGAGACCAATCATAGCCTCAGCAACCGTTTCATCGAATACTTGGCCACAAATACTCGATCCACCGTGGCATACCAGAGATCTCAGTTACTAACCATTTGAACTCCCATTCCCATAATGACCTTTCTATCCTGGGCTTCCTCCATTTCCAGAGTAAGACCACAAAATGGAGGAACAGCACCTCATATTCCACTTTGGTAGCTAATATTCCAACAGTATGAACAGTGAATTCTCCAATTTAACCTCTATCAACGCCCGCCGTCCTCTGTGCTCCACCAGGACTCGTACCTGGACTTGTACCTGTTTCTCCCCTCACCCTGCCTATCAACCCCCACCCTCCGCTTGCCTTTATTTTACCGGCCAGGCATTGCCCTGTCTTCCAGCTTTCTGCCCCCTCCCCCCCTATAATCAGTCCGAAGAAGGGTCCCAACCCAAAATGACACCTATCCAAATTCTCCAAGGATGCTGCCTGACCCATTCAGTTACTCCAGCACATTGTGTCATTTAAAAAAAAATAAACCAGCACCTGCAGTTCCTTGTTTCCATGTTGCTTTATTCCAACTCCCATCTATCATTGTACCTCTCTATCCATTGAATAATAATCACTCTACCCATTGAAGCTCCTTGTTAATGTATCCCTCTGCAGTGTTTCACTCTATTTCATTATTCATTTATCTTTGTATATTCCTACCCATTGAAAGACAAACTAATGATTACGTTGTTATGTGCATTATCCTCAGTTGTCATGGTTCCAATGCTGATGACCTGGATACTAGATTGTGGCCCAAAGGAATCAATATTTTAACCAATGTTTACATCTGCAGAGTTGAGCCGACCCAAGGAGAATGTACTTAATGCTAAGGTCACTGTTGTTTAAGCAAGAGATCGCTCGTCAAGAATTACAGATCATTGATTTCAAGCCAGAAGAACTATGGGTCAAGGAGACATTAATTGCATTATCATTGAGAGTGCAGATGGTCCTGTAGGGCAGGTTGTGTTGAGTTATTATGTCCCCTCTGGGTTCTCAATTGATTAGTGCTGAAGTATGGACCATAGAGAGTCACAAAGCTTAAATGTAAGCCCTTCAACCCAACTTGCCCATGCCGAACAAAATATCCATCTGAATGATTCCCACTTGCTTGCATTTGGCCTACATCCCTCTAAACCTTTAGAAACAAAGAACTGCAGATGCTGGTTAATACATAAAAGGACACAAAGAGCTGGAGCAACTCAGCAGGTCAGGCAGCAGCTCTGAAGAAGGGTCTTGACTCAAAATATCACATAACCATGTTGTCCAGAGATGCTGCCTATCCTGCTGAGTTACTCCAGCACTTTGTGTTCTTTTGTCCCTCCGAACATTTCCTATCCATTTATCTATCTAAATGTTCTCTAAACATTGCAATTGTACCCAACACTACAGCTTTCTCCAGCAGTTCATTCCACATACTGTATTCACCTCTGAAAAAGCTATTCCATGGGTTCTTGTTAATTTTTCCCATCTCAAGTTAAATCCACGCCCTCTAGTTTTAGACTCCCCAACCTTTTGAAAAAGACTGTAATCATACACATTGTCTATGGTCCTCATGGTTTTATATCCCTCTGTAAGGTTAACCCTCAACATCTACACTCCAGTGAAAACAGCACCAGTCTATCCAGACTCTCCTTGTAACCCAAGCCTTCCAGTGCCTGTAACATTCTTATGAATCTCCCTTGCAGCCTTTCCAGCTTAATGACTTCCTTACTATAGTTGGACATTCAGTACTGCATACAGTACTCAAGTGTGTTCTCACCAATCACTTGTGCAGTTATGTCATAAAGTCATAAGTCATAGAATAATTAGGCCATTTGTCCCATTATGTCTACTCCGCCATTCAATCATGGCTGATCTATCTCTCGCTCCGAACCCCATTCTCCTGCCTTCTCTTCATAACCACTGACACCCCCTATTAATCTAGAATTTATCTATCTACCTTAAAAATATCCAGTTGTAATGTGACGTCTCAACTGCTATACTCAGTGCCCTGACTGAAGAAGGCAAGTATGCCAAATGGCTTCTTCACCACCCTATCTTTCTGTCTACGTGGTTGTTAAAGATTTTATATGGGGAATTGGGGATGGTTTGGGGATTATAATTTAGCAGGGAATTTAGTAAACGTGACTCTCTATCAGGAAGTCCCTTTTACCACTGTGGGTAGTGCTGTCTTCTGCTATGAGAGAACATAAGAAATGGGAGAAGGAGGAGACCTTCAGGAGACCTTTGAATCAGCTCCACCATTCATCAAGATCATGGCTGATCTCCTACTTGGCACTATTTTTCCAGCAGTATCCCCAAATCCATTGATTTCCTTAATGCCTCTGAATATCATATACCTCAGGGGAAGCCATCTCAAAATATGTAAACCAGTGAAGTCATCAGCAGGTCCAAGAATAATGTGGTGTCTCTGGAATACTCTACAGAGACAGGCATAACTGTGTCTTTTGCTCTGAGGTCCCAAATACAGACTACATAACCAGTCACTGTTGCAAGGAAAAAGCACAATGTGCTGGAGTAACTCATCATGGCAGACCAATTGAATAACTACTTTGATTCTGTCTTCACTAAGGAAGACATAAATAATCTGCCGGAAATAGCAGGGGACCGGGGGTCAAATGAGATGGAGGAACTGAGTGAAATCCAGGTTAGCCGGCAAGTGGTGTTAGGTAAATTGAATGGATTAAAGGCCAATAAATCCCCAGGGCCAGATAGGCTGCATCCCAGAGTACTTAAGGAAGTAGCCCCAGAAATAGTGGATGCATTAGTGATAATTTTTCAAATCTCTTTAGATTCTGGAGTAGTTCCTGAGGATTGGAGGGTAGCTAATGTAACCCCACTTTTTAAAAAGGGAGGGAGAGAGAAAATGGGGAATTACAGACCAGTTAGTCTAACATCGGTAGTGAGGAAACTGCTAGTCAGTTATTAAAGATGGGATAGCAGCACATTTGGAAAGTGGTGAAATCATTGGACAAAGTCAGCATGGATTTATGAAAGGTAAGTCATGTCTGACGAATCTTATAGAATTTTTCAAGGGTGTAACTAGTAGAGTGGATAAGGGAGAACCAGTGGATGTGTTATATCTGGACTTTCAGAAGGCTTTCGACAAGGTCCCACATAAGAGATTAGTATACAAACTTAAAACACACGGTATTGGGGGTTCAGTATTGATGTGGATAGAGAACTGGCTGGCAGACAGGAAGCAAAGAGTAGGAGTAAACGGGTCCTTTTCAGAATGGCAGGCAGTGACTAGTGGGGTACCGCAAGGCTCAGTGCTGGGACCCCAGCTATTTACAATATATATTAATGATTTGGACGAGGGAATTGAATGCAACATCTCCAAGTTTGCGGATGACATGAAGCTGGGGGGGAGTGTTAGCTGTGAGGAGGATGCTAGGAGGCTGCAAGGTGACTTGGATAGGTTGGGTGAGTGGGCAAATGCATGGCAGATGCAGCATAAATGTGGATAAATGTGAGGTTATCCACTTTGGTGGCAAAAACAGGAAAGTAGACTATTATCTGAATGGTCCCCGATTAGGAAAAGGGGAGATGCAACGAGACCTGGGTGTCATGGTACACCAGTCATTGAAAGTAGACATGCAGGTGCAGCAGGCAGTGAAGAAAGCGAATGGTATGTTAGCATTCATAGCAAAAGGATTTGAGTATAGGAGCAGGGAGGTTCTACTGCAGTTGTACGGGGTCTTGGTGAGACCACACCTGGAGTATTGCGTACAGTTTTGGTCTCCTAATCTGAGGAAAGACATTCTTGCCATAGAGGAAGTACAGAGAAGGTTCACCAGACTGATTCATGGGATGTCAGGACTTTCATATGAAGAAAGACTGGATAGACTCGGCTTGTACTCGCTAGAATTTAGAAGATTGAGGGGGGATCTTATAGAAACTTACAAAATTCTTAAGGAGTTGGATAGGCTAGATGCAGGAAGATTGTTCCCGATGTTGGGGAAGTCCAGAACAAGGGGTCACAGTTTAAAGATAAGGGCGAAGTCTTTTAGGACCGAGATGAGAAAAACATTTTTCACACAGAGAGTGGTGAATCTCTGGAATTCTCTGCCACAGAGGTAGTTGAGGCCAGTTCATTGGCTATATTTAAGAGGGAGTTAAATGTGGCCCTTGCGGCTAAAGGGATCAGGTGGTATGTAGAGAAGGCAGGCACAGGATACTGAGTTGGATGATCAGCCATGATCATATTGAATGGCGGTGCAGGCTCGAAGGGCCGAATGGCCTACTCCTGCACTTATTTTCTATGTTTCTATATTTCTCAACACAATTGGGGTAATTTTAGAGGCCAATTAACCTAAAACCCACATGCCTTTGGGATGTGGGAGGAAAACAGATCTCACAGAGGAAAACCACACGGGAGGATGAAAGGAGGGGAGGGGATGATGAAAGGAGGGGAGGGGATGCGCGGGCGTCATTCATCTGTCTGGGGTGACAAGGCTCTTGGGTTAGGCTGGGATCATTCTCTGCGGGATGATCTTAGTGCGGGTGACAAGTGTAGGAGAGGTGTACTGACTGTGTGGGCAGACACTTTGGTAGTGATTGCCCACCAGTCTCCACACGCTCAGTAGAACAGGAGCTGAGACTGGGAACTGTACCGCCCTTGCCCCCTCCTTCTGCAACTGCAAACAACCCCACTCTCCTGCTCACCTAACCCGCCCATCCCTTCTCTCTGGGTATTGAAAGCGTTTCTGGTCTGCAGTGTGCAATAGTCACCAAAATACACTGCATCTTTAGAAAGGAAAAATACAAAACATGTCAATCCCACTGGATAGGCTTTAGTCATGGTGCTGTACCACACGGAAACAGGTCCTTCGGCCCAGAAAGGCCGTGCCGTCCAAGTTGGCATCTTGGGGTAGTCCTATTTGCCTGCATGTGGCCCATAGCCCTCTAAACCCTTCCCATCCATTTATCTGTCGTTAATAACCTCAAGAAAATTCCTGCAAATGGGTCCAACCCAGAGAGAAGTCTCCCCCCTTTCCAGGGTTAATCGCTCCACTGTTTATAATGCTTCCTGCATTATGAAGTCCTCGACAGTGAACCCCATGGGCAATCACTACCAAAGTGTCTGCCCACACAGTCAGTACACTTGTCTCCCGTACTAAGTCACCCCAACCACCCCCCTCCCTCCCTCCTCCCCACCCTCCCCCCACACCTTTCCCTCCCAACTCCAGTCCCGTCCCGACCCTCTGGGAAACTGAAGGGAGCGACAATCAACTGCCACGGATACAAATAATGTCATAAACGAGAAAGGGCAGATGCTGGTTGACAAAAAGTGAACACACGGTGCTGGAGTTACACAAAGACACAGCAGAAATTTGGAAACGCCATCCCATCACCCATTCCTTCTCTCCAGAGATGCTGCCTGCCCGCTGAGTTAAAGAGTTCCCACGGTAGACTCACGAGTCACTAAGGTAAACGCACGGGCCACTGCGTTCTTACAACGTGTTTAAATGTTTCAAATTTTAACCTCAAGAGTACATTTTACTCGTGGAAAAGTTTAAACATGTTTGAATTTTTCCAAGAGTTAACAAGTGTCACGGGTACCTGCCGTTAGCGCCAAGAGTCGCTAAGTTGCGTCCGCGAGATCCGACGTTCCCGCTACGTTAATCGTACGTGATTACCACGAGTTAAATTTGTTTTAAGCTCGGGGTACCTCGTGGGTCAGCTCGCACCGTGAGACAGGTGAATTACCCAGATAGAGTAGTAGGACCCCTCGGTCATGACTGACCATGGATCAACCTGGTCGGATGCAAGCCTGGGCGATGTCATATGGAGGACAGGCTGTTGCCCATGCAGCACGTCCCCCCTCTCAACGTCGCTGTTCGATCCAAAGAAACAGCATAGCCATTACAGTTTGGCACCAGCGCCGTCACAGGAGATGCCAGAGCGAGGTTGTAGACAACGGCGAACTGCCTTACGGGCTCCGACTCCGGATTTTCTTGAGGTTTACTCCTGGAGCCTTTTCCATGAATGGATATGGCCACAAGGCATTGGAGGTTTTAAATCAGAGTTTTCCCTCTCCTAGATGGACTGCCTTCCCAGGATGACGAGCCCCATCTGCCCGAGACTCGTGGGGGCGGGAGCGTCTACCTTCCCGTGCAGGTCTATAGCACCTGCTCACTGCCAATTGCCCAGATAAGTTATAAAATAAAGTGTTGTTTAGTAAATGGGAGAACCAGCTGCAATTTAGCAGCTTGATGTAGGGACTTGAGTGGTTTCCTTAAGGTGGAAGAATTCCTACCCCAGGAATTATACTTTGTTTAATCGGTCACAATTAAAGTTATGAAACAGCAGAGTTTTGGGTGACAATTTGTTTGCTACATCTGAAGAAGTTGAAGTATTGATATTTCAGCTTTCAGTATCTAACGGTGTTTTTTTCCAAACAAGTCAGTGAGAGATTGTGCTGCCTGGACTGATCAGAGTTATTTCTAACTGCACTTAAAAACGTTCTTTTATATTTCTGCCTCAAAAGATGATAACTGGTCTTGTCCTGGATCCAAAAGAACAAGTAATAATTGCTGGTTTTGACTTTAATCAGGGTATAAACCTGAATCCTGGCATTCCATCTTTCAGGACACGCCAAGTCACAACACAATGCTAAGTAACTAGCTGGCACCGACTATGTCTTTCTAACTCTCAGCTGATGGCTAGACCTTTTCATTTCTCTTTCCTAAGCATGTAATAAAAATTGGAACCACTGACTATTTGAAGATCAATACAAATCAATACCCTGCTAAAAATTACTTGCTTTTCACTTTGGCTTGCAGTGTCAGCGATATATTTTTTTAGAGATACAGCATAGAAACAGACCCTTCGGCTCCCCGTGTCCACGCCAACCATCGATCAACCCGTGCACTAGTTCTATCCCACACACTAGGGACAATTTACAATATACAGAAGCCAATTAACCTACCAACCCGCACGCCTTTGGGATGTGGGAGGAAACCGGAGCACCCGGAGAAAACCCAGGTAGAGCGTACAAATTCCGTACAGGCAACACCCAAGGTCAGGATCGGACCTCTGACGCTGAAAAGCAGCAACTCTACTGCTGCGCCACTCAGCTGCAAAAATGTACTGTTAAATTTTTCTTCTTCACAAAAAGAATTAGTCAAAGAAAATGAAACACATTTTGATATTTCATGATTTATTTTTATTATTCCTTCAATTAGAATAATGAAATATGTCTGTATATAAGCCTTGGGAGTATATGCATACATTAAGATGATATACACCTGCAAAGCCTACATGGGTAATGAAAGATTATTTCTCCCTTGCTAACTTTAGGTGGAAAGTTGGATAAACGGTTGCAGGTTTGGACCTCCTAATGTGCTAATTGATAATTGGGTCTGTAACTAAATGTATTAATTTATTTACAGATTCCAAAGACATAGAGATTAGGGGCACGGAGCACCTTTAGGAGGTCTGAGTGATGCAAAGCATTATTATGGACACTATTACTGTATCAACAATTGCATTGTTCATGACTTAGAACCTTTCTTAATTATCACTAAAATTAAACAGCACAATTGTACATTATTGGAAGCAAAAGCAATTGTTGGTTTTGTGTTTAAAAGTCACCTCAGTGCTGACTGGAAACAACAAACAAAAACAAGTTTGTAGTCGTGTTAAGTTATTGTGACAAAGTTCACTGCTCCTACTGGAAGCTTAGTCTGCCTTTAAGTATGAAACGAGGAGACAGTTTGTAGCTGGGATATGCAATGCACTTCCCCAGATATGGTGGAGACAAGTTCCACCAGGGCTCTCATGAGGAAATTGGATACATAAAAGGTGAGAAAAATTGGGTAAGGCTACAAAGAAGCGTTCTGGAGAGAGTTGCACAGGTAATGATGCACACATGGACCTTTTGAGGTCCCCTTTTGAGCTGGAACTATTTTAAGATTCCATTCTAGAAGACTTGATTTGCGCCTCTGCAAGTCTAGCAAAGGGCATGGAACTTTCGACAGATCTTTGAAGTAAAGCTGCATTGAGTGACTGTGAATTAGCACAGGAAATATTGGAAATACTCAGCTGTTCAGGCAGCATTTGGAAATGCAGGGTATAGAGGGATAAGGATCACGTGCAAGCAGAGGAGATTAGTTTGTGTTCGGCATGGACATTGTGGACCAAAAGGCCTGTCCCTGTGCTGTATTTTTCTACGTTTAATGTTCTATGAAAGGAAAGTAGTTAATAAATCACCAGAGTGCTGAAGCTCAGCAGGTCAGGCAGCATCTCAGGAAAACATGGATGTGACATTTGGGGTCGGGTCCCTTCTTATCCTTTGTAGACCAGCATCTGCAGTTCTTTGTTTCTACATTTTTAACATTTCCACAGAAATTGACAGTAAAGCATCTCATCTGATGACAGGTTATTTTCCTGAACGGTTAATTTTATTTCGAAGTCACGTGAGTGACTACGTGAAGAGCCCGCCAGCCCGCATGCGCGTCAATACGTCGACGCATGGCGTGGGAATCGGAGAAGTTCGAAACTGCTCTGGCAGGTAAGCCAATTTTGTTTTCAGGAATGGGCCGTTGCGGTACAGCGGACCCGGAGTAGCTGACGGGCGCAGCCTGTGCGGCTGCCGCCGTTGGAGCTCCGAACGGGAGCAGGCGGCCGGATTTGGAGGCCGCCGTGGAAGCTCTGTAAGGGGATGGCGGGATACGATATTGCGGCTGCCGGCGCGGCCAGGTCAGCGACCGCTGCAAAGGATTAGCAGCAGCCGGGAGTTTTAAAAATAGGCGCGGCCATGACAGCGACCGCCATGTCAGCTCAGCTGCCGGGTCAGTATTCACTGTGGGCGTTTTTCTGCAGCACCTAGCAATTTAAAAATAGCTGCTGCCGGCTGAGGTCGGTTCAACATACGCTGTTGGAGCAGCGTATAGTGTATGCTCTATTTATAGATACATAGAAAATAGGTGCAGGAGTAGGCCATTCGGCCCTTCGAGCCTGCACCGCTATTCAATATGATCATGGCTGATCATCCAACTCAGTATCCCGTACCTGCCTTCTCTCCATACCCCCTGATCCCTTTAGCCACAAGGGCCACATCTAACTCCCTCTTAAATATAGCCAATGAACTGGCCTCAACTTCCCTCTGTGGCAGAGAGTTCCAGAGATTCACCACTCTCTGTGTGAAAAAGTTTTTTCTCATCTCGGTCTTAAAGGATTTCCCCCTTATCCTTAAGCTGTGACCCCTTGTCCTGGACTTCCCCAACATCGGGAACAATCTTCCTGCATCTAGCCTGTCCAACCCTATAAGAACTTTGTACGTTTCTATAAGATCCCCTCTCAATCTCCTAAATTCTAGCAAGTATAAGCCAAGTCTATCCAGTCTTTCTTCATATGAAAGTCCTGACATCCCAGGAATCAGTCTGGTGAACCTTCTTTGCACTCCCTCTATGGCTATAATGTCCTTCCTCAGATGCTTTATTTCGAAGTCACGTGAGTGACTACGTGAAGAGCCCGCCAGCCCGCATGCGCGTCAATACGTCGACGCATGGCGTGGGAATCGAAGAAGGGCAGCTATAAATAGATCTGGCAGTTTATAATAGCTGTTGCCGCTCGGTCACGTTTGTGACTATCATAGCAGAATGGGGCTCCACTGGAGCAGGCGGCTGTTCGGAGCATCTTACGGGCAATGCCTGCACAGATTGATGCTCCGAAAGGGAGTCAGCCAGAGGCCTGAGGAGGCAACACCTGGTTCAGGGTTGCGTTCTATTTCCTCCCCTAAGAAACTCCATTGAGGCTCCAGAAAGGAGCTCCTGGCTTAGGAAGCGTTTTTGAGCTGTGTCTATCAGACAACTGTGGGAGCAACACCTGGTTCAGGGTTGCATCATGATAATTTCCGCTCAGTAGAGGGGACTGTTGAAGTTTCTTTCATAAGTGACTCCAACTATGTGGATAACGATAAAGCAATCGAATCCCTGATCTAATGGGGATATGCTTCTTTTTAAGCATGTGAACAAACTATGCTCCGTGTACCGGAGGCATTAACAGGCGGCTCCAGCCATATGCCTGTGGCAACACCTGGCAGGGTTGCAGTATTTCTCCCACTCTGTCAAGGGGAGTATCGGAAAGAGGTCACTCCGATTATGATGCTGGCTTGACCGGGTCATATGAGGGCCAGAGGACTGAGGAAGCAACACCTGGTTCAGGGTTGCGCTCTATTTCCTCCCCTGAAATACTCCGTTGAGGCTCCAGAAGGGAGCAAGGACTCGGAGTCACTAGCAGGCGCAACCTGTCTGGTAAGTACAAGGTAAGCAGCAGTGCGAAAAGCCGATGGCCATCCATTTCCACTTCGGAGTCACTGGCAGCGCCGGTCTGCACAGCTAGTTCCGATTCGGCCCCTAGAGGGAGCAGCTTGGCAACCCCGAGTTGGGGCAAAGCCAAAGCCAAGTCAGTGAGACAAGTCCTGTTAGACGATTCGGGACAAGAGGATTCTGTCCCCACATCTATGGCAGATGTGATTGGCCGTTTGTCTCAATTGGAACATCTGATGGATCAGATGGTGGCACATAATATGCTCCATGTTACGGAGGCATGCACAGGCAGTTCGAGTCATACGCCTGTGGCAACACCTGGTTCCGGGTTGCAATATTCCTCCCACTCGGATGAGGGGAGTGTCTGAGATCAGTATGGAGTTGACTCCGAATATGAGTATGTGCTTGAATCCCATGCTTTAATGCATGATGTGCGAGTCGCATAAGGAAGAGCTCCCTGCTCTTGCCTCTAAATTTGCTGCTCCCTCAGGGATGGGCAAGCCACTACAAGAGGAGTTGGCCAGCAGCATCAGCTACCTAACATCACACCAGTTGAAGGAAGATGTTATGCTGGAAACGGCTGGGAGATACCCCAGTCTGGGAAATTGCAAAGCTCTAGCAAGGCCTGTAGGTCGAAGAAGTAGTCTGTTCCATTGGGCTCAGGAATGCTGGCAGGCGTGCCTTGCACAGTAATATCACTTTTGAGCTCTGGAAATGAGCTGTTGGCAAGCATGGGGCTGAAGATGTGGTCAGACAGGGTCTGCAAATGGAACTTCGCTGAAGCTTCAACAAGCAGGTCGACCCGGGTTCAGAGACGCTGGCAGGTAAGGTCTTGATTAACCTCTGTAAAACTCTGAAATGGAGCAGTCTGTCAGCCCAGGTTTGGATTTAATGGCAGCAGGGGCTGTCTAGTATCTTTTCACTGTCTCTGGAGTAGACCGATTGATGCAGAGACATTGGCAGGGTGCCTTGCATACTAACCTATGTAATTTCCAAGAAGGAACAGCTTGGTTACCCTGGTTCACGGTAGACCATCCTGGAACTGACTGGCCATATGGGTCATATTGACCAGGGAAGCACTGCCTCAACATCTGTGATTGAGATTATCAGGCTGTTCAGTAGAGTGAAGTAGTTGTAGTCTCCCTTAACACATGGTTAAAATTCTGCTCAGTTAGTGCAGTTGCCAGTTCGTTGAAAACATCATTGCCATCCTCTCTGGGATAGGTAGCTACTAGCAGGAAGCCGGTCTGGCATATAGTATTTTATCTGACCTACAGGTTCATGTTGTGAATCAAAACGGTATAGAGAATAATCTGTTGGCTCTCAATACCAGTATTCCTGATTGAGTGGCTGGTCGAAGAGATTGTGTTGCGCACACTGGCGACTCAGACAGGTGGTTTCAGTCAGAGGACTGCGAAGCAATTTCTGGTTCAGGCTTGCATTAGGCTAATTTCCACTCTGAGGAAAAACACTGAGGATTCGTGGTGACTCTAATAGTCAAGAGTTGACAGGGAACTCGTATTCCCACTTTAAGTGGATACGGTGTTTCAGCTCTCATCATAAGGTTTTGATTATATGTTATCAGCAAGTTGAATGAATAACTAGATAATGCATCCTCCATGGCAAGAGAAGCCGAGAAATTTCCGTCCGAATGGTCAATAGAGGAACGGCGGTTCCAAGTGGAATCAGTGACATCTCACAGCGATGAGTAGTCTGCCCAAGAACAAAAAAGGGTATATTTCTGATATTTCTCAAGATTGTAGGAACATGGAGCATGCCAAATCAGGTTAGGATTTGGCTAATCTGATCATGTGTTTGGTTACCCAGTTTGAGATGGATGATTGGCTTTCAGCAATTTAGCTGATTCAGAGAATCGATCTTGAAGGTGCATACTTTGCCATATCTATACACAAGAGGCACAGATATATTTGGTGTTTGATAACAAAGCCAGTGGTGGAAGCTAATGCTGCCCTACTCAGATCAAAGGGCATTGTGTCATCGTTTAGATGACATGCAAAATTTGCAGCTGATAAGACAGGGGTTTTTCAGTAGATGCCTTTTACGATATTAAGGATGAGGCAACATGAAACTTAATTGTGCCAACTTTGCCTATTCATTCAGGCCATGGCAAGGCAGCTAAAGAAGCTCCTATTTACTCGATGTCACGAGTGATGGCTGGTGCAGCCTTTTTCTCGGGCAGCTAGCTCGCCACAATTTTATGGGAAGTTTGTGAACAAGATATGTGAGTTAATTTTAAACGGAAGTAACAGAGGTTATTTCATGTTATTTATTTTAGTTGTTTATCTTAGACTTTTGCTCCAAGGAAATGTGTGAATGGTGCACTGACTGGTTGGCATTTCTAATTCCGTTGTACATGTTTACATGTTATAATGACAATAAAGTATTCATTCATTCATTCATTCATTCATTCATTTGTGTTGCTTTCAGTTTGGGCTTAGAGAAGCGATTATGTGATAATACAATTGACACTGCTTGTGCTGTTTTGTCATTCTTTATAATTCCATAAGTGGGACAATAAATGATTGGCTATTCACCCACTGTTCTCTAACGTTATACAAGGTGTTTTTTTATATGACCGCTCTAAAAGACTACAGTCATCGTAGTGTGCAATGTATATCAGTAAATTATTATGCAGATATTCATCTACTGTATTCCTATTGGGAGCAGTACCTTTAAGTTTATTATGCTTTTAGCAACTGATTTCAGCACAAAGAACACAGTCTTTACTCAATCTCTGGCTCGGTGTCTGGGTCATAACTGACATTAGGGTAGCTTGTTATGGGAATGATCTCATAAGCAAAATGGGCATGATTGCGTACATTTGGAGTTGACAGCATACCCACCAGAGCGGAGATTGGGGGTGTTATTATGTATACATGTACACTGAGCTTGCTAGTACCTATGAGATGAAAGATAGTTTTTTCATTGTTATTTAATAGTCTCTCAAGAGATCGCTGATAGCTCATTAGCAGCCAATAGAATGGATATTTCCCTTTCATCATACAGCAAAAGGCTTACATAGTGCGTGTTTAGAAGTTATAAAATTTGGTTGAATATGTATGGATATTTGCAGATAGAATTCTGACCAGTGTTGCATGAGTTATTGTCTAACTCAAAGTCAATTGGGACTATGGTCTGGTTAAGAGCAATGGCCATGTATGCAAGTTAGCATCATGGTATTAATAACCCATGTTTTCTACCATTTATGGTTTATCTGTTTAAGTGTTTCACACAGATTGGGTTACTGCATGAAACCACAGAGCTTTGAAGTCTTCACGTAGTCATTCACGTGACTTTGAAATAAAATAGAAAGATTAAACGAGAACTTACCGTTTGAAGTTTGATCTTTATTTTATGAGATGTTGAAGTGAGGGAATACGTGCCCTCCACTCCCAACCCTGATTCTCATAAAAGATCATCCGGTAACTCTAGTCTCGTTAGTCTTTCCATAGTTTAAGTTCTGCAGCTGGTCTGTGGTTTCATATAGTTGCTCTGAAGATTGACGTGCATGCGGGCTGGCGGGCTCTTCACGTATTCCCTCACTTCAACTTCTCATAAAATAAAGATCAAACTTCAAACGGTAAGTTCTCGTTTAATCTTTCTATTATATCTCTCTCACCATGGATGATGCTCAAGTTGCTGACTATTTCAACCATTTCTTGTTTAATTACAGATTTCTGGAATGGCAGTGTTTTGGTTCCATTCACTGGTGCAGTGAATCAGCATTCAGCAAACAATTTGCTGAAGACAGGTTGTTTTGTGTAGTGCATTAGAAAATCGTACTCCCAACTTTAACTGGATCCTGAAGCTAATCCACGTGTGGAAAATTAAGTTTATGCATTGTTGCCTGCTGGACATCTTAAGTGAAATAAATGTCGCAGGAAGCAACATGTCCCAGTGAATGAGTTGACATCACATAAAATACCCATGAATGTAAAACCAATTGGCGTAAAAAACCCTACTCTTGCAATGTGCAGGAAATAGAAATGTCATATTGCTAAAGCGAGATTGATCCATCACAGCTGCCCATGTCAAAATGAGTCGATAACAGACCGACTAAAATCACGGCATCTTTGGTATGTAAACTGGCTTCAAAAATGTCAGAATTTCCCTGCAGGTTTCACTCATCATGCTACCACTATAAACCTCTTATCAACAGAGAGCTAACCCATGGAAATCCAAATACAGAAATAGAAAACGCGACTGAGTTGACCAAATACCAACAGAACTTTTACATCACCTCCTGCTGAGAAGATTATGAAATGTCATTTCTTAGTTGAGTACAGTTTAGAGATACAGCGTGGAAACAGGCCATTCGACCCACCGAGTCCGCGCCGACCAGCGATCCCCCCACACTAAGACTATCCTGCACAAACACGGGCCAATTTACAATTTTACCAAGCCAATTAGCCTACGTCTTTGGAGCATGCGTGGGAGGAATCCGGAGCTCCTGGAGAAAACCCACTCAGGTCACGGGGGGAATGCACAAACTCTGTACAGACAGCACCCGTTGTCAGGATCGAGCCCGGGTCTCTGGTGCAGTAAGACTGCAGCTCTACCACTGCTCAACTGTACTGCGAAACTCAACTGCACAGAAGCATTGGTAAAAACTGATGAGAGTTTTGGCATATATGTACTTCATCAAAAAAGTATAACGCATGAAATAAATAATGTTTAGTGTGTAGCACCATTCACAATGTCATTATATCCCTGTAACTGTGCAAATATCACTTAAATGAAATAACCTATTCCCGTGTCTTTTTTTTTGCATTATTCATGTATAGTCTTTGCTTTGACTGCATAGCATGCAAACAAGCTTTTCACTGTACACGTGATTGAAGAGTCTGAAGAAGGGTCTCGACCCAAAACGTCACCCTTTCCTTCTCTCCGGAGATGCTGCCTGTCCCACTGAGTTACTCCAGCATTTTGTGTCTATCTTCAGTGCAAACAAGCATCTAAAGTGTCTTCCTACACAGGTAGATGCAGGTGAGGGGGGAGGGGAAGGGGGGGGGGGGGGTTCATCAGCAACAAATCCCAGAGATGGAAAAGTCGGTTTGAGATAAGGATAGAAGAGGTGAGAATTGTGAAGCCGGAGGAAGGAATCTAGGTGGAAGGAGAGTAATGGTTGTGTATGGTGGGGCATGGGAGAAAAAAAGATGTTTGTAGGCTAGTTATATAAAATTGGTGAATTTAATGTTCATACCATTAGGTTGTACGTTACCCAAACTAACAATATCTCTTTAAAATAGGACACTGCAGTAAAAACAATGGGAAGAAGAATATTGTGCTGTAACCCATAATTTGGTTGCCCAGAGGTGTAAACGTTAGACTCCTAATGCAAGTAGAAAAAAATGTGTCTGAAGAAAATGGAATATAAAGTGGCAGAGCACACCAGATGATAATGCAGGCTTGCCACTCACATGAGAAACAAATGTCATCAATTTTACAGAAGACTGGTTTGTGGTTTAAAAAAACGAGTAAAAATATGCAATTTAACACAGAGATAATTTTCGGAAATGAAATGAAGAACTCAACAGTGCCAACCTGAATTTAAATTGCTCTACTCACATTGTGAAACTTTCCAAGGCATTTCATACGGGTATTATCGTCGGACATAATACAAAGTCATAGAAGGAGGTGTTAAGGCAATGTTTCAGTATTAAGATAGATATTGAGGAGCACCTTAAAACGAGAGAGTAACGAGGAGGTGAATAGTTTTAACAAGAACACAGGAGTGAAAGGGTGAATGGGATTTGATGCAAGTTAAGATAAAGGCATCAGATTTTCAGAAGAGATTATGTTTAAATAGAAAACAAAGCGAGAGGCAGGAAAGTATTTGAATGGTTGGCCTAGTAAGTAGATAGTTTCTAGATACTTGCCAGGCTAACCATTCAAATGTTTTCCTGCCTCTCACTTTGTTTTCTGCTTCTTATAAAGTCAAAGAGGCACACAGCACTGAAACAGGCCATTAGGCCCACCAGTTCCATGCCGACCATCTACCACCGTTTTATACTGACCTCACTTTATTCTCTTCATTTTACATCAACTTCCCCCTCATTCAAACAGTTATCGATCCACTAGTGGGGGAATTTCCATTGATCAATTAAACTACTAACTTGCCCTTTCGTGAAAGGAAGCAGGAGCAGAAGGGGGAATCCACGAGACCATAGGAAGAACATGCAAACACCACATAGAATGCAGGAGAGGTCAGGATTTAACTCGAGTTTGGACATGTGAGGGATGAATTCTACTATTTGTGCCATTGTGCTGCCTGAACATACAATGACATTTAATTAAAAATACAATTGTCTATGCAGAAACAAAATGCTGGAGTAACTCAGCGGGACAGGCAGCATCTCTGGAGAGAAGGAATGGGTGATGTTTCGGGTTGAGACCCTTCTAGTTGAGCACTGAGTCAAAGTTGCAATGGTTCCTGAGCAAATACATGGAAGTCAAATGAAACCTCTGTTGGGCAGCACAGTGGCGCAGCGGTAGAATTTTTGCCCTACAGCACCTGAGACCCGGGTTCAATCTGCATGGAGTTTGTATGTTCTCCCCGTTACCACGTGAATCTTCTGCAAATGCTCCAGTTTCCTCCCACACTCCAAAGATGTCCAGGTTAGTAAGTTAATTGGCATCGGTAAAGATTGTAAATTGTCCCTAGTGTGGAAGATAGTCCAGTGTATGGGGTGATTGTGGTTGGCGCAGACACGGTGGGCCGATGAGCCTGTTTCCGCACTGTATCTCTAACCTAAAGTAAACTAATCTGGACAAATTGAAAGCAGCTGCAAAAAATTATTCTGCACATATAAGACTGTTGATGGCATATTCCTCATAGAGCCATACACTCCGACCAATATGTCCCATCTACACTACATCTGCCTGCATTTGGCCTATATCCTTCCAAACCTGTCCTATCCATGCACCTGTCCAGATGTATCTTAAACGGCATGATGGCACCTGCCTCAACTACCTCCTCCGGCAGCCCATTTCACATAATGGGGTAGGGGGCGCCGTTGAGTACGTCAGTCTCACCTGCAGCTGTTCGTCCTTTCATCATTTTTTTTATTTTGTCACAGTCACTACTTGGTCGAGGAGGCGTCTTTCCTCCGAGCCGCATCTTCGCCCCCTCCTCGCGGCCTACCATCTGGATTAGCGCGGCCTTTCCTGCTGGAGCTTCAGCTTCAGCAGTGGCGCAGCACTGAAGTACCATCGCGGAGCGGGCAATGCCTTACTGGGGTTGCCGTGTGGAGCTCCGGAGTGCTAGGACTGCCGACTTTAACACCGTGGAGCTGTGGTCTGCGGAGCTTCCAGCTGCGGGCGGTGCTGACTTTAACATCGCGGAGTCCTGGGATCCCTTTGCCGAGGACCTCCAGTGTTGAATCTCCGCCCGGCTCGGCCAGTAGACTTCGGGAGCCGCGGTCTCGGGTAAGAAGTGGTCGATTCGGAAACTCCAAGCCACTGAAAATGTTCTTCCGTTCCGACGTCGGAGTTTCGATCATCCCGGCGAGATGGCCTGAATATCGGGCCGCCGTAGCGGCGACTGCGGAGGGCTCGAGGCCCTGACCACGGGTGAACAAAGAGGAAGATGACTGAACTTTATTGCCTTCCCTCACAGTTGGAAACGCTGATTCCGCTGTGTGGGGATGTTCATGGTAAATTCTATCGTGTGTTGTGTTCTTTTTATTCGTATAGCTGTATGGTAACTCAAATCTCACTGTACCAATTGGTGCATGTGACAATAAATGTAAACTTGAACTTAAACTATACCTACTTCCATAAGTGTAAAATAGTTGCCCCCCTCAGGTTCCTGTTAAATCTTTCCCCCCTCATCTTAAGCCTATGTCCTCTGATTATTGATTCCATGTACCAAAGCAATCCATTACCAGAGGATGGCTTGCTTCTGCATCATTCAAAGAAACCTTACCAGTTCCCCTATCGAACCTAATGCCATTGCAAACAGTTGAGCCCAGAGTTAAAATGAGGGGTGGCAGATGAATATAGATGGCTGATCTACTGCTAGTAATAGCTAGTGCTAGAATGAATAGAGGGTTGGGTACTTTGTGCAATTTCAAGGAAAATAATTAAAATTTTCATAACTATAGATATCTGAAATTTAAAATGCGTACTCAAAGGATACAGTTTCAAACAAACCATTAAACACTGAAAACAAGTGTCCTCATTACATTGAAAAGCAATTATTTTTAAATCAATCTTTTCATAATTGTTGACTTCATTATAATTAAAATTTTAATTCACAATCTGAATTGATGTACAGCATCAATTTTGCTTTATTTAAATTCATTTGATGTTATAATCCTTACCCAGGAATATTAAAAGTGATGTTTCATAGGGAAATGGGGATGCATGCAAGGATGTATTACGACACTGATGCTTAGTGTGGGAAGCCATAATAGAACACAATTAATTCTTTGTATGATGGATCCATGTGTCAATCTGACACCTGCAATTATTCATTGTGAAGATAAGTGGAAAATTGAAGGATAATGATAATGGAAAATGAATTCTATTCCAGGCAGTTGAATACAAGCAAGTAATACAAATAAATATATATTTTAAATTCTTTATAGCCGTCGTCAGCTTTTCTGCAAAACTTAAAAACGTAATAAAAAAGTGATGAGTAACGTCCAGTAATTTAGTCTCCGATACTTGCATGGAAGCTCAATGTAATCTCAGGCAACAAAGCTCGGGCGGCACGGTAGCGCAGCGGTAGAGTTGCTGCCTTACAGCGCCAGAGACCCGGGTTCGATTCTGACTGTGGGTGCTGTCTGTCTAGAGTTTGTACGTTCTCCTCGTGACCTACGTCGGTTTTCTCTGAGATCTTCGATTTCCTACCACACTCCAAAGACGTATAGGTTTGTAGGTTAATTGGCTTGGTGTAAAATGTAAAAATTGTCCCTATGTTTGTAGGATAGTGTTAGTGTGCGGGGTTTGCCGGTCAGTGCGGACTCGGTAGGCCGAAGACCCTGTTTCTGCGCTGTATCTCTAAACTAAACTAAACTAAACTAAAATAAACTAAAACGTTATCACAGAAGTAGCATTGCAACTCACTTCTATGGGATAATCATTTTAAAGGAAAATTAATAAGCATTGCACTTCATCCATAATTTTCGTTCTGTATCCCATGTGTTAACCATAGATATGTACAGTCACATCCAAAAGTTTGAGCTCATGCCTGCATGATGGTATCACAGTGTTCGATATGGCCATGCACACTGAGGCAAACCTCCCTTGTGAGGACTACATCAGTAGGACTGAAATAGAATACACATGACCAAGACCAAGGCCATTGGGGTCCTTTCCAATAATGTCTCGGGTCCAGGATAATTTTCACCCAATGAAACTTTCTACGGTGCTGGACGGTGCTTGTAGCGTTTGCAGGTTTCACCTACAATACTCATTGTTAGATGCCCACTGGTGGTTACAGCAATGATGTCTAGTATTTGCTACACTTCAGGTGAGAAGATGGTGGCAAAATGGATAAACTGACCACCATGGATGGCAAGCAAGGTAATCCCTCAAATGCCATGGGAACCCGTGTGTCACCACCATTTTTTGATCATTGGGATAGCGTCCATTCATTACAATGGCCAGTGGGAAGTGCATGAAGATCACAGCTATGGAGAAACAGGAAACTGCAGATGCAGGAATCTTGAGCAAAACACAAAATGCTGGAGGAATCAATGGGTCAGGCAGCATATGTGGAGAGAATTGACAATGGACATTTTGGGTTGGGACTGTTCTTAAGGTTATGCTCTGTTTCCTGACAATCACTTGACTGTTTTGAATCAACTAACCTTGAGTTTTAGTACGAACTAGACCAAGTGCAGACCCGTTGGGTCTGCTCCCCCAACGATGTGATCCCCCAATGCAATATTTCACCACTCACCCGTTTCCCCGAACGCAACTGAACCCGTTCCCAAACATAAGATTCCAGCACTCCCCTCCCTCCCTCAGCAGTGGACTTTAAAAATAATTCCAATTGCACCTCTCCTGCCTGCTGCAGCAGTTCCAATTGCAATACCAATTGGCCCTTCCCCTCCTGTGGAAGCACTTGCTGTGATATCTCATTGAGGTGAAAAGTTCAGAGTGTTCCTGTCTTGCAACTTTGAATCGAAGTGTGTTGGAAGCTGATAGGAAGGATTTTAACAGTAAAAATCTTGTTAAAGTTGGCATTTTTAAAGCATTAATCACGAATAACTTGTGAAATATAGGATGAAATCTTAAGTGATCCTGAGTACGGTGTGGACGGTATTACTGTATGATTGTTAACTAAAACGGCAAACTGTACACACTGTATTTACTTAAAAACATTTTATTTCCCTCTTTATTGTTAGCCTTATATTTAATAATGACTTGGAAAACAAGTAGCTATTGAACTCTAGTTAATGAACTACTTTGGGCCTGCCTCTATTTACATTTGTAATATGAATCTGAAAAAAAGGAATTAAAATTGGCCATGGTAAGAATTGTTCATTACTATGTATGATGTTAAACATGATTACTTAATAATATGTAAACTCGAATCAACACACCACTGTTGCCGGCTGAATCTAAACCGATGAGATGAAGGATAGGAAAGCGATTGAGAACGTTGTGTCACAGAGTCAGGACAATAACCTAGCCCCCAGTATCAGCAAGATGAAGGAGATGGTTGTACATCAGGAAATGAGAGGGTGAACACAACTGTGCTTATCAGCAGCTTCAAGATCTGAGGAATCCATATCACTTGCAACGCAATCTGATCCTTTCACATTGATGCAGCAATTAAGACACTCATGAGTCTATTTACTTTCTTAGGTGTCTGAGAAGATTCGGCATGACCGTGACGATCTCTCGAACATCTACACATATGCTGCAGAAAGTCCTCTGGTGGGGTGGCAACTTCTCTGATGTTGATCGCCTGAACCTGCTCACAGAGGTGAACTCAGCCCCATTCATCACAGGCTCATAATTTCCTTCCATCCAGTGTATCTTCTCAGTGTGTTGCTTTAGAATGCTGGAGATATCATCAAGGATGCCTGCCACCCTGGCCATTCCCTATTCTTCTATCTTCTGAGAGAAGATACATGATCTTGAAAGCTCAGAAGTCCAGACTTAAGAATAACTTTTTCCCCATCGCTATTCAACTCACTTCCTTCACACCCCCTTGCTGGAGGTTCTGCCACATACTCGTACCCTTGGCTTTACCACATTGGATATTCTGCTACTGCAATATAATATCCTTTTCCACGACTTTGTTTTTGCACCACAACTTGCACCATTCTGCTTTGCAGACATTGTTGTGTTTATCATTGTATTTATCATTACTAATCTATACAGTTTACACAATGAGTTTTAATCCTGAACAAGGATTTTCATTGTATCCTGATGTATCTGACAATAAACTAAGCCAATCTGGAATCTGTAATGGATCAAACAACACAAGTTTCTTGGTCTCTTACATTGAAACATAGAAAATAGGTGCAGGAGTAGGCCATTCGGCCCTTCGAGCCTGCACCGCCATTCAATATGATCATGGCTGATCGTCCAACTCAGTATCCTGTACCTGCTTTCTCTCCATACCCCCTGATCCCTTTAGCCACAAGGGCCACATCTAACTCCCTCTTAAATATAGCCAATGAACTGGCCTCAACTACATTCTGTGGCAGAGAATTCCAGAGATTCACCACTCTGTGTAAAAAATGTTTTTCTCATCTCAGTCCTAAAAGATTTCCCTTTATCCTTAAACTGTGACCCCTTGTTCTGGACTTCCCCAACATCGGGAACAATCTTCCTGCATCTAGCCTGTCCAACCCCTTAAGAATTTTGTAAGTTCTGTAATTTTGTAAGATCCCCCCTCAATCTTCTAAATTCTAGCGAGTACAAGCCAAGTCTATCCAGTCTTTCTTCATATGAAAGTCCTGACATCCCAGGAATCAGTCTGGTGTACCTTCTCTGTACTCCCTCTATGGCAAGAATGTCATTCCTCTTGGGAAGGAGCCGCTTGGGTTCCTTCCACCAGTCAATGAGATCGTTGTTGATCTTTCACTTTATTTCCAATATGTGCCTTTTCTCCATCTATCTATAAATCTTTGTTTAACAATTGTCTACAATTTTAGATTTAAAATTAACGATTGACCCAGCGTAGTTGGCATTTGAGGAAAAACTCCATTCCCACCAGCCCAACATTAAAAAGCCACTTCTGGCTTCAGCATTGAAAGGCTTGGTTTTTAGACTGTCTCCCTTGTTCAAGATTCCCTGATCTACCTTAACCATTCCCCACAAAACTTTGAAAGTTTCAGTCAAATCATCTCTTAATCACAGGTTAGTCTAGGTAAAGAAAATCACTGATAAGCTTGTTATGTTTCACAACTAACTCTTTGCTTTATTAAATATCGCTATAAAAACAGAAAGATGGTGCCAATTAGTAGGTTGAATAAGATAGCAACAACACACGCACAAGATTCCTAGGTATCTACCTTGGAATAATTTGTCACAGACATTTCCTCTTTTCTCTCCACACTGCAAATTTAAACCCATTTCTTTTCTCACTTTTCCAGTTTTTGTGAAAATTCATCAACATGGAAAGTGAAGACTTTCTCTCTCCACAGATGTTGTCCGGCCTGTGGTATGTTTCAAGCATTCTTTATTTTTATTTCAGAGTTCCAGCATCTGCAGTATTTTGCTCTTCAATCCCAAGGTTCACTGACACATGTATACAATTAGTTTAGTTCAGGTTGAGTTTAGTTTATTGAGACACGTGTACCAAGGTGCAGTGAAAAGTTTTTGTTGCGTGCTAACCAGTCAGTGGAAAGACTATCCATGATTACAATTGAGCCATCCATCGTGTACAGATTCAAGATAAAGGGAATAATATTTAGCGCAAGATAAAATCCCGTAAAGTCAGACTAAAGATCATCCAAGGGTCTCCAGTGAGGTAGGTAATAGCACAGGACCACTCTCTAATTGTTGATAGGATGGTTCAGTTCAACCTTCAGAACAACTTTGAATGTGAGTTATACTGACACTGACTTGATGTGTATTAATTGGCTTCTAATTGAAACTAATTAAGTAAAATATTGGATACTCAGGGAGAGACAGGGAGATGTAAATGGGTGAGGGGAAGACCAAATGTAACCAAATAGGGTAAAACCAAGGATACAGAACCAAGTAAATTAATGCTAACACTGCAGATAATATGTTTTATTTATATATAGCCACAGATATAATATGTAAATGTGGTACAGAAAAGCCAGGAGGTTGGTCAATGATGAGCAGATGATTGACGACCCTTGGGATATTTTCACAGTTATTTGGTTGTTTGGGCCCAGATTCAATCTTCACCAGTACTTGACTCTGGGAGAATGTAAATGGAAAATGTCTGTTTTGGTCCTTATGAGGGCAAAATCAATTCACTATTCCTTCAAGTGTCTTTGAGCGTATTTGAGAAAGTTCCCATTATATCTTCCACTTCTCACTGCAAATTTCACCTGAACCCAGTTAAATATCAGTATACTAACAAGAGGTCTGAAAAGGTGTCCATTTTTATTAGGCCTGCACTGAGATTTAATCTGTCCATCTTTACTCTTGACTTCTGTTTCTGTTGCTGTCATTGTTTTGGAGAAATGGCTTTAAGACAGGTGTCGTTAATGTGTAGAGAAGACCAATGTGTACTCGTTAGGTCTGCACCACGATGCGAACACCTCACAAACTGATTGCCGACCTCTCTCCAGAGATTGGCAGTGACAATGTTGTAGATATAAGTAACTAGAACATAGCAGCAGGTCAGTAGATTTGTCCCCCGGATCCCCATTTCTCTCATAATTGTGATCCCAGCCATCTGCTCCCAACTGACTATCAATCTGTCACCCCATCCACATCCCCAACTGGATATCTACAAAGACCTCCAAAACAACTAAGCTTCTAAACCACTGTCATTAGCACCCATCAACCGTAACAGCCACAGTCCAAGCACAATCAGTCCATACCTCATTTTTTTTAGACTTTAGACTTTTTTAGACTTTTAGAGAAAGAGCGTGGAAATGGGCCCTTCAGCCCACTGAGTCCGCGCTGACCAGCGATCTCCCCGTACACTCGCACTATCCTTCATACTTGGGACAATTTACAATTTACAGAAACCAATTAACCTACAAACCTGTACGTCTTTGGAGTGTGAGAGGAAACCATTACACCTGGAGAAAACGCACGAGGTCACAGGGAGAAAGTACAAACTCTGTACAGACAGCACCCATAGTCAGCATCAAACCGGTCTCTGGTGCTGTAAGGCAGCAACTCTACCACTGCTCCACTGTGCCGCCCTTAAGGTTTTACTGAATTTTCTTTACACGGTCCACCATGTACACAAGAAGTTATGCTGCAGTTTCAGAAAACAATAAAGACAAATGTTATATTGACTTTTCATGCAAAAGAGTGCAAGGCTAAGGATGTCTTGCAAGTCCATAGGTCTTTCTGCAATTCAAGTTGAGATGTACACTTTAAGGTTGCAGCAGTATTTATTCAATAGACTGTGTCTTGGAACCAAAGGGTTGTCCCCTGTGAAGAATTTGAATATCATTCCTTTATGTCCTCTGGACATTGATGGACTAATAGCCAATCTCATTAAAACATAACATTTTGAGCAAGCTTGGCAGGGTGGATGCTGAGAGATTTATTTTCAGACAGGAGCATCTCGATACTCGTTGTTTATAGTGCAGATCAATTGATACCCCAGTAAGAACCTGGACCCATTACAATTTGCCTACCACTATAGTAGTTTAATGGGGGATGTGATCTCACTGGCTCTCCACTCTGCACTGAGCCACTTGGACATTAAAAACATATACGCCTGACTATTTTTCATCGATTACAGTTTGGTGTCCAACACCTGCATACCCATCAAACCTGTTACCAAACTCAGGGAATTAAGTCTCTGCGCATCTCTTTGCAACTGGATCCATGACTTCCTCATCAACAGAACACGGTGGCAGTCACGGAGGCGCAACGGTAGAGTTGCTGCCTTACAGTGAATGCAACGCCGGAGACCCGGGTTCAACCCCGATTACCGGTGCTGTCTCCACAGAGTTTGTATGTTCTTCCCGTGACCTGCGTGGGTTTTCTCCCACATTCCAAAGACGCACAGGTTTGTAAGTTAATTGGCTTGGTAAATGTAAAAATTGTCCCTGGTGGGTGTAGGATAGTGTTAATGTGTGAGGATCACTGGTCGGCGCGGACCCAGTGTGCCGAAGGGCCTGTTTCCATGCTGTATCTCTAAACTAAAGAACACAATCGGTACGAATTGGCAACAACACTTCCTCTTTAATAATCATCAGCACAGGGGCAGTTCAAGGCAGTGTGCTCAACCCCCCGCTCTGCACACTCCATATCCATGATTGTGTAACCTGACACAGTTCCAACTCAATCTTTACATTTTACGACAACACCAGCATTGGTGTATGAATTATAGTTATGGTTAATAATGTCAGAATATGGGAGGGAGATAGATGGAATGGAGCAAGAACAACATCCTTGCTCAATGTCAGTCAAACCAAGGAACTGATTGTTGATTTTAGATGGGGAAGTTTGAGGATCCACAAACTTGTCTTCATCAATGGGTTGATGGTGGAGAGTTTCAACAACTTCATGTTCCTGGGCATGCATGTCTCTGATAATCTGCCCTGCATCTAACACAGTGATGCAATCATAAAGAAAGCCCATCAATGCCTCTACCTCCTTAGAAGATTGACGAGATTCAGTATGTTGACAAATACTTTCTTGAATTTCTACAAGTGGATGGTAGAGAGCATATTGACTGGTTGCATCACGGCCTGGTTTCGGCAACTTGAATGCCCAGGAATAAAGATGACAAAAAGTGGTGAACACTGCCTCAAGGGCACGGACCTCCCCACCATCGAAGAGATCTATAGGAGGCACTGTCTCAAAAAGGCCGCCAGCTTGGTCAAGGACCTACACCACCCTGGCCATGCTCTCATTTCACTCCTCCGATTGGGAAGAAGTAGAGGATGCAGACAGCACCCGTAGTCAGAATCAAACCCAGGTCTCTGGCGCAGTAAAGCAGCATCTCAACCATGGTGCCACCATGCCACCTTTTCTCTCTTAGGTTCTTGGATATTTTGACAAACCACTTTCAGAGTCATAAGCAACTGCTCATCAGCAAAAGCAGTATCAGGAAAAAAGTGGAATTGTATCTGTTTCTTTCCAATCTCATGCTGGAACAATTGATGATAAAATACTCCCTCTAGTGATCCAGGTAAAAACTGATTAAACTCAAACCAATTCAGAATCAGCTTGAATATCTATCTCCAAATTCAACAATATAAGCGTGAGGCTTTCAGTCTCATATCATCAAGATCTTGTTGCATTCAAGTTTGGATTATTTCATGGGATCAGTAATTGGGGACAAATCATTGTGTTCGTAATGTTATAAATGTAACTTTGACCAACCTGAGCCATAGAATGTTGGAAACCAATTGTCCAATTGCTTCATAAGTTCATTAGTTACAGGAGCAAAATTAGACCATTTGGCCCACCAAGTCTACTCCACGATTCAAGCATGGCTGATCTCTTTCCTTCACAACACCATTCTCCTGCCTTCTCTCCATAACCCCTTCAACTACTGTGTAACAATTACATGATATGTCACTTAAAAGGTTCACAGCAAAACCTTGTGGGATATTTTACAAGATTTTTCAATTTAACATCAAAATTTATGATCTTCCTCTGTTCTCGCTCAGTCACAGAATACCATGAGGCACTTGCATAACAATAGACAATAGGAGCAGGAGTAGGCCATTCGGCCCTTCGAGCCAGCATCGCCATTCAATGTGATCATGGCTGATCATCCCCAATCAGTACCCCGTTCCTGCCTTTTCCCCATATCCCCTGACTCCACTATCTTTAAGAGCCCTATCCAGCTCTCTCTTGAAAGCATCCAGAGAACCTGACTCCACCGCCCTCTGAGGCAGAGAATTCCACACACTCACAACTCTCTGTGAGAAAAAGTGTTTCCTCGTCTCCATTCTAAATGGCTTACCCCTTATTCTTAAACTGTGGCCCCTGGTTCTGGACTCCCCCAACACCTGGAACATGTTTCCTGCCTCCAGCATGTCCAAACCCTTAACAATCTAATATGTTTCAATAAGATCCCCTCTCATCCTTCTAAACTCCAGAGTGTACAAGCCCAGCTGCTTCATTCTCTCAGCATATGACCGTCCCGCCATCCCAGGAATTAAACTTGTAAACCCACGCTGCACTCCCTCAATAGCAAGAATGTCCTTCCTCAAATTAGGGGACCAAAACTGCACACAATACTCCCAGGTGTGGTCTCACTAGGGCTCTGTACAAATGCAGAAGGACCTCTTTGCTCCTATACTCGACTCCTCTTGTTATAAAGGCCAACATGCCATTCGCTTTCTTCACTGCCTGCTGTACCCAAAAGTTGCCATACTGTAAGTGAACTTTCTGGTTGAAAAATTATTCAGCTGGAGTGTGGAACAACTATAATCTCTGTGAAAAAGTAATGGAAGTTACCATTATCCACTACAGGCAAATCTTGTTTTATTCACTTCATCTAATATTTACCACTGCACTGAATTCCAACTTCCTAAAGATGATCACAAACCAAGTAAGGGACATAATATAAAGGAAGAAAAATATAGAGCTGGCAGTAATTATCTCTTAATTATTAAAAAATAAATGTAGTCGATAACTTATTCATGCTCCCAGATGATAATTCTGATTTGTAAAATATCTCAGAATTTTGTTACTAATTTATGTTTCAGGATAGATGCAATCCTGACAGGAACGGGAGTCTCGCACACATCTCTAATTGCCTTCGCCTTCCCGAAACGCAGCAATCTCTATAGTGCAGATACTCTATATGTTTAGTTTAGTTTAGAAATAGAGCATGGAAATAGCCCCTTCGGTCCACCAACACCACGCTGACCATCAATCATCTGATCACACTTGTCCTATGTTACCCCACTTTCTCATCCATTCCCTACACACTAGCAGGAATTTAAGTAAGTAAGTAAGTTTATTGGCCAAGTATTCACATACAAGGAATTTGCCTTGGTGCTCCGCCCACAAGTAACAACAGGACATACAGTGACAGTTACGGATGACTCAGAAAACACTAATCATTAATAATAATAAAACATTAATGATAAAACACCATTGATCAAGCATGTGAACCAACAAAATACCAGATCAAAGGGAGGCTACAGATTTTTGGCTGTTGAGTAGAGCAACTACTTGTGGATAAAAACTGTTTTTATGTCTGGCTGTGGCAGTTTTGACAGTCCGGAGTCGCCTTCCAGAGGGGAGTCATTCAAAGAGTTTGTGGCCAGGGTGAGATGGGTCAGAGATGATCTTGCCTGCTCGCTTC